>JAWNNP010000387.1:1395000-1748399 GCA_035044805.1 Leucophenga maculata
ATTATTTATATTAAACAGCATGAGAATTCGGCTGGTATTCGTAAAAGTTGTGTATATCTAATATCCATCGATTAAAAACATACCTACATACCTTGTTAGAATTTGGTCATCTAATTTAAGGTTTTCTCCCAAAATTGTTCCCTTAATAAAAAGAATGAGTAAAGTTTATACAAATTTATGCAAAAGGCTAAGAGATATGAGGCGGATCCCACTGTTTATACATATATTCTGTTTTGTCCATGATTCGTCATACTTAATACTAATGTGCCATTTAGAAATGCTGATAGTTTAGGAGGCATTCCATATATTTATACCAAACCTTAAGCAAGACTACTACATGCTATGAGAGAGTAAAGTGCTAATCAAAGAAAACTGGGGCAAATGCCTATCAAAGCCATCAAAGGTTTCACTCTAACAAACAGAAAAATGTTCAACTAAATCTCAATAAAAGCAACAAAATACTTAATAAAGACAAACTTCTTCGTATTCTTCACTGAATAAAATCAAAATAATCTAGTTAACGGTTTTGAAGACAACTTTCCAAATATGGCGTATCATTATGGTGCTCAGCAAAAACCTCCAATAACATAAGATAAAAGCATCAATGACTGAGCAATAACTAAAATGGAAGTAACAGATCTTCCTTGGTTCAAATAAATGTTTGACTGAAGATGAAAGTGGAAAAAATACCAAATCTAGTATTGGAATAGACTGTTTACTGTTGGCATTACCCAATGCCAACAGTAGACATCATATGAGTTCCATGGGAACAAACAATAATAGCTTTTAGAATAAAAAAATAAAATAAAAAATAGAACAAATAAAGTTTTGAAGTTTATTTTAGCGAACCATTGGAGTTTAAGGGGAAAAAATGTATGCTACGCAATTTTTTTTATGTTCGGCACTTTTTCACTGCACACACACTTGTGCGCAGGGTATAATGTGTTTTTTGATATGTTTGTTTAAGTGACTGCTTTTTAGAGATTTTAAGGTTTAGAAACCAAATTTCACATTTAATAGATCATATAGTATTTCAGCAGCTGTGTTGAATATGGCACCATTTTGTTGGAACCATATATCACTGATGTCAAGTCCATGGCAAACATAATTGGAATTGATGAGCCAATTTCGAAATAAAAATTGCAATTTGTACATGTTTTTGTATTGGAGGTGTACCTTCCAATGGCCACAAATTTTACATAGCAACTTTCAAATCTATATTTCGAAATAGATCAGATAGTCAGACATGGCTAAAATGAGTCAAGCGAATATTTACACTTTATGGGTTTTTAGGCCCTGTACCGAAGGTACAAGAGCCTATTGGTTTTGTGCAAATGTATGTAACAGATATAAATAAGGGTCGGAGACCCCCCAAAGTTACCCCCATTATGGTCAGGAGTAATAGAGGAGTCGATATAGACATTTCCGTCTGTCCGTCCATCCGTATGAACGAAAGGATCTCGGAAACGGTAATAGATAGAGACTTCGTGTTTTTTGCATTCGACTAGGACTGCTCCGGAATTTCACAAGTTTATTTTAAAATTTTGCCCCTCCCCCTCCTTTTTCATAAAATCATCCCCAAGGCTAAAAATTTTTTCGGCACAAAAAAAAGATATCGCCCCTCTAAGCTAAAATCCAAAAAGTCCATCAAAATCGGATAATAAATGACGATTTTATAAGCAATTGAATTTGAACGACCCCCCTTTTCTTTTCATTCATATTCGCGCAGTTCTCACTGGTCATGTGTTTGGTCATAAGCTCGGGAAACATTTAATGTGTTTGTTAGGCGGCCTGAACTGGTACAGGGCCTCTTACAGTCGGTTACGCCCGACTGAAATTTGCTTACTTGTTTTTGTGTTGCAAATATTATGATTAAACTGTAATACATTTCTCACACTTTGCGAAGGGTATAATTAAAGTGAAGCTGAAGCAAAAATAAAAAGTCTGTCAGACATTCAAGTTCAGTGAGAATATAAAACGCAAATGTTTTTAAATATTGATAAGCAAAATTGTGGCACCACAACTGTTTAAAATACTCTTCACACATAGTGTGTGCAATGTTTTTTTCGATAATGAAAACATATGCCGTATTTCCTTTCACTAATTCTGTGAAAATCAATAAATGACCGCAATTATTTGTAAGTTTTATATTACAACAGATGCGAAACAGATTTGTGCTGCTAATCTTTTGATATATTTCATCGAACTTCACCCAGCCATTTCGAATTAAAAGACTTAAGGCAGGTTCACACAGCGTGAGATATATCGCAAGGATCATTTAACATTTTTGTTGAATTTGCTGTCACTTATAGATGAAATTTGTACGATATGTATGACCGTCTATACATGACCGTCTGAACAGGGATTTATATACAATGAACGTTGATGGAAGATAGGTCTGGTTCGATGAAGCACAAACTAACGCATCTAGCTGAGCGTTTTAAGTGAAATCGCTGGCTTGTTGGCTTCTCCGCTGCAAATGGACATAGAATGAGAACGAACATACAGAGTTTAAGCATAAAAAAACTTCTAGTCATGACGGACTGAAGTACTACCGGAGCCGTTTTAATAGCGTTAATCTTTAACTTTAACCCTTATTAGAGTGCAGCACTTCCTCTCTTAGTAAAAGTTAGCAATGCTTGTCATGATTCACAAGTTGGAAAATGAACGCGATTTATACCGCCCGATTCCTCTTCTGCATTCTATTTCGATGGCCTGGGAGAGACTGTTTTTTGCACGGATTGCTTGTTTCGTGAATGCCTGGGACCATCAATTTTGGAACAGCTCCACCGCGTAGTCAAACACATACTCAGTACTTGCGAGGCCAAAGAATACTTTAACAGCGTCTTTACCGACGTGCAGCAAGCATTCGATCGTATTTGATGGGAATTTTAATGGAGATACTCCTAAAAGTAGACAACGATACTTTAGGAATTGGCGCTTCTGTCTCCATACCGATTTTTAGAATGATATCGTCAAAACTAAAGGCGTACTTTTACAGAATACAAACAAACAAAAAAATAAAGGAGTTCTCTGTGTTTTTATACCATATATAGAAATTCCATGGCGTTAAAATACATGATTTAGGTGGCCAATTCTGACCACCGAAACGAGAGAATAAACTATCGGAAAATGTCTCGTGGGGTATTTGGATATTTTTAAGGGCTATATAGCATCTTTATATCAAAATCATCCAATTAAGGCGAAAAGATCACCATAATTCATTCCATTGTATTCCATAATCCGACATGCTATTCCATAGATAACCCTAAACTGTTTACTTTATGAATCAATTGAAAATTAAAAAATTTTCGTTAAAAATCGGTGTTCTCAGTAAAAAATACTTCTTGTGTGAATTTTTGAGGCACCCTGGAACTTAAGTTTCGAAACACAATTTCGATTTGCCCCCATCTCAGGCTTGTTGGCCTTCTTGACTTTCTCAGCGCAAATATGTTTTCAAATTTCAAGATGGTATGAATCTATTATGCCCAGACTGAGCTAAAAATGTGTCAAATAGTAACGATACATTCTCTGGTATAAAATTTCTCATTATTCTAAATCGAATCTCTTTTTTTTTTGCACAGCTTTCGAGCTTTTACTCAAATCAATTTCTAACGCACGTAAAATTTGGCTATAAAAAGGTGCAAAACTTAAAAAGAAGCATAGTTTGGACATTCAGAACACATTCATTCATTTTCAATAATGGGAAAATTGGCACCACTGCAGTTTGCTCTTTGCATCCTCATAGCTATTGTGGCAGGTAAATGCAATCTACTTCAAATAACGAAAAACCTATTTGAATTATTTTGTAATTTACAGCTGACGCCGAATTAATTACGGATGAATTAGCCACTGGGCAGACTGAGAATTTAGCCGGAGAAGAACCCACCACTACTTCTCGCCCCATTGAAGGTCGATCGAGAGTGCTTCATTCTGGAAGTAAAAGCGTTGACGTCTGCGAATGCGCTCACAATAATAAAAAAAGTGGTTTCTCTTGGTTGGATTATTTTTTAAATTTACTTTTCTTAATTATATTTTTTTATTTCCATGTTCTTTCGTTATTTTTGAATTTTTTATTCGCAAATTTTTGAAAATTATTAGTATTTGTCGAATTAATTATTTGTACTATTTGTGCATAACATGTGCTAAGTACTCTCTTTTTTTTTGATTTAAAAAATGTGTAAAAAATATTTGTGAATCTAATTTCTGAAAGCCTGAAAATGCGATAAACAAAATATATTCTGAATTTAAGTTAATATTGAATTGAATAGAAAAGTCGAAAAATTGGTTCTTGGGCTTGGTGATGCCATGGAGATTAAGAAATATTCAGGAAAAGGAACATAAGAACACTGCATACTCAATTCCATAGCGATATCTTCAAAACTGAAGCCTTAACTATGATTCTTACAGACCATAATTATAGAAACAGGAACGCATATCTTGTATATTTATATATATCTGCAGTATAATGCATTAGTTTTTGCATTCAAACATTCTTTTATTTCCATAATTCGAAAACTAAAATAAATGCGCAACAACAAATTCCGCATGTATGGGTGGTCTTTCTCAGTGCCGTGTCGAATAAATCTTGAAGTATTTGATTGAATTTGTTTTGTTCAATAATAGACAAATTATTTTTACATGGCATCCGTCGGTGTACTTTATGTTACATGTCTGCAAGCACTGAGTACGAAAATTAGAAACAATAAAATGGCGCAAAAATTATTATTTATAAATGTGGAATTTGCATTGTTATACCCCGCCATGGAGGGTCCATGGTATACTAAATTTATGCAAAGTATGTGGCAGCAAAAATGAGTTACGATATATATTCTTGATCAATTTAAAAAGTCGTATGGATATAGCAATATCGGTCTGTCCGTCTTTGCACAATTAAAAAATATATACATATATCACACATTTTATTAGACAATATTCTAAGCGATAATACAGATCAAATATATAGGCGTAGTGCAGAACTTATCAAACAGCCAAGCCATAAACTGAGACAATGCAGTGCATGGAATGATTCTCCCAGCGCACTGTGCAACTGCCGTCGGTGGAATTGTCCCAGAAGCTGCCGGCGGCCGTATGCAGACCGGTTCCAAGTTTCTGCATAATCATTGCAGTCACAATATATTTGAAAGACTGCGGTTGTTTCTTGGTCAGTTTTTCTAGGCAATGGTTGACCAACTGACTGTTCCAGCCATTGATGTTTTCCTTCATATATGCCTGATTGCCGATGATGCGCTCAATGGCATTCTTAATAGTTTCTGTGACATCCTCACCATTGAATTTATACTTGGTAACGCGTTCGGTAGTACTCATGGTCAATGTGCGAATTCGAAAAATATATTTTTTTTTATTGTTTTAATTTTTATTTACAACAGCACAAAGAAGAAATATAAGAAACTCAATTCGATTTAGAAAATATAATATTTTTTTTTTCTACAAACTTCAAAAAACATTCTTAATATAAAGCTACTGCGATTAAAAATGCTTCAAGTCGAAATGTTTTGGTAAGAACTTATTTGGCAAATATCTTAATTCGTTCAAAGTGAAACACTTTAAATTTTCGTCAATTCACTTATTAGACTCAAATAGGACCAAAAATCCTGCGGAGCATTTTAAACTAAATAATATTCAATGCCGTTTAAAGAGCAATGACACGTTCGAGAGTTTAACAATCAGTTATGAATAAATTTAAGCTTCAAGGTTGTGCAGGGTATATTAAAGTCATGCACACTCGAGTGCAGCAATTTAATATTTTTTTTATTAAGATTGTGAAAACATTCGTATGTAATAGTAAGAAGTAGAAATTAAAACTTGAAAACCCAAAATTTGGCTTAGAAATCGCAAACAGTTTATCTTGCTTTGCATATAACATATCGAAAAAGTCTGCCTCGTTTTTAAGTCTTTGTTAGGCCCTGTACCGAAGGTACAAGAGCCTATTGGTTTTGTGCAAATGTATGTAACAGGTAGAAATAATAATCGGAGACCCCCCAAAGTTACCCCCATTATGGTCAGGAGCGATAGAGGAGTCGATATAGACATGTCCGTCCGTCCGTCTGTATGAACGAAAGGATCTCGGAATCGGTGATAGAGACTTCGTGTTTTTTGCATTCGACTAGGACTGCTCCGGAATTTCACAAGTTTATTTTTAAAACTAAAAATCATAATTGAATACAATTCATTTGCTTTTGCATAGAAACACTCTATGCAAACATAAAGGCTTTAGCGTTTGAAAGACGGACAGACCGATATTGCTATATCCATACGACTTTTTTAAATTGATCAAGAATATATATCGTAACTCATTTTTGCTGCCACATACTTTGCATAAATTTAGTATACCATGGACCCTCCATGGCGGGGTATAACAATGCAAATTCCACATTTATAAATAATAATTTTTGCGCCATTTTATTGTTTCTAATTTTCGTACTCAGTGCTTGCAGACATGTAACATAAAGTACACCGACGGATGCCATGTAAAAAAAATTTGTCTATTATTGAACAAAACAAATTCAATCAAATACTTCAAGATTTATTCGACACGGCACTGAGAAAGACCACCCATACATGCGGAATTTGTTGTTGCGCATTTATTTTAGTTTTCGAATTATGGAAATAAAAGAATGTTTGAATGCAAAAACTAATGCATTATACTGCAGATATATATAAATATACAAGATATGCGTTCCTGTTTCTATAATTATGGTCTGTAAGAATCATAGTTAAGGCTTCAGTTTTGAAGATATCGCTATGGAATTGAGTATGCAGTGTTCTTATGTTCCTTTTCCTGAATATTTCTTAATCTCCATGGCATCACCAAGCCCAAGAACCAATTTTTCGACTTTTCTATTCAATTCAATATTAACTTAAATTCAGAATATATTTTGTTTATCGCATTTTCAGGCTTTCAGAAATTAGATTCACAAATATTTTTTACACATTTATTAAATCAAAAAAAAAAAAAAAAGTACTTAGCACATGTTATGCACAAATAGTACAAATAATTAATTCGACAAATACTAATAATTTTCAAAAATTTGCGAATAAAAAATTCAAAAATAACGAAAGAACATGGAAATAAAAAAATATAATTAAGAAAAGTAAATTTAAAAAATAATCCAACCAAGAGAAACCACTTTTTTTATTATTGTGAGCGCATTCGCAGACGTCATCGCTTTTACTTCCAGAATGAAGCACTCTCGATCGACCTTCAATGGGGCGAGAAGTAGTGGTGGGTTCTTCTCCGGCTAAATTCTCAGTCTGCCCAGTGGCTAATTCATCCGTAATTAATTCGGCGTCAGCTGTAAATTACAAAATAATTCAAATAGGTTTTTCGTTATTTGAAGTAGATTGCATTTACCTGTCACAATAGCTATGAGGATGCAAAGAGCAAACTGCAGTGGTGCCAATTTTCCCATTATTGAATATGAATGAATGTATTCTGAATGTCCAAACTATGCCATTTTGTAAGTTTTGCACCTTATTTATAGCCAAATTTTACGTGTGTGAGAAAACGATTTGAGTAAAAGCTCGGAAGCTATCAAAAAAGAGATTCGATTAGGAATTATTAGAAATTATATACTAGAGATGGACCTGGTGTGATCTCAATTGAGCAAAGAGGCTGCATAGTTACTATATATCAGCATATTTATAAACTCTTTACTCAAATTAGTTCAATTCTATACATCTAAAAGTCTTCATAGAAACTTCGCTATTGCAAAAAGACAAGCAAGTCAAGAGGACTCCAACAATCTGTCTGCGATATAGCAAATCGAAGTGTTGCTAAGATACTAAGACTACAATTTGCATTTTTAATCTAACGTTCCACCAAAAAATATTAAAATGATTTTCTACAAGTTTTTCGCCATCTCCCAAGTCTCCATTGCTTTTAACAAGAAGGTATTGGACAAAGCTTTGAGTTGTTTCACAGCTGCCTGGAACCTGTGCAATATAAGATAGAGAGTCCTCTTAATCTAATTATTAAATTATTGAACCAATCGGTATGAAATTCTGAAGATTAGAGGCTTTATGACTTATGGAAAATTTATGAAAAACTATTATTTGATATTCACATAAGGATATAATGTAATTTAAATTTGTCACAAAGTTCAAGAACCCATTTGACATTTTTGGTATCTGTAGTAGTGACATTGATTTTCCAACTAAGAATTCATTTAACGACACTCATTTCATCAAAGACCATACCAAGTATATATGGCAAGTTGTAATCAAGGTAGTTTTAGAAAAGTCATAGCGCAAAATTTTCATAACTCTTGTTTCACTGGAATATAAGTTCTTCCAAAATTTTTAATTTCGATATAGAATATATTTTATATTCAATTTCCTGAATAGAGCCCATAAAGTATATAAAATCTTTATTTGTTCGAAGTTGAATCGTTTTGGTTATGTCCGTCTATCTGTGTATTACTGCCCATTATTTTTTTCTTTAAAAAAAAAACTTAATTTTACCGAAAGCTGATGATGTATGCCCATATAGATGATCTTTGAGGTAGCACCCATGGTATATGGTGGCTTACAGTACACGTACAAATACTAAAAGCTGTATCACCTCATATTTATTTTTTTATTTGCCTCATATTTATTTTGAATTTAACACCACTATGCAATATATTCATCCAATATGTAAGACGCTATACCCAACGCTTCTTTTCTCATTCTCTCCTCATCCGCTTATGCTTCAGCATCCAGTGATGTTAAACGATGAATAAAATGTATCTAGCGAAAATTTCTTTGTGCCGATCCGTTCAGGATCGGTCAGGACGGTTGAAGGCCATTTAAGTAAGCCAGTAAGATCCGTTTAGGGCGTAAACCAAATTGTTCGTAAGAATGATAAATGGTAAATGGTTCGTTTTGTATGAGCTGCTTCAAACCTGCAAACCGCGTTGCCTACTTCTAGGGGTATCTCCATTAAAATCTCACCAATCACAGCATTTATTTATTTGTTACAATAAAACCTATACTGAAACTTGAAGGCAATTTACTTCTATTAATTTGGATGAAAATACTAAACAACTCGTTTGTTTTTGGAACTAAAAGTTTTCACTTAAACTCAGAAAGAATGGCTTCTGTTCTAAAGATGACCATTTTACTTCTTTCCTGAACAAGCACTAACATATATCTTCAACCAATAGTCGATTTGGGAAATCAATTTCGATATTTTGTTTTACTTCTGAAGTCCAGCCAGATCCGTTTTAACCTTAAGGACACGAGGGTAGCCCGGCACCAACATCAATATAAAAGTTTTTAAATATTTTTAAACACAAAAACATATAAAATATCAGAGCGAATGAGAAACTATGCCATCTATTTGCGGTTTATCGATTTAGAGATTCCCCTGCCAAAAATAATCCAACTGTACACTGATATTCGACCACATCAACTCAAACTACCTCTGAAGATATTAGTTAAGAAACGAAGACCACGTGTGACGTGGAAGTAACACCTAAGCAACTTCCTGATGGTGACAAGTCAATTATTGGAAGAATGTACTGAAAAGAATTATTGCAGTGGTCAAATTCATGGCATTGAGAGAGGGCTTGGTTGTCGTGAGATCACCAAACAACGGAAATCTGACGGGTCATCTAAACTGAATCTGCGCATATCGTGGAAGAGGTAATCCATCTTATTTGTCCGCAAAAATCTGCAATGAGCTCATAATGGGTTTTGTTGGGACAGCAAGTATTATTTATTTAATAAGCTTGGATTCTATATCATTATGATGAACTCATATTCGTTGTTCGGTACGTTAGAAACGGGAAACGAATTGAATGATTTTTTCAATTTTCGCCAATGCAGGAGCTCAACACATAACAGAAATCTTACTCAGCTTTTAAATTCTACGATAAAATAAGGCTGGAAAGTATAGTGGAATGTAAAGAGCGTGTTGGTCACAAATTGCAGTTGAAAATGACATCCTACAGAAAATGGACATCATAAGAAAGACTGCCTGACAGAATTTTAAGAATAAAAATGGCAAAGTAACGCAAAAATAAACATTATCTGAAACTGAACAAGTTAGAAAAAGTGCTTTGTCGTAGAACTATCAAATGGAACCGCAGCGGTAGAAGTGCTTAATCAGAAGTTTCAGAAGTTCACATCATGCTGGACGCTGTTGGTTTTATTTACTGTAACTTGAACAACTTATCTTGCAGCCGAAAATGTTTCAATTTATAAAATAATTGTCAGCTTTTTCTTGTATATTTTTTGAGATATTTGTTCGTCAGACAACACATCATTCATGCGCCGCACAGTCTTCATTTGACACCCAACGATTTCCAATGACAAACTCAAAACTCAGGTTTGCAGATACAGATACATACGACTAACATGAAAAGCAGCAAATTTCTATCGAACTTCATGGAGTCTACTTTGAAAAGCATTAAAGCTGTTTTGCTTTTTTTAATATAAAGTTTCCACGCGTAAGAAGCCTTCGTCTTGAATTTCAAGCTGACAGAAGTATGTGACCAAATCAAGGAACTCAGGAACGTATGGCCTTGACACTGGACTCCATTGTTCCCAGACCATGGAATAATTGATAAAATTTATATATGTACAAAACACAGAATAATTGCGATATTAGGCTGAAATTTATGCCATCGATGTACACATATTATATTTACTTTTGACTATTTCTTTGCAATGTGTCATCAATATTAATGTCAAGAAAAAATTGCCTAATAAACGATTTTTTCATAAACTTTAGCGCTCAGTTATCACAGCATAGATAAGTTTATGAATTTTGAAAACAAAATAAATATTTCATGAAATATGTTTACAATATTTTTTTTTGTTGTTTTGTATTATTTATTTCGTAAAGCCTTAAATTTGGCTCGAGTATACATAAACGCGTATTTCTAGGGAACACATGCAATGCTTAGTGTGACTCAAATATAATTTTGTGAGAGTAAAAAATGGTAAATTAATCCATCGCCAGAAGTCTGTGTGAAAAGCGTGCTCTTGAAGACTATAATACATAGACCCACTTCATATCACTACCTAAGATAAAGTTTCTTACCGAATATCTGCTCATATAAAGCTGCCGATTTGGTTAATATATCTAAAGGAAATATTTCATATGCAATATAAATAAATAAATTGCGAATGTTAGCATACCTAGAAGTCGCAAACACTCGACACTGTTGCGTTCTCTTTTACTTCTCATATAAATGAGCTGAAAAGTTGTATAGTTGAGTGAAAACTCAAGTGCTTAGAACTCAAGAGCAATTATGCCGATATTATATTAAAATATGTATATATTGGATTGAGTAAAAATGTTCTTGATCTGCATCAAAAGTGCTGTAGATATAGGATTGTGTCTCATCAATAAATATATTGCGGTAGCATAGTATATTAGTTTTCGCAGAATAAACATTTCGGAGATTTCGTGATAAGTCGGTCAGTCAGTCAGTGATAGTTCTCTTATATACACAGATATACCCCTTAAATTTAAGTCCTTAGGATGAATACTTTTTAGGCGGTTTTTCATTTTAACTAGTGCCTCTCATCTGCATTCCACGAGGCGTTTGGCTAGCTGGTTCGGGTGACAATTAAGTCTTCGGTTTGTTTGTGATTTTAAGGGCTTTTAGGTCTTTCTCTATATTGGCTGTGCATATGTACTAGATGGTTTCAGTTAGTCTGCGGAAGATCTCCACCTGCAGAACGCTTGTCTTATGTGTGTTTTTGCTGCAATATCGTTTATCCCCTATTGTCAGGCGGATGCCTTGATTTTCAGCGACAGTTCATTTCTGCGGCCATTACCGGAAGACGGTTGACGGTCATTTAAGTAAATAAGTATTTATGTGTGCTTGGATGGTGAGGTGCTTATCTAGATAAACTTTTAGATATTTATATCCACTACACTAGCCAATAAGCTAAAAAAGGAGAAATACCCCAGGCCAATCGTCACGCTTAAGGTTTATATCAATATTCCACCATTTAATCCATTTACCAAACTTGTCTTCAGCAAATCTGGCATCATTAAGTGGAAAGAGTATACAAGGCTGAAGTTGGTATTCTTCTCCAAGGAACACTTGCGCGGATCCATTTTGTACCACACTCCACACAATCTAGAATAGGTCCAATCAGTCATGAAACTGCACACAAAAGCAAAAACAGCTGAGGTGAGAGGATGTCTTTTAATTTGTAGAGTTATCCATCATGCCATACACTATCAAAAGCCTGAGTTGAGGACCAACAGACTCTTCCCGAACATATAAATGATAACGATTTGATTTCCAAAATTTCGTTGAGAAGAAATACTAGAGCGGGAGCACTTTTAGTGTCTACTAATAATCGGTATGTAGACACTCTGGGATCGGCTTCAAATCAGTATGCCTAAGTCGGTATTGCACATCCATTATTAAGCAGCAGACAGACGGACGGACACGACTTCAACGGCTTGCCTTGTTGTATCCGATGCCTCTAAGGTTTCGAAAGCATTATATTTCTGTTTACTGGGAAGAGTGTGCCTGTGGATTACTCGGGATAGTTCAAGTTATAAAACAAAATTAAAAATCGAAATCGTAATAATCGACAAAAACCCATAAATTTGTTTTACACTCTTTTAAAGACTTAAATTTAAACTAATGCAAGATTCATTTACGTTTGTTTCGCTTACTTGGCATGACCGAGGGGATGCGGTTGCCAACTATGCCGCTGCGATTGCCAATTATGCCGCTGCAGCCAGTGCCTCCAATTCCGTTGACGGCTTCCTTAGCCGGTCGCTGCTTCATGCGCTCACGCCATTCAGCTTCGAGACGTACATAGGTGCCGCCCAACGGTTGACCATTCTGTGATATATTCCGTTCGTTGCCGATTTTCTGATTCACATAAAGCATCACTTGCTTCATTAGTTTCTCCTCGTAATCACGCTGATTATCCTGATTTCTGCGCTCTGTAAGCTGCTCAGACCAGTAACGGCCGGCGGCTTCCGTTTCACTGTAATATTTACCAAAAAAGGGAAAAGTTAATAATAAAATTTTGAACTTGGTTCTTCAGTTTCATTACATCGTAATTGTTTTATGTTGAACTTGTTTCTTCTTTTTGATTGTCTTCAGCATTCTTGCATGCGCTGAGCTTGGAGTATCTATGTCGTACCATGAAGTATCTGTATCACTGCTGTAACCTAAACTGTCCATAGCAGCATTACGACGACTTCTTTTATACGGAAAAATACGTGGCAGTAGGCTTTGGCGCGAACGTTTGGGCATGAGACAGATGCTCTGCCAGCATTGTGATGTCTCGCCTGCGCCGACCAGCTTCTGCAATCGTGAGGGAGTTTTTTCGAAAAGATCGAAGTTTTTGTATACTTCTTGTGCTATGCTAAAAATGGCACGATCTTTTGCCGTATCTATCAGCACGCTATGCGCACGGAACAGGCAACCCTGAAAATATTTTAAAGCAATTTAATAAAGCGGAGAATTTTTTCTTTTTCGATTTTCTGCATGTGCAATGTGAGGTTGGAGACTCTACGAAATAGACGATTCTACACTCATCAAGCGAATCAGCATATTAACACAAACACAAATTCCATATCTTACTTACATTTGGACCCGGTAACGTCTCAAAACGAAACGCCTGCTGTCCGCAACATGCATAGCGTCCAACGCTTCTAGGCATGTTCTGCCCCTCTTTCGACAGGCTCAAAAACTGTGGTCTCTCCGGATGATAGCGACACCAATTCATTTGATATACCGGAAAGTATGTCTTACAGGAATGGCAATATAAATAGTGACAATGTCCCCATAGTTTCCAATAGACTTTGCGCCATGATTGATAATCTTTATACAGTTGCATTATATACTTGCTTAGGTCCCAATGAGAGTCACGTGTGTGGTCACTTTGCAATTGACCCCAGCGATTTAAACGCATATTGGCTGGCACACAAGCGATATCGTCCTTCAGCGTATCCGTCACACATTTGCGACAACATTCGCAACGAAATACACCCGTAAGGCTGTAGAAGTGACCACGTAACGTTTCTGCTTTCGGTTCACACAAACTCTGGATCAATTTTGTCCAGAGACGTGGCGTAAGTCGTTCCTTATTATCGCGCACCATTTCCAGTTCCAAATTGGAGAACATACCAGCAAGCTGTGTTATGATGACATCACTCAGACAGGACAGATTCATATTTGTACGCGCGACAACCTCATTCAGATTGAAATGAAAGAAGGTGAAGCATTGCTGCAGCAGCGGCTCCATTTGTAAGAAACAAGCATAGACCAATATCGGCACAACGTTACTGCCGTTCAGTTGTGGTGGTCCAGCTGAAGCGGTTACCACATTGCCGTCAGCAGCGCTGTGTTTCACCCATTTCATGAGCCAGTCGAAGATTCGTATATCACAGTGCAGATAAATATTTATCTCTTCCAGACGCTGCCCAGCGGTAAGTTCCGCAAAATAGCCCATTTTGCTAAGCAGTAAATGTTGCGGGCATCTAAAATCGTATGTGGCCTTCTTGAACTCGTCGCAAACATGTATGATGACTTCGGGCCTACGCGAACATAGAAATTTCTGCTTAGATGGGAAAATAATAATTGGTAAACACTTACTCCTTCACAGCATCGTTGTCGGCACTTGCATCCTTCTCCAACACAGTCGTTGTTGACATTACAGAAGTAACACTTTGTTTGGGTGTCAGAACTTGCTCTGCACACTCCTTGTCAATGAGGGATGTACTGGCCGCCCTTAGATCTATAACACTGTTATTAGCAGCTGCCATTGTTGTGGTTGAGGTTGATGTTGACGAAGAAGTGGCTGAAGATGAGGATGAGGTCGTGGACACCGTAGAAATGGATGTATTAGACCAGGAGTTTACGTTTTCGAATTTAGTTGCTGCTGCCTGTTTCCTCTGCTGGCGGCCAGCTAAAGTCAGTGAAGTGGGTATCGGCACCGGGCTAATAAATGATATTACTGAATCTATGACAATGCGATCCTGTTTTTCACTTAACTCCGGTTGTAGACTTTTCAAAGATGAACTCGCGGTCGCTGTTCTTGCACATAGCCTACTATGGCTGGTGGTCTTTAAATTTTTAGTTCCACCCTCACCACTTGCATCGCGACTGTATGATTTACTCTTGTTTCCGAATAGTTCATTTACCAGCGGATGATTCGCTAACTTGTTAAAATTTATGTGTTTTTTGTTAAAATTTCCTTCCGCTGCGCTTGTTGTGCGCAGTTCGGTCAACGATTTTAATGTAGAGTCACTACGCGCCATTTTAAAAACGCAAATGGCATACGTAAATTTTTTGAGAAATACGACTAAATTAAGGAAATTTCATTGATTGATTGCCTGATTTGCTGGGCCAACTTTGATCTTGATTTTTTTGCAAAGCGTTTTTTATTTTAGTATCTAAATTTGAAAAGTGTATAAAAATGAGAGAAGCCAGAGCACGCTCTTGACAATCGCAAAACACTTCCGCTTGCCAAATGCTTTTTCACTTGGCTCGTGTGCTCATTCTGAGAGAATTGCTTGCAAATGAACACGATTACAGCGCCGTATACATTTAAATGTCGTTAAAGCAATGTCCGTCTGTCCGGAAACTTTAAAGTTAGAGGCTTCGTTAAATCTCAGCTGCAAGTATTCACCATAGAAGCAATCCACAGATCAGAAAAGAACCCCATCATTAGCGGTTACAGCTGTTCTTTGTGGCTGAATGCATGATTCAATCAGTTAGGTCTAGAGTTTTTATGCATGTACATATACTCGCTTATATTTTATACCACTTATTTGAAACGAATAATCCCTCCCTACGATTCATTTTAAAACCCATTTTAAGAAAGTCATAACTTTTCTGCATGAAAGGATACGTAACCCGGGCTGGCTTTTCAGCTTTGACATTTTCAGCTAAAATCCCTTAGAGACGGGTTGGCACATCCATTAAAAATTCCCTATCTAAAGATGGAATAGATGACATTTAATATTCAAACTTGAAGACTCTGTCTCTTATAGCATCCAAGTTCTCCTTCATCCTTCACCTTATGAATTAGCAGCTATTATTAGTAGATGGGTTCAAGGGTCCTAATCGCTCCAGATTACCTTCAGATCACGTTCTTAAAGGCCACTGTTGCCGTCATGTCTTCTATTTATTACGTGAGTGCAAGATTGACAAAGAACGGTTTCAGCTGATCATAAATGAGAGCAATATAAATGATCTCTGTGGCTTATACTCACTTACATTCAATCAACAGAGTAGAGACAAAACGCGCCAAGATCATATGGAAGAGTGATTGCAAAAATACGCCTGAGCTTGACTTTATAATTTTTTTTTTATTGTTTGTTTTTGTATGTGTGTGCATGAATTTTTTTTGCAGCATCAAGCTGCTACCCTATAAAAGGATTAAATTATTGTATTTAAATTTAAATTAAAGCGAACAATTTATTTAGTAACTTCAAACATATGCAAATAAATTTTAAATTTTTTTTTTCTTTTTGTATTTCGAAATTATTTCTTGCGCAATTCGTTGAAACGTTCCACCAACTTGCGCACAAAGTTGCACAACATTTCGATGCGTTCCGGCGATGACTTATTAGCTTTAATGTCATTCACCGTATACGGCTTACGAATAGTTACTTCGTTGAGTACTACTATATCCTCATCATTAGACCAGGTGACATCTTTCGGCATCGGATAGATTTTTGCTATGGCAGCAAATAGCTCACGCGCCTGTTGGTTTGCCTTGGGATTGGCAGCTGCCATAAAATAGACCCTTTGCTCTTTAGTCTTCTCGCAACGCATGTCCAAACGTTTGAAGTCGATGAAATTCAGCTGCTCCGACAGTTTCGTCAAGTTATGCTCATCGATCACCTCCATATTGCGGCACATACCCAGATTGATGATATGTGTTGCATCGGAATTTGACTTTTCGCGCATGCGAAGTACAACTATGCCCAGGTTCAGTTCGAACGCCTGAACTTCGGCTTCGTAAGTGTCATCAAAGCAAGTAGTACAACGGATCATTGTGCCTCTCTTCAGGCAATCGAAAAATTCCTGCGTTTTCTTTGGACGCGACATAATACCGATCGAATGGTGAAAACAAATAATGAACAAATTGTGACGATCGCTCTAGACACACTGCCTACTAGAAATCTTTTTACGGCATAGAATCGGTGCGAATTCGTTGTCAACTTGATACTAAATTGAACAGACGCTTTTGTTTATATAATTTCTACTTAATTATTATTGGCTCTACGAGTATACAATTTTTATGATGCAAAAATTAAACAAAAAATTTAAATATAAATAAACAATAACAAAAGAACTTGACAGTAAATAAAGTTAAAGAGAAGCTTTTATACCCTTTAGACGAAATTCAAATTGTATAACAAAGAGCGTCTTCCTTTTTGAATTTTCGAAAGAGAAGAAACCTGCATGTTTCAGAAAGAAATAGCACTACTTTGACGAAGCTAGATGCATGAATAAAACATAATTCAAAAACAAATCCAAACTCTATCATTGCCGGTAGCCCAAACCACTATAAGGAATGTGCGGGTATTAACCAAACTTCGTGAAAATCTTTAATCTAAAATGGAATCGAACGTATTGAAAAGCATAGGCCTAAGTCATTGGCTATTAATTTTAAAGACATAGAAAGCTTGGCGTAGAAAAATATTTATATGACTAGAAGTTGTGAACGAAATATAAATCAAGTAAATAGAACCTGGTTTTAGAAAGGGAACACTTGATATCGTCGCCCCTTTTGACTAAAAATCATGTATGCATTATCTCATTATATTTCGCAAAAGCGTTTCACCAAATTCGGTATGCACACAATAATTTACAAACTTCATCAATGGATAATAGGCCTAAAGATTATTAAATATATTAATGTCAAACAGGAAGAAAATAGTGCATACCAAAAACCATATAACGTCAGACAAGAGTTCCCACACTCTGTAATAATATTATTATTCGGGTTCAACAAGCTAAACAGCACATTGGACAAATATAATCAATTTAACTTTTATGCATACGCAGCGATGACTAGCACATGGTACAAAAAAACTAAATCGCAGCTCCTCCATTAACATTGATGATTTAATGACGGATATCTTATCCTGGTGCGATTACTCTGATGCAATACTCTGTATAACAAAGTGCAAACACTTGCATATATGCAGGAAAAAGCAATTCTCTATATCAGACGTATTATGCTTAATAATTCTTGGTATTACCTTTCTCCAAATCCTTTTCTAGTCGACTCAACATAATTAAATGTCTCAAGTAACAAATTTAACTGCAATAATCTTATTGTTGTTTCTGCCGTAAATCTACTAATCATGTCTAAAATAGAATGTGAATTACATATATATTCATTCCGCTATTTATTTCCTATTAATAATCTTATATTTGAGTCCAAAATGATGCCTCTTGAAATAAGAAAAGATCTTTTTACAACTAAGCTTTGCAAAGACCATTCATCTCTCAAACGATTCTCCCGTTTCTTTCTACTTAAAACAATTTTTCAAATCAACGAAAACCAACCCTAACAACGCATCTTCCTTAAAACGTTCAATTCAACTAATCAACGAGCTCGGTTTGCCAACAATTCCACTCCCTAGCATTATTATCCATGTATGGAAAAAACAATTGTTAATACTAGTCTTGTCTTTATGACTACACTATGTCTTTAACTTTACCGTTAATGTATCAACAAAAGTTTCTTCAACTAAAAAATACTCTACGTAGCTACAGTTTTATGTATACCAATGGTTCAAAATATGGGTTTTCTACAGCTTTTAGTATCGTTACTAGCAGCTGCTGCAAATCATGCCTACTCTCTTACTATACTTCGATCCTTTCAGCAGAAATAATAGCTGTATACAATGCAGTTTTGTAAGTAAAGCATCTGTCAGGCTATAAGGTACAGGGAGGATAATTCTTTTCATATTGGTAAAAATCGGATGCGATATGCAGTCGTTATGTAATCGATAAGCAAAGTTTGTCATATATTTGCATGTATTTGTGGTACGGGCATGAAATTCGTTATACAAGTTAATGGAATCGAGGAAAGTAAGATTCATTGGAAGTATATCATTTGCCTGTCTAAAAGGAACATACATACATATGTACATTGTGGACACAATAATTATTATGACAATAGTTTTTACTGGGCGCAGCAAAGCGTGCCGGGTACAGCTAGCTTGTTATAAACTTAAATTGCGTATGAATCAAGCGAAATTTAAATTAACCGCATTTTCTACTCCTATTTACAAACATTTTCATATAAAGCTTACTATACCCTCCCTCCCTAACTAAAGTGCAGTGTAGAAAAAATAAATAACATTTTTTTTGATTTTTTTTTTTTTTACATGAGGGAGTATTATTTATTTTTTTTTTGTTTGTTCGATTGGATCAAATCGGCTACACATATGCATTATGTATGTATATGTTAGTTTCGTTGTTTGTATGTGTGTATGTACGATATATATATATATATATGTATATATATATATGTATGTATATAAAATTATAATAATAAAAAAAACTTTTGCATTTAAGACCACTCTTTAACTAATAGTAGAATCACAGATTATGAATGTAACAAATTTGACACAAAAAAAATTTAAACACGCATCATACATAACAATAATAATTTGAATTACCATATTGAAACAAAATAAAATTTCCTTATAACATTTTGCATGCTACAGCTTGTAGTTCCTTTCGTTCGTTAGGGTTCTCTCTAAACTCTTTTCGGTTTACTAACAATTGTATAACTAATGCCATTGTAGCTGCGATGATCCAAGCATTCGTGGTTCTTGTTCGAATTCAGTTGCGTTGTGGTCACCGCTGAAGCTGCTGTGCTCGGTGTTGTAGGCGTCAGTTGCAGTTGCGTAAATGGATTTGTCGGTGTCGTAGGCGTGTTCGGTAATGTTCTGACAGTGTTTGTTGTTGGTGTTTTGAGCAGCAAAATATCCTCGCCGATATTATTTTGTTGTTTGTTGCTACTAATTATGGCGGTAATAATATTATTGTTGTTGCTATTATTATTATTATTAGTCGAAGTAGTAGTAGTAGAAATATTTATATTATTGTTCGTATTGTTATTGTTGTGATTGGCACTGAGATTACTTTTTGGCAGGCACTGCCCGCTGGCAGCCGTTGGTGGTGACAATGGCGTTGTCGTTGTGTTTGCAGCAGCAGTAGCATTGTTTGTTTTACGCAGTACACCATAACCGAGATGACTATCATCAGCTTTACGGCATATTTCAGTATCGGGACTAGCAATTAGTTCATATTCATTCTGTTGTGGCGGTGGTGGCGGACTGCAGCGTTGACGACTGCCGGCAGACATAACATTGACGATTGTCTTATAGCCGCTCGACGTTTTATTATTCGGTGACAAAAAATCCAAACGATCATAGGCTGCCTCAGCAGAAGCGGTCGCGGGACAAGAATTACTGCTACCGCTAATGCTAATCTCGCCTATGTCAATATCGATGATTTTTGGTGTGCCAACAACATTTGTTGTATTATCCTTGTGCGTTTGCGTACGTTTATCGCGTTGTGACTGCGAACGCTGCCAGACAAACTCAAATGGTGTAGTATTATCATTCATTGTATTATCGCACAGCGCTGATGTGGGTGGCGCCAGGGCAGTGCGTTCGCAGTGTTTAACATCACACACACCGAGCGTCTTCCATGCATCGGTTATATGCTCAATACATTCATAGTCACGTTCACCCACTACTGCAAATTGTTTGGCACTTTCATTACGTAATGGCAGATCAGGCGGTGTATTGCTACAGTTGTTGTTGCTATTGCTACTGTTGCTGGCAGATGCAGCGCCGCTGCGCAACATTTCCGGTGACGGCGGTTTTAATATGACTGTCGACCCTGAAGCATTCTTATTATGCTCCAACGATGACGTAGTAATGGCAACGGCTTCGTAATTCATGATTTTCTTAAACTTATCACATGCAGCATGCATTGGCTGTGTATTGCACAGCACTTCCAGTGTTGTCGGTAATTTACGTGGCGGTTTGTTCGGAATGTGTTTAACTGGCGGCGGTGGTGGCAGCACAATCGATGATGCTGCATTTGACGTAACATTGCTGGCGCTCGATGAAAAATTATTCAACGAATCGTTGGATGATATAAAACCACGCAACGATATGCAGCTCTGTGTGGAATTTATTTCAAATTCGCCAGCATGTTGATTCGATGGCGATGGTGGCAACGGGCTGCGTGAGCCCGGTTCCATAGATGCAGCAGCGCTAAATTGATTCTCGCCGCAGTCGATGCTATTTAAACTATCACCGCTAATAAGTTTTTTCATTGATTTCATTTTGGCAGACATGCAACGAAAAACCTCCTGTGGATTTGTATGATCCAGTGTGAATACACCTTCACCGGTGGTACATTTACGGCCGGCTTCAAATGTAAATTTGCCATCACGATAGCCGTATTTGCGTATGAAACGATATGGCCACATGGCAATTATCACATTCAAGTCCTCAACAGATTTCAGCTGCAGCTCGGTGGCAGTCATTTGCAGCATGTAGGCTTTAGGTTCGATATTACAG
Organism: Leucophenga maculata; assembly: GCA_035044805.1. Classification (NCBI taxonomy): domain Eukaryota; kingdom Metazoa; phylum Arthropoda; class Insecta; order Diptera; family Drosophilidae; genus Leucophenga; species Leucophenga maculata. The sequence goes on from JAWNNP010000387.1 coordinate 1,416,566, forward strand.
CGTATGGATGCCTCCGACGGTATCAGTGTAATTATGAACAAGCCATCCTAGGTGAAGAGAGAAGAAAAAAATTAGAATTTACTAAAGTTTAGTTAATTTTTAAAATAAACTGCTTACAAATGAACTGCAATATAAATCATTATCCTCTTCGATGGCGCCGTGTATGGCATGTGCACCGCTATTATCGCAAAATGCTACCGTCTGTAGTGCTGTTAGCCACTCTTTTAGATCCTCATCCGTTACCGTGTTCAGCGTTAGTGTACCATTTTTCTTAACAATTTGTATAAGATTCGCCGGCGACGGTTCCTGTGTAATCTTTACACAATTTTCCAATGTGAAAATTTTCGGATTCTTATCGTCTTTGTTCTCACATATTTCCAGGCGTTCAATGCCATGGCGACTGGATTTAAATAATAAACAATAACGGCTGCATGTTTTCTGTTGAAGAAAATAAACCGAAAGAAAAATTAAAATAAGCAAAAATTCAAAACCAAATATTATAAATATTTATCGGAAATACCGACGACGTTTTGACGACTGTGCAGCAAAAACTTATGCTGCTTCAGCTAAATTAAATGTGATCGACCCAAACCGCTTGTTAAAATGTAATTTAATACAATAATTCCTCGATAAGAATAATTTGTATATGCAATTTATGCTGATATCGCGAATCGAAGCTTTTGGATTGACGACGGCGACGACGTTGGCGGATCATGCGTAGCTGATACACGAGCTGTGCGCATTTGGCGCTTATCAAGTATTGCAAAATACTTTAATACAATAATTAAATTCCAGACATACTCGCACTTACTATTTATTTTTTTTTCTTTTGAATGACGTACAAAAGAATTTGCTGTCGCATAAACGCATATCGAAAATACATACGCAAATATATATGGAAATGTTTTACTTATATACATGGTAGCACGTAGGTACCAGTATATGTACGTATGTATGTATGTACGTATTAATGTTGGCCAAGTTGTCCCCTAATGTATTTAGATACATGGACTACTCCTAATATTTAAAAACTTGTTTTAAATAAGTTTTTATACCCTCTACCCATTTGGTAAAAAGAGTATATAAAGCTGGTAAAAATGTATGTAACAGGCATGAGGATTAGCATCAAAAGTCAAGTCGATATAGACATGCCCGTTTGTACGTTTGAAAAGCGGGAACTTGGATATTTAGATCATTCTATTTCTGCATCAGATCACTTTTATTCAATGAACGGTGTGGAACAACACGCACCGAGTTTGAAACTTAAGACGGAGTGGTACAAAGTGGAACTTATGGCTTGAAAGGCATTTTACATTGAAAAGCGTAAAGACTGCTGGAGTTGACAGGGCTTGCCATGCCACACTAAAAGCCTTACCAACTAGGGCGTTTCTTTACATAGCAATATTATTTAATGCTATACAAGCCAGCAATCCAGATGATTCACCAGCCAGGCAAATCAGAAACTGATTGCGAGTTTTATAGGCGCATATATATACATCGAATCTACCTTGTCCTAACGAGCAAAGTATCTCGGCATAACACTGGATAAGCGACTTACTTTTGGCCCACATTTGAAAGTCACTATCAAAAAAAAAAAATATAACTATAAACGTATTCAAGTTTTGCAGGATCGTACCCTAAGTATTATGAATTGTCGTACAGTAAAAGAACAAATAGGAAGGCTCACCAGCAGATACAATAATATGTTGCTAAGACAACGCAGTATGCTTACGAGAGGCCTGTAAGACGGTTAAAGAGAATGTGGTTTGCCAAGACAGTTGGTGAACCGTAAAACCCCCTGGAAAACATAAATGCTAGCATAATATGTATATATAAATATTAATAATAGTTTTAATAGTTATTACATAATAAGTCCTCATGAGCTTATACATTTTTTAATACATTCTTTTCCTGAATAAGAGGTGTGGCAGACTAATTCTTTAACGCAAATTTTCCAAATAAAAGTCATAAAGGTTGCAGTGATATATGTGGAAGGCAAAGTTTAGCATAGTTGTTATGCTTAGTGGCAAATTAAAGGTGCAAGCTAAGCTTCCAAGCATGCTACCGATTATAATAAATGAGTTATACATTGGATTGGCTCAAGCATGCCTTAATTTCAAGACTTTATAGCAATTTATAAGCCAAGCACAGATTTTAGTGCGTAATGAATTTTCTTGCGAATGAAACATTTAGCTGATGAGGAATATATATACATTTACATACATATAATGTAATGTAATGTCCTGTTGCTGCATGTAATAAACTTTGTGGAAAAATTACTAAATTAAAATAGCAAAACTTTAGGTACAGCCCACGTTTGTATGCATATGCATATACAAATAGATACGTCATTTAGCTGCATATATACATAAATATATATATATATATTTATATGATGGCAATATACATACACTCAAACATATGCAAAGCGCTTATATGCATACATATATGCAAGTATAACAATGCACTCACGGTAGATCGCAATGAAGGATCTGCCTGCTTACCCGCCTCCACATCACTGCGCATACTCCCACCACCACCTTGTTCAACTACGACAACGGCGGCTATATCAGCGCCACCACCTTCTTCACCAAAACGATAAGAACGACAAACAGGGTGGCGCCGTCGCCGTTGCTACTGCTGCCGCAGTTGCCGATGCGCAGAACACTTGCCTGACATATGCTAAAAATTTAACAACAAACAATATTTGTTATTTGTGCGCTTTATATATATGTACTTGCCTTTTTCGATATGCGATTCAACGAGAATCCAGTTTGTGTTGGAACATTAAGATATCCAGCCAAAACAGGTATTTCAACATCCATTTTGCGCGGCGCAGCCAACAACAACGGCGACAACAACAGCAACAACGGCGACGACAAAGACGACGACGGCGACGTCGTTCCTCGAACTCTCAACTCGACCGATTATTTCAATTTACAAATGTTTACATTAACTGCTTTTTAATTGTTTAGCGTTAATAATTTGACAAATATAAATTTAATAACATTCTTAGAGTTCATATTTACAAAAATCAGGCACAAAACTCTCATATATCCACTCACGCCTTGCACTGCTCACGCTCGCGCATCTGTATTAACTAGCGATGCAGCCATGCCATTCTGTTTAAGTTAGAGCTACAGTGCGTAGAAAGGATACGCAATATTGAAAAATGTGCTAGTGCGAGCGAAATAAAAACATTATATTTAATGGCAACACTAAACGGCGCATATGGCATTATTGTATTGGCAGCGAGTATTTAGTGTTGTGCAGTTTAATTGTTTAGCAACACTGCTTTAGAAATTACACTCTCTTTGTGTTAATAATTTATTAGTTAGTTTGCAACAAGTGGCACACGAAATTGTTTAAATGTATTGAAATGACATTTTTAACAAACAATTATGCATACAAAAGTACTAAGTACTTATTTTTATATAAATAAATATACAGAAACAAAATAAAAATTTCTCAACACTGCCTCTGACTACTACTCATACTGCAAACCGCGCTAGAAATAATAGTGCTGCAACGAACAGAAAGTAACGGAAAGAAAACACATTAGCCGTCTTCGCATTGCGCAGTCGGGTAAATTTTTTTTACATTTAATAGTCAAAATTAAGGATAGCGAAGTATCACCATGAAAATCGATATTTTTCCAAACTTTGAAGATCGGTAGAACCCTAAAGATATAGTTTATTTTATTTTTTAAATTGTTTTAGTATTCTTCGACCAATTACGCAAATTTTTAGAGGTCTTAGGTTTAGGAAAACTAAAAATAAATTTTTTGGGACAGCCTAATGTATATATGATTTATTTAAACAAATTATTCCTCAAAGTTTTGCCAGGGACTGAAACCTATAGTGAACGTAAAATAATAATCTAAGAATTCAAAAAAAAACCCTATTGCATACTCATTTCTGGCACGAATTTGAAAAACCAAACATTCTTGGAATTACTGTGACAGTTATGTTTTCGATGCCCTTTCCCATCACAAGTGCCTCTATTTTTTGTAAGCCACTTGCATTCGAACCAATTAGTAGCCCCTTTTTCACCAGCATAAATAGATGTCTTCTCAGGCAACATATTTTAAAAAAGACCAGTTTCATCCGCGTTAAAAATGGCATTTTGGCTTGAATAATGTTGGTCAATAATTTGCCGTAGTTCTTTTTTAAAAGGATTAGACGACAGTTTGTCTCCAGTTTGCTGCAAAATCCGAACTCTATATCGCCGTGCAAATCGAGCCAGCCTGCCACCACTTGCATTGAACGCTCCAGCGTACAGTTGATTATGGAGCTGCTTAGACTTTATTTTTTAAATTTCACCGGACACCGGGTTATGTTGATCGCGGAATCAAGCAAATTGCTTCCTCTCCATTCGTGGGAATTCTTCTTCTTTTAGAGATTTCCTCTTTTTGTATCCAAAGCGCACAGTGTTCGCATTGAAGTATTAGATTTGGCCAGTCCATATTGAAAACGTATTTCACTCACTGACCGAACACACAGTGTGCCGTTTTGAAAAGCGTTAAGAATTTTTAATGTTTCTTCAAGTGGTAAACGCAGACATGGGACAGTTTATAAATGTTTTTTCGTTTCTTTTTTTTACATGTTTGTAATTTCTATTTGTTCGTTATATTGAGCATAAGTGTGGCGTCACTGTTCGTTATATACTCAATAAAAAAATTTGATATTTAGTATTTTAATAGCGATTTCGTTTGCGAAACGAATGATCGTTAATCCGGACTTCTACTGTACTTAGAAATGAAATTTGAGAGAATTAAAACGTTTTTAAAGTACGGCAGAAACCGTTGTTTATAAAATAAAATAAATTTTTTTTATTATTTATTGATTGCTTAGTGTGTTTATTTAATATATTTCCTTATCTTTGTAACTGAAATATTATTATTAATAAGTTGCTTATATTATATAAAAATTATTAACTTAAAAAGGAATATTCAATGAAAAAATAAATATTTATCCACGATGGAAACTAGTTAATTTTTGTTTAGAAATAAAGCAAAAACTGTTTTTAGGATCGAGAATAGTTATACTGTTACAAAAGCAAGCTTTTTGAAGCCATTTATAACATGCATAAAAATTAATATAACCGGAATATAGCAGTACATAAAATAATAAACAAATAAGTACTTCAAGCTATACACATTTATCTAAATTTTATTTTAAATAAGACAAAATTTAATTGATTGAAAAATTCCGTGCCAACTTATGTGGTTATGTATTATAAAATCAATATAACGCATCCCTCGCTTAAAATGCCAAGCAAATTTATTAACATATGTTAAATATTACGTTGCAGCCCTACTTAAGCACTTAAACTCATTTTATCTCTTTCACGCTCGTTGTTAGTGCGAGCGAGAGCGAACAATAACAGACTGTCCGTCGCAGCCTGATTCGCGTATTGTTGAAAAAGTGTTCTTATTTTATTCAATTAAACGCATTTCATATTCAATGTGCTATAAACTATAAATAATAAAAATTGACAATAATACAAAATACATCAGATATGGCGCACGACCGCGAAATATTGCGCATGATATGGGACGGACAAATACCCATTTGTTTTCAAGCGGACGCTAATGAAATTGTTGGTATACAACCGGAGCCCTTTTATTTAATGGTCTCGCGTTTAAGCTATTTACCACTAGTTACCGACAAGGTTAGTATCAACTTAGGCGGCAAACAGTTAAATAAACGTTTAACACTGTTTAATAGGTGCGCAAATACTTTAGCCGTTTCATTGCCAATGAACACCAAGAGGGCACCGTCTGGTTTGACTTTAATGGTACACCACTGCGTCTGCATTATCCAATTGGTGAGTTTGAAAAATTAAATGTATGTATTTATTTAATAAAATGTTTATGCTTTCAGGTGTGTCTTATGATTTGTTGCATTTAGATGATGACGGTACGCCATGGTGCCTGAATATACACTTCTCCAAGTTTCCCGAGGAAACACTAGTCAAACTTGCTACCAAGTAGTACACAAATGCAGTTTACACATATTTAAATACACATAGCACATGCACGACTAATGCTTGGCATTTTTATTTTCGCAGAGAACTTTTGGAATCGCACTACATGTCCTGCCTAAAGGAAGCAGATGTATTAAAACATCGTGGACAGGTGATATCAACAATGCAAAAGAAGGATCACAATCAATTATGGCTGGGCCTTATTAACGATAAGTTCGATCAGTTTTGGGCAGTCAATAGACGTCTGATGGAGCCCAATAACGATCAGGAGACCTTTAAACACATTCCAGTGCGTTTTTATGACGATGTGAGTAGTTTCAATAATGTGTTAAAAACCTACGATAGGCATACAGTGCACTTAGCGTTGTTAGTTAGTATAGTTTGTTGCGTAGCCTTATCATCAGTTAAGCCAACTACCCTCAAGACTTTAGTGAGCCTGGTATTTATTAATCAATATGTATTAAGAAAAAAGGCGCATAGAGCCAAGTCCGTTGAATACGATAGCTGAGGCATGATTAGGGGGTTTCCTTTGGCTTAAAAAACGAAAACAAACAACGATGTCTCCAAGTGCATTATTGTCATGCAAACGCCATGTATTGTTTTGCCACCGGCATACATTCTTCGTTTGCTAAACGTAATCGGCGGCTAAACTAATATTTCTTATTTAACATACAACCTTTTGGCAAGAAATAAACAAAACCTTTATATATAACAGAACTAAGCGTAATTTTTTCGGTCTTGACTTTTCTAGTCGCTTCTTTTTGCATGTTTAGGCTTTGGTTTTGAAGTCATAACCATAGACACATGTTCCGTCATTAGTTTTGTCCTTTTAGAGCAAATGACGTCATTCAACAGCTCGTAAGCGATGCTCACGCGGCGTCTATTTTGTTCGCAAACCTTGGCATCATAAACGAGAATTAAAATTGCTTTTATTTTAAAAAAATTTTTTCATTGACACTCTCCCGTGACAAACCACATTAACTACCGCCTATCATAATCAGCCAACATCACACACCAAAACCTAACTCATAAATATTATGCAAGACACTGCTTTTAAGTTCATATTCAGAACCGTATTTAATAACTTCTTCATTCTATGATTTCCTCAATACGAATGGAATCGCTTGTATCAAATTCTGTTTAAAGATGTGGATTTCTATGGTAAACTTCATTGTACTACTAATATCTTTCTAATTTTTGAAGTTATTTAATTGGGGGGCATGAGCCAAGCAATTATCAAAACGAAACAGTTTAAACAATGTATATATTTTTATATGAACAGTTTCCAAAATAATTATGTATTATGTAGAAATTTTAATGTTAACATTCATAAACGACTCAGCGGTATAAATTCTGTTTGTAGTGACCGTTTGCATCAGTTTTAAATGCATTTTCTAAGTGGTGGCATCTCTAGACCCTTAACATTTAAGTCAAAATTTAAGCAACTGTCTTCACATTGTAGCTAATATTTTTTGTCAATGCCTATATATAGAATTATTTTCAATTGAATTCTTTTATTTAAAATATGCCCCAAATGGGACAATAAGTAAATAGTTTGACTTAAAACAAAATTTTTGTTAAGGCAATATTATTATTATTTACATAATGGACACGGAATTGTAAATTTTTATGTTATTATTTCTAAGGTTTAGTGAATCGAGTATGCTTATATTTGATGATAGTGTTTTGTAGCTTTAAGGAATTTGATTGTTTGTTGTATGTTTTGGAAAGAAGTTATTTCATCATGGGCAGAGGATTTAAGGAGCTTTGTTCTTGCTTGTTGGAATTGAGTGCATACGATGACCAAATGGGATATAGTAAGACGGGTGTTGCAGTTAGTACAAAAAGGTGGAAGGGTTATGATAAGGATGAAACTGTGAGTTAGATTTGCATGTCCAAGTCTTAGTCTTATAACCTTTATTGCATCAGTTTGAGATAAGTAAGTAATTGGTGCTTTGATTTGGTTTATATTTTTATAATGTTGTGATGTGTTGTTGTATATTCATGAATTTGTTTTAAGAAACTTTCTAATGTTCGAGTGATTACTGGTTTCTGAAATTAGTGGAAAAATATATGTTGCCTGTTATTCCGCAATGATTTGGGATCCTTAACGAAGAAAGTTTGCTATTTTTATTCAATAGGTTTCCAACCTCTGAGACATAAAAACTTTGGTTGAGACTATTTGTAATAGCTTGTTAGCAAGGAAGTGAGTCTGTAGAAATGTTGAAATTTTCTTTCTGACTACTGGCATAGAGGCAGGCTGTGAGAATAGCTGCTATTTCGGCAGTGAAAATGGCGGAAAGTTAGGGGAGTAGGTGGAGGGATATCAATTCATTTTCCGATGTTACCATAAAGTAGACTCTGTTCGTTAACTTAGAGCCATCGGTTAAGAGAATGCGAACTTTATTTCCAAGAATTTTTGTTGATAGATGATGTGTGGTGTATCTGTTTTAATTTAGATGTGAAAGGACACGTTATGGTTGATTTTGTTGAACTAAGGAGGGACATTTGGTTTTTTTTTTTGAGGATATAGGACGCAGTTGAATTTATAATTTTGTGCATTGTTCTAATAGTTTGTGTAGTGAGGAGGGAGTTCTTGGGGTTCTTTTTGATTTGCTTATCTTACTGTAAATTTTTTCTAATTTTGGGTGCTTTACCATAGAGGTGTAGCTATGATCAACTATTAACGCCACGTGATCGGATGTCAGATGATCATACTCAAAAATTTTAAATCCGTTGTCAGATATCCCTTTATACACTTCAAAATCAATAAGATCAGGGAGCCTGTATGGATTAAGCGGTCTATGAGTAGGTTTGATGGTCGATAGCGTATTTATATTACTTTGTGAAATGCATTTATATAGCTCTTTGCATTTTGGGTTAATGGATGTTTAGCATTGAAGTAACCGACAACCAAAAGAAAATTCGTGCCCAGCCCGTTGAAGAAATCCTTAAATTTCTAGCATATTGGAATGAAACGTGCTGTATACGAATGTATATTGCAGTCACAGTAAAGTTGCCTTTAGTAGATTTAATTTTAACTGATGCTTCAGGTGTTATAACTAGAGCCAAATCTTCATATTTTGAACTGAATCTTATAATTATAGTCGCTCCTGCATGTGCTCTGGCAACTACCTGACACATTGGCTAATATGTGACCAAAGGGATTCATTTTTGAAAAAGGGTTTGCTTAAATCATGAATGAAATGAAAATTTTCAACCTCAGGCGCATGTCTAGCAAGGCCATTAGCATTCCATATAATTATTCTAAGGCATAATTGCATAATTTTGTGATAATAATCATTTTTATTTGCTTCGTTATCAATGTTTCTAATTTTTTTAAAAGATATTCAGTGTTATTGATTCTGTTATTTTTGACAACATATAAAAGATATAAACGATCTCTTGCAGTAACTTTTTGCATGACCGAACATTTGGCAGCGATGGCATTGAGAAAAGTCATTAATTTTTTTTGGATGAAATACCTATTTAAAAAGAATATATGTAGATAGGCAATCCAGTAAATTTACTTTTATTATATTTCTGACACTGAAAAGAAGTCTTCATTATTTTGCCACAACTGCTCTACTGACAAATTATCGTCACTTTCATATTGGTCAGTATCCCAATTTAGACCAAGCGCTCTTTTATACTTTGTGGGGCAACTCATCCCAAGATTGTTTCATCACTCTGCAGTTTATAATTGCTGCATGAGCAAAGCAGTTGTCAATAAGCAGAAGAGCCTTCGGAGGCAAATTATTTTCTGATGAAAATGGGATAACCTGTTAAACGAAAAATGTTTAAAAAAAAATTAATTTTAAAAACAAAATAATCATTTATGCTTACTTCTTTAATTAATATCTTGTGAAATCATTCATAAAAATTTTGCGATGTCATTCAAGATTTTTTTTTTTTAAAGTTGTAATGGAGTGGGTTATTGAATCCCCTAAAGTATCTTGGCTTCCTTACTTTTCCAATTACTAGTAGCACTAACTTTTTGTGATCCATCAGAATTTCCGCGAAATAAAATGGAAATGCGTTCCTTTTGGATTTTGCAGCGACATATGTATGTTCTGTTTGGAAAACAACGGTAAAATAATCCGCTTTCGTCAGCATTATATATGATATGATTCCATTAACCCCTTCTCTGCGACTTCACAGTGTAAGGTTTGTTTCTTTCTCGAAAATATTTGAAACAGCAGTAAATATAGTCGCTTTCTTCGAATTTATGTATGTAGGTTATGGTAGATTTTGTCACATTATATTCCAGGGCCAAACGATTCCCTTGTACGCCTTCGTCAAGTCTTTCATATATTTGAACTTTAGTTTCAAAAGACAATGGCATACAAAACCACATACCGAAATTTATATGTATATGTATATGTATATATATACAAATTTCGGTGATTCCCCCTTTTATATTTGTTCTATTGCATAAATGCATACAAAAAAAAATACGCTTGCAAAATTAGAACTCAATCCATTTCCATCCAACAATAGCTACCAGGTAAAACGCTGCGATTTTAATCAGAAGGTTTAAGCTTATATTTTAAGACAGTTGGTCTCTTATCTAGCCAATATTGGCCCTAAAACCGTATTGTGTTGAAAGAAGAAATTATTTGTTCTCCCTATGTGTGTATTTAATCCTAATTTAAAAATACGTACGTGCATCAGAAGGCGAGTCATTAAGTTTATGCTTCTGCTCGAATATTTCACTCATGATTTGTTCCCTAGTAATATATATCTATTTATTATATGAAGACCCGGCGAGCGTCTAAAGTCAATGAGAGAAGTGCTAAAACTAATTTATTATTTTAGTTAACATAATAATATGAATTCAAACAATCAATTAAGTTTAATGATAAAGCTATTTATTGTGCTGAGAGTTGTACATTAGTTGATGCTGCTTAGTGAAGCACCTTGTGATATACTACATTTTTCGTTTTGTTATCAGGCGCAAGAATAAGTAAAGCGGATGGGGTGTTGGCACGTAAACATGCTACACTTAACGATTGACCTTGTTCATCCAATATTCTCCAAGTCCCCAATCTTATTTGACACTTATAACTTCCTGGGAAGATTAATACTGATGGATTTATCATCTATATATTGAAGTGATATCCATCGTCTCCTTTGCAAAACATCAGCGGATATTGCAACGTGTCATATGAACGATGTGTTTCATATATTTTTTGCAGCTATCTAGTATAGCGTGTGTCCATGTATTCACCAAGAATTAGGATAGCAACTTCATCTATTACTGGAACGTTAAATGTACGTTCGTGTGTTCCAACAGGTCGTTTATGCGCTCTGATCACGACTTTTTAGTCACCATTTAGCATGCAGCCTGACCAATGCATGATGTTCGTGAAGTAGTAGCTGCGGATTCTAATTCGATGGTGAAACTATTCTGTATTACTGATATATAATGCATTTTTTTTCTAGCATAATTTACCTTGAAAGTCAGACTGAGTCCATGATCTTCGATAATCTCTGCCCCAAATGTGTTTGCTAAAAAATTTCGCGCACTGAAAGCAATGGCTCAGGTAGTGCAGTCAGTGATGGCAATTTCACTTTTAAGGCAACATAGTCCAGGCGTTTCTGCCGCAAATTTTAATGCTGCACTATGCCCACAAACAACATCCATTTGATTAATGTGAACGAAAGGATGCGCGGCGTAATCAATTGAGCAATCAACGCTTGATCCAATTCTTCATGCGCGTGGAGTATTATCTTGTTCTAGATATCTGCGTTGAGCTCAAAAATTTCTGACTGCCAACCGATTCATTTCACGGTCTACCTCTCTTTTCTCTTGTGTTTGGGAAGCAAACAGTCTGACCATACTAACGCGGCAATCTTCTCGTTCGATTTCTCGTTCGTTTTCTCGTTCTCCTTCATTGGATTGGTTTACAATGTGCCGATGCCTAATTGCATTACGGCTTGCGTTATAAGTATAGTAACTTCCAAGACTTTGTTTTATACATATTATATAAGTAATTTTCCAAAATGGTTTGGAATTTTTATCGATCGGGAAATGTTTCTTATTCTACCTGGCATTGTCCATATCAAATGACTTATTGTAATGTTTCTTATTTCAATGCTTATTATTTAATTGCTTATTCTAGTCTTTGTCGTTTTAGAGAGAGCTGGGTGAAGTAAATCTTGGAGTCGATAGGATGAATGTTATCTATATTTAAATTTGAGCTTTCATCATCCACAACTCTGTCTTCTTGCCGTTTATTAATGCTAAAATTATTTACAAAATAAGAACTACTATGTATAAACATTGCTTGCTAATTTTTTATACCTATTATCTATATAATCAGTGCCATACTTAGGTTATTTTCACAATTTGACACGCATCTTGGTAATATGCTGATTGGTCTAAGATTTTTTTATATTATGGCACTCTTTATCTTTTTTAGGAATAATTATCATTTTGGCCGTTTTCCAATCTCTAGGGAAATAGGAGTAATTTAACATATTATTGAAGATATCATCGAGGCTGAGACATGCTTCAAAATGAGGAAATTTTATTTTTTAGTTATCTGATAATGAATTTGAGTTAAGCCATTTTTATAAAACAGTTCTCACATTGCTCAGTACTCAGAGAATTTGCAATCTTTTAATTTGAACAATTAAATTTTTAAAATCTTAAAATCAAGCTATGTACTGAGACCCCGGTTGTAGACTTTTGTGGTTACAGCGAACCAAGGAGCATATCACAGGGTTCGGTGGTTATTTCTCCTGAGCGTTTTTGGTTAATATGTAGGGTTAGGGATCTTGCTAGTGACTTTGGTTGACAATTGAATTTGCATTCATAGTTCTATTTAAAGCGATCTATTTTAGTTTTAACAGTTGGGATATTTAGATCATTGTGAATGTGGGTATTGCCAATATACCAGGGTGCACTGGTTACAGTTCTACGTATTTTCGATTGAGCTCTTTGTACTATATCCATATTACTGGCACTTGCATTGCCCCATAAATGTGAGTCGTAGGTCCAAAAAGGGGTTACTACGGAGTTGAAAAGAAGGACTTCGCAGTGCAAGATTAAGTGCGATTTATAAGCCAGTGTAGGGAGTTGGCTTTTAGCTTTTTTTGTGTTTTCTTGGCTTCAATATGTTTACGATTAGAGTAAGCGATGGACAAGTTCCTTTGTTTAACGTGAATGTAACGTGAGGTGGTCTGCTAGATGTCTAGTTGTTTTTATTGGGCGTCAAGACCTGTAATATTTATTTAAAATCAGAGGGGGCAGTGCTCCACCCACCATTTAAACATCCAACGAAATTCGTCATATCTTTGCATCGATTTGTGGTACAGAAATTATATTTGGTGTACGTGTTAATGCGATCGGGACGAGATCACATTATTATTTTGGTTGAAATCAGAGGTGGCGATGCCCCGCCCAAAGTTTGTTTTAACTAAAAATGCAAAATTTAGTGTGTCTTACTAAAATGCTAATGAAATATTCGTTTTAGGTTCATATCGGACTACTAAAAAGGGTAGCCCTTATACAAATCTGTCCCCTTTTCTGGCATTTTGTAGGAAAAACAACTTTTTATGCTTTATATTAGCTTGAAATGGCAATTTTTTATAGTAATCCCAATAATAACGATTTAAGGTTCAATGAGGCTACATGGTATCTCGAAGTGGAGTATACCTAATTGCAGTGTTCTTTCTTATAATTGTGATATTTGTTTTGCTGTGGTGAATCCCTAATTAAGGAGAAACTGCCGCCTGATTTCAATTTGCGAACGGTTACGCAGACTAAATAATCTTTTTGCAATTAATAACGACCCTGTCCACCAAATAATGAAATGGGCGAGCATAGTATATAGCCAACAATCAAACTTAAGAAAAAAATTTTTAATTATTTAATTTAAAGAAACAGATGTAAATCTTTAATGATGCATTTTATTTTTGCCTTTTGTTGAACGGTTTGATACAAACAATTAATCAAATTACATTTGAATTACAATATTAATTACTAATTTTACGCCGTATGTGTGTTTTTTTTTTATTTCTATTTTCAATAGGATTTTACGTACACGCAAAAGCTGATATCACCCCTAACTGAAGCCGGTCAAAAGAAAACCGTCGGCGATATGTTGGCCGAATTATCGACACCTGTGCGAAATGCAGGTGAGTACTTGGTATATAATTCAACAGCGATTATAGCCGTTCACGATTATGGTGGCTTTGTCTAGCGCCTCTACTTCAACTGCGATCTATTGATCCGATCCGATACGTTTCCAATTCAAAGGATTTGCTGCTATGCACGATAATGCCTATCAGTAAGCGTGAATGCATTTAAATCTGAAATAGCAGGCAGTTTTTTCTATTCTTTTCATACAAAAAATAAATAAAGAAAGAAAAAAAAAGAAAAAAAATTCAGAAATGAGAAGCATTCTGTGTAAAGTTGAACGAGGCGAGGCGCATATCAACTCAACTCGAAGGCATCACAGGCACTTAAAATGCCCAAAGAAAGACGAACAATCGAACTAACGAATGAAGCATCTTTGAATCTTCAACGTCGTTGAATGCATTTTTCATTGTTGTTTTCTTTTCTTTTTTTAATAAAAAAAAAAAAAAAAAATGAAAAGAAACAAAAAGCGAAAAACAAGAACCGACGACGACGAAAAAACTGAAATCTGTATTAGAATTTTTCACGTTTCTTCAACTGTGGTGGCTGATGCTGCTGTGCTATGCTGAGCGCACTGCCTGCAGTCATTAGAGAAAAGGTGCCAGTCAGTCTGGTCGGTCTGGTCTGGTCTCGACTTGTCTGGTGCGTCTGTGATGTCTGTCTGTCCTTCTGTCCATTCTGTTGCTGCTTGTGCGTTTTGGCTGCTATTTATTTTCCTATTGAATAATACAAATACACAAAAGAGCGAAATATACTTAGGCACACATCTAGATACAAAGATACAAGATACACAGATACAGATACACACACGCATTCCAATGCTCAGAAAGTCTGCTGCTGTGCAGGTCTCTTGCGTGTTGTCTGTCTGTCTGCTTGCCTGCCAGCCAGCCTTTTTTTATCACTTTGAGCGGCGGCATCGGCTGCCACGATCATTCTTCAATTCATCAATGTCGTCGTCATCGTCCACATCATTTTGGCTGTTTGACCGGCTCCGAAAATTATTTAATGCTCGAAACAATGCACATAGAAACCAACCAACCAACATAGATAGATACATACAAAAAAAACAAAAAAGATATACAGAATCTGTCCAATTCTCCAATCATTCCATGGACCGGACAGACCGACCGATCGACCTGTCTTGCCTGTCGTATGAACAAATGAACAAGAATGAAAAATTAAATGAAACTGTTTGAGGAATATAAAGGAAAGCATAAATGAAGTAAGGATTCGTGTGTAGGTGAAACCGAAATTAGATTTTAAGTTCTAGCTAGAAAATATGCTTCTTCCATTTGTTATGTGAATCATCCGTATATCAAAATAGCTAGTAAACTTCACCGATTTGATTTGTCAACTTATTGGTTGATCTCATTAAAAACTTATAGCCCTCTTTTGAGAAGTTCCTATTGCTTATTGTGAAGGAGTTCGGAATACATTAAAGAAAGCATGATTCGATCATACGATGCCAAAGGTTACTGGTCAGTCACAAATAAAAGTCCGCGTATTGATGACAACTGGAGCATGCAATCAGCTCAGAGATACTCCAGCTCTTACACAACGAATATCCAACATCCAATTAGGAAAAATCTTTTAAATTTTTTGATGAAAGAGGTAGCTCTGTGTAAAATAAAAATAATAAGTTTTTAAGATAACGATCTGAAATTGAGTATTGCTATGAGGGGTACTATTTATATTTCGGGAAGTCGAAACACTAATGTCAGCAGGTGAAATCTGGCAATACTAAAATGAAGTTTGACATTCTTTAGCATGAATGTACTTACATCGTTTTCATGTAGAAGCGCGCTTTGTGATGTTTACAGTGAGTTGTAAAAATCAATTTGGCAAAAAAAAATGGAAACTTCAAGGGAAGGTTTTCGTTGTATTATTTTTCTTAACTTTTAACGTGGATTACCTTAACGAGAGTGTGTCGATGAACTTAATTCTCAGTGGAGAATGCAAAAAAGCTGTGAATTCTGCTTGACTGTCTGACACATTCAAGAAGACGTTCTGGATTCTTAACAAACATTTAATTTATTTGTGCAAGATCGAAGCGAAATATGTTGCAAACTTTGCTGTACAAATCCTTACTCTGTATCCAGTTTGCGACTGGTCTCAATTTGTAGTCCGAAATAAACTTGCCAGTGAGTGGTTTTATAGGTGAAGAGTAAAACTTTTCTTTATCAGATGTCTTGAACTTTTTGCCCTTATTCAACATAATCCCGAGAAACACGAAATTTGAACATCTCACGATTTTCACGCTGTACCACATCACCGTAAATCAATGGTGGGCTGCTATTAAGCATAATTATTTCTACTTCATTAGTCCTATCGGAAATACTAAGACGTTCCTTAATTTATTTGTTGATGCATTTTGATTTTAACAACATTTTGTATGCTTTGGTTGAGATAATCAATATCAAGCCTGAATAGAGCACTGAATACAGCAACTCTCATGGTCATGCAGGTTGTATTCGCGTGTCATCTGGAATAAAACGTTTTAATATCAACAATGCTATTGTAAATTTAACAACTTATTGTTTTATACGTGGAGATTATAATTTCTTTTTAACTTCTCCCAGATTTTTCGACAAGCACCGTTGAACCCTTTTTTTAAATTTTTGACAATCTTGCATTTATTTTGCGTGCCGCAGTTTCCAAACGTATTTCAAATAGGTTCGAATTCTCGACTGTCCACAAGTCTTTTACCAAATCATTGCGCTCGCAAATCTTCTGAAATAATGTAGAACAGTTGTACCAAGTATCCCGGCAAGCATGATAAATCGCATAAAGTCTATTTATTCATAATCAAAAGACGAGTTGATAGTGTCCGTCTGACTGTCCTGTCCGTCTTTCGTGCGTGAGTTGTCGAATATTATATTTCGGTTAGATTTTCAAATTCTCCTGATTCCTAAGCAGGTACGCGAAGCACATTTTCAATCAGCTTGATGTCAAGCGCGACACACATCAGTAACGTACCTGTTGTGAGTGCGCTTGCTAACATGTTGCATGGTGCATTGTATTGCATGTTGCAACCTGCATTACCGACTGTTGCTCTAATTGGACACATAATTGAATTGTTTCAAGTTTAGCACTAAAGCCTACATCAGTGTAGAGTATGCATAGTCTGTTTAGGAGTAACTTTACAGGGTATTTCATGTTTGTATGTAATTTAAAGCCTTTTAAGTTTCCATGACTCTTAATTAATTCGACGAGATGAGACGATATATATGTGACAGTCTGTCTGTCTATCTAGATGTCGTTGCTCATTTTTAAACCATTAAATTAATAATTTAACGCAAGAATTTCCTTTAGTAGCTCCCATAAAGTATATATATGCTTGGTCAGTTCGAAAAAATTAATTTCTTTTTGAAATATTTGGCTATGTTCCAGTACGTAGGCTTATTTGTACTATGCACCTAATCTATATTGATATAATACGCCCATTTTTTTTTAGTTAGCTAGCACTTTTGTATGCTTGTAAAAAAAAATCTTTATTCAAATCAATATATGTTCAATAAACGTTATCTTGGCTTTGAATTTGGAGGGCCACACACATATGTTCCCATCCAAACCCATTATAACCTGTTCCCATAGGCTAAGTTTGTGCAAATTTATGAATGACAGACTCAATAAAATATATATATATATATATATTTTTGATTAGCATCAAAATTCGAGTCGATATAGACATGTCCCTCTGGCTGACTGTCCGTATGAACATTGAGATCTTTGAGAGTTGAGATAGTGCTTTCAAATTTGTATATTTATGTGCTTCTACTCCTTCTTCAGATAACTTGTATTCAATGAATACACTAACCTCCTATCTAAGGTGGCATTGGCACTTAATAATCGTAACAACTCCTCATTCAGAGCTGTGGTATGCAAAGATTTCATTGCTGTGGTTAGTTTTGCTAGAAACAACAAATTTGTGTTATATTATGTTAATCCTTACCATTTATGTTTAGATATGACCACTCAAAGGCGCAACCCCCATACAAATACTTTTAACCGTTATGAATTTTTGTATGAAAATTTGTTTATTTAGCTAGAAATGACTTATTTAATAAGCCAAGATCGAACCACTTGAAGAGACACTGTTTTCTTCTAGTGGTCCGATCATGGTTCAATCCCAATCGACTGCAGTGTTTTTTCTTGTCTTTTTGTCTTTTCTTTCAGTTATTGTTTGATTAAAGTTTGACGGGTTTTTCTTGTGTTTGTATCCATGCTTATTTTGATCATATCCATATAAACTGCTCCTCACTTCTGCGTTTTTTTGAATGAAAAATTTTTAAATTCTAATGAAATATTCCATATATGTACATATCGAACCAATAAAGGGGTAGGTCTCATACAAATCTGTTCCTCTTCCTGGGTTTTTGTAAAAAAAACATTTTTTGATTTAGTTAAGTTTGTTGTATCCCAATATATCACATGGATCTAGATTCAATAGGAGTACAGGTAGCTTGACGTCGAGCACATTTGACTGCAGCGTTCTTTCTAGTTTTTATGCATTCCATGGTTCTACGATTGGAAGAGAAAGTTGCTCCCAATTTTGTTTACCAACATACGGTTACATTTTAAAGAGATTATTCCTATTGTCTTATAAATCGCATGGGATAACTTCTATTTGTATAAAGGGTGGCTGATGGAACTTGCTACCAAAAAAAAAAAAAATAAAAAAACAAGTAAGAAAATACAGTCAGGCTTAACCGACTTTAAGAGGCCCTGTACCAGTTCAGTTTTCCTAACAAACACATTAAATGTTTCCCGAGCTTATGACCAAACTTATGACCACTTCCTACTGCACGAATAAGTGCCTTATAAAATATTTTTTTATGTATGAAAAGAAAAGGGGGGTCGTTCAAATTCAATTGCTTATAAAATAGTCATTTATTATTCGATTTTGATGAACTTTTTGGATTTTGGCTAAGAGGGACGTTATCTCTATACTGGCATACTTAATTTTTTTTGTGCCGAAGAAATATTTTGCTTTGGGGGTGATTTTATGGGGAAGGGGGGGTGGGGTAACATTTTAAAATAAACTCGTAAAATTTCGGAGCAGTCCTAGTCGAATGCAAAAAACGCGAAGTCTCTATCTATTATCGTTTCCGAGATCCTTTCGTTCATACAGACGGACGGACGGACAGACGGACGGACATGGCTATATCGACTCCTCTATCATTCCTCACCATAATGGGGGTAACTTTGGGGGGTCCCCGACTATTATTTCTACCTGTTACATACATTTGCACAAAACCAATAGGCTCTTGTACCTTCGGTACAGGGCCTAAAAAATAAAAAAAAAACTTCATATAACTCTTTGTGTTTAATTTTGTTTAGCAATTTAGCATTCGATCGTTTCGTTGACACGTCTATATAAATATGTACCTATATAAATGTTCCATGTGACACTCTTGTGTTCAGATTTTTCGACACTAGTTCGAGCACGCTACACATTTTTTGAATGCAGCTGAGCTCGTCTTATCTGCTGAGCTCAGTTTTGTCTTATCGTAGCATGGCTAGTAGCATTTGTCCGGTTGGCTTGTGCGTTTTGGGCCAAGCGGTTGCTTCTTTGTTGCAACGTTTCTGACCTGCGGCGCCGTTTAGCGTCACCAAAGGGAACAAAAAAAATAATAAGAAAAAAAATCGAAAAGATAGGGAGAACAACAGATAGATAGATAGTGCTACAACAGACAGTACTGGCTTAAGCGCAATAATAGCATTGGGAATTCCAGTCAGACACGCAGACAGACAAACAAAGGCGGAACTAAATACCTGCGGCTGGGATTTACGAATTAGTTGCATAGACTTTTTGGAAAATACTTACACCTTATGGCGCGCACAGTGCAGTGCAGACAGTGTGTCTCGCACTCATAGACTGTTCGTCGTCTATGATGTGCCCTCTTCATTGACAATCAAAAAGAAAAAAAAAAAACAACAAAAAAATGTACAACAGTCCGTTCGTCCACAGGCCGCCCGCTGTCTATTGTTCGCAGCGCTGAGCTAGCGAAACGTGCACATATGGTCGGTCCGTAGCAGGTTGAGCACTGCTCTCTGGATTTTCCCAGATGTGTGTTTCTGTTGCTAGCAGCCTGTGTTTGTCTACAGTTCTGGCTGTGACGGAAGGTGTGAAATTTTTATTTGCATGCCTCTCTCGTGAAAAACTGTTTTCTTGAAGATTTGAGGAATTTCCCAACCCAATTTCTGAAGGTGAGCTGAGCTGTTGAGGTTTTGTTAGCTGTTCTAGGATTCGTATTAAATACACAGTTCCTTTTGGATACTCATACGAACGAACACGTATTTTCCCAACATTATTTTTCTTTCGTATCAATTTACTACAAAGGTGTTTTGCACTTGTCCTTGAACGCCTCCATACTGTGGCTGCTGCTGTTGCGTTCTCGTCCTTATGCTCGTTCGTACACACATTTTTTCTTCATTATACATATTTATTTTTTTTCGTATCAAACTTCACGCTTCGCCTCGATCAATTGCATTTAATTAAGATAATTTGATCTGTTCTGATCCGTCTTGCACAGCCTGTGCGTCCTGTGCCTATTTTGGATTATTTGAATGCTCGGCTATTTTGTTTAGGCTCTATAGGGGATAAAGCTTAATAGGTGTATTTTAAAGCTAAACGCGGTCATAAAATATATCTAAACGCAGACTAGACTTTAAGTTGTAGGATTTGGATGCATAGATCTGTAGGAGTGACGAAACAAACTGATGTAGCCATGTCTGTCTGTCTGACATATTTCGTAACGTTAACATTGACATAAGACACATCAAATTTTGTATGGGTGCTACTCCTTTTAGGAGTGTTAGCACGTTTATTCAATACAAGTTATTTGAAGCGGGTTTAGTATGGGGTAAATATGCCAACTTCATGTCTCCATATCTTTTAGTCTACAAAATGTGCTTGTCCATATAGGAGCTGGATATACGGACGGAAAGCATATCAATTAAAGCCATAGCTTGCTAAGAAGATCATCTATAGTAAAATACCTTAAAAGGGGGGGTTGTGCAGCAGTTTGCTTGGGTAAATGTGTACACGTTTTTTAAAGTTACATCTTATGTCAATGAAAATTGAATGAAAACTGCAGAATTTGAACATAAAGATATTCCAAATGAGGATAATTTATGCTGTTCCCTTGGTGCTTTTTATATTGTTAATCTCTACTGAATAGTATAACTAAAATAGAAAACCAATGAATATTACAAAAAAATGTAGTGCCCAACGTGCACGCACTAGTCATAAATTTTATTTATTATCAGACAGGCATGGTTGAATTAACCTGCCATATATTTACTATATGGGGCTTTGACGTCTACTTTTCTATGTTACAAAATCCATATAAGATTTAATATAAATCCAAAAGCCAAACTGTTCTCACTTGTTCAACGGACCTTACTTTCCCCGCTTCCATGCATACCAAATTTCATCTCTGCACCTCAAATGTATGCAAATTTAGTTTGTCGGTTATATGGTGGCATCCTTTTTTTTAAACGAAAAGTAGCCTATGTTCTTTTCCAACGTTCCATCTACTTTTGTACAAAAATTCATACAAATAGGTTTAGCGGCTTGGGCGTGATGCGCGTACAAACAAACAAACAAACAACAAGGATACATTTGTGCAATTTTAAGTAACAGTAGTGAAGGAGACGTGCTAGCTAAATCGGTCTAGCCATGCTCGTCCGGTTTTATGAAAAAATAAATCTCAAAAACTATATTCTTTGTGCATACCGAGATCGGATTGAATAAACCTTGTAGTTGCCACGCCTACAACGCTTTACATGCACACAACCCATTTAACTAGAACAAAACTTGTTTGTATTTATTTTAAATTTGTTTTCATACATTCTTTTTGTAATATGCAGATGTATCTGTTGGATCATAAATTCGTCAAATTTTTATATATTTGATGAAATTGAACAGGCGACAGTTCTTAGATAACCAAAAAAACTGACTGGGATAAATTTCGTAAAACAGTTGAGAAGTTGGAATGAGGAACATATGCGAAAATTTTGTTCTCAAAATTGTTTGCAAGAAGTAAATTAAAGGAATAGTCCTAGAGTCGTTGGAGGTCAATAAGAAATTGGTTGCTTTGAAATCCCTTACGTTTGCATGAGGTATTTAAATTAATAAATGGTGTTAAATTCAGATAGTGATAGAAATTTCAACAGAATTATTTTTCGAATGCATTATTGCATTATTTTTTATAAACATTTCGTTGTACTTTATTTGTTATTTAGTATTTTAGTAGACATCTCGTCAAATATTGCAGCTTATTAAACCAACCAAAAACCTCCGAGCATATTAATGCCAACTTGTTAAAAGCAAAAATTTAAATTTATTTATAGTTTTACCCCCAACTAAGCAAATAAATCGAAATAAAAAATAATAACACACATAATTGTTATAGTGCTGACAACCCTGCTAATTCCCCAGCTGTTTCCGAATCAAATGTCCGAAAAGTGAAATCCCACGATTTTTCGTGACACCGGGCTTTTTGCTCGAGGGATTTTAAAACCAATTTAACCGAATTTCCCTTTCGATTTACGTGACATGCCCGAATAGCTCAGTTTTGAAGATATCGCTATCAAATTGGGTTATGTTCTGGAGCTGAACGTAAGTCTCACTGTTTGCAGTCTTTAATATTGATAGCAATGATAAAACCTCTTAAACTATGTTCGCACGTAAAATTCCTCTGCTGATGCATAAGCTGCTATAACTCTGTAACCATAATTTTTTGAAAGACATGACATATATCAAACCTAGAGCACTCTCGCAAGCTATTGTTGAACTAATTATTAGTACAAAATTTTGGACCCAATTTTTGTAAAATCGCCAAAATGTGCTTTTCGACTGCTATTTTGTTCAGTAACTATTTAAGTATTCACAGCCTGCTTTTGTTTGTAACAAACTTTAGGACAAAATTAATACACAATGCTATTCACAAAATCAAATTACATATCACTGCAAAATACATAGATGAACGTGTTGGTGACAATGAGTTAAATCCTTTTGTATTACTATTTTATTTTTTTTTTGCATTTTGTCGAACCTTCTTTGCATTTTAACTCACAGATAAGTTTTTACCTTCCATTTTTCGATGCGTGCCGTTCATTATAAATTACTAGTATGTCAACGTTTTTCGGCTCAGTTTGATGAACGAACACAAACGAATTGTGTGCACGAAGAGTAAAGTCATTCATTCATTCACATATTATCCTTGCAATGAATTTCCTGGAATCCCTCTGACAAGGCGAAATTCGAAAGGAAAAAATAAAACAAGAGAAGAATACAAAACCGAAACTGAACGCACAACACCTGAGCTGAATTGAAAACAAAAAAAAAAAAACAAACAAAAAAAAAAAGAAGAGCTGACATATTTATGCATTTACACACGTATACGCAAAATTTCGGGATTGTAACTGCTTTTATACACAATTCGTGTACAGAAGCAGTTCCTTACTACTGGAACATTTGTATTTCATATGAAAAAAAATTTTTTACCCATATAACGGTTCACCTATTTTCACACTTAGGGATGGCATATAACCAAATCACCGAAACACTTGCTTTGAAAGGCCAAGGTAAACAGGCAGTCATGACAGAGCCCATTAATATATATACCTACTAGCTTTTACCCGAGACTTCGTCCGCGGATCTTTTGATAAAAAGTAGCATATCTAATTACTTTTCTTATTTTGCCTCATTTGTGAAACTATACGGAGGGTGGTGTACCGCCCCTCAAATTTTGATAAAACTTAACCCGTTTACTTTTCCTCATCCTCTTAACATGTATACCAAATTTCTTCTCTGTACCTTAAATGGATGCAAAGATATGACAAATTTTGATTATCGCTTTTATGGGGGGTGTGGCAACGCCCCTCCGATTGTGTCCAAACTTAACAGGTTGACTTCTCGTCATCCTCTTAAAATGTATACCAAATGTTATCTCTGTACCTTAAATGGATGCAAAGATATGATAATTTATAACTGTCGCTAATAGGGCTGGTGGGGCAACGCCCCTCTGATTTTGTCCAAACTTAACAGGTTGACTTCTCCTCATCCGCTTAACATGTATACCAAATTTCATCTCTGTACCTTAAATGACAAATTTTAAATATCGCTTATATGGGGGGTGGGGCAACGCCCCCACCGATTTTGTCAAAACATAGCCTATGTTCTTTTCCATCATCCCATCCATCTCTATTCCAAAATTCAGACGAATTGGTTGAGCGGTTTAGCCGTAAGAGAGGAACATACATCCATACATCCACACATCCATACATACAAACCTTCGCATTTATAATATTAGTAGGAAGTAGGATTAGTAGGATATATACTAGCTTTACGCGGTCCGCTTTGTTGTGCTCAGTAAAATCAACTGACATAATCAAGTATACATACATAGATGTGTGTATATATCTCCCTAATTGACAGCCAAACCCATCACACTTTAAAAATTGATCTTATTTCTTTCAAATCAATTGACATGTATACCAAATTTTAGCCCTATAACTCCAATAGACGCAAAGATCTGACGAATTAATTTTATCGCTTATATGGGTGTCAAGGTATTATTATTTATTATTGCTATGTAATAGGCGCTGCGATCTTTGTAGGTCTAATGTGCCCTAACCGTAGTTCTACCTACAACACTTCATCCAGCCCTGCTGCATTGAAAAAGGCCACGAGGTTTTTAGGATTAAGTACATGCACCGCCCTTTCTGTCACTTGCTAATTGCCAAGATAATTGTGCATGGCTAGGGTAAATGCTGAACAGTCCCCCAAGATATGCTCCGGAGTTTCCTCATCTTCTAGACAGAATCTGCAATCTCTTTTCCAATTTTACGTAAGTTTTGTCCAGTCAAGGAGCCTGAAACCGTTCTTAGATGGTTTCTTTTAAGAACTTTGTCTTAAGCCTTCAAATTTCTACCAGAAAAAGTATCTTGCTTTATTCTCCTTTTTAGCAGGATGCTCATTGTATCTGGTCCGAGTGCGCAGAATGGCTCTGGATCTGTGAGATGCTGTTCTGCACCTCTCTTTGCTAAGTCGTCTGCTTGCTCGTTTCCTGGTATCGGGCACCCAGTAAAGAGTAATCCTATTAAATCTTCCTTGGTTCTTTCATTTACCTATGCATTCCATAACCAGTTTAAATTTGTTCACAGGTGAACTTACTGCTCTAATAGCCGCCTGGCTAACGGAGAAAATGGGGATGTTTTGGTGCTTGTACTCCCTATTTAGATTTAATTGTGCACATCTTTCTATCGCATATACTTCTGCTCCGAAAATACTGGAGAATTTGTCTAGCGATTAAAAGTAATTAGTGCGAGATCCAAAAACCCCTGCGTCAGTTCCTCCATCTGTTAGGGAACCGACTGTAAATCAGCCCTGGTTTGGCACCGTAGTTCAGTGCTATGTTTTTCCATTTTTCTTTAGTCCCCAGCCCAACCTTAAATCTTCTGATGTTGTTCATTATACATAGGTTGCACTTAGTGTATTGTATGGGTGGGTGGCGTCTTCCTAGATATCATTTGATCGATTCCTTATGTTTTTTATTATTTTATTTATTTATATTTATTATTTTCGGAATACACCACCTACTTTCCCAGCAATGACTCTGCAAGTCATCATTGCCATAGTGACTTTCTTCATTATATTTTCACAGTGGATCTTTCATGAGGTACAGTGGTCAAAGATTACTGCCAGTTATTTGACCTCCTTGGAGAATTCTACCAGCAGGCCTTTCACCCTTATTGGCTTCAGTAATTTCAGCTTGTATTTCCTAGAAAAGGAACAATTAAAAGTTTCAGCTATAACTATCCGTCTGTATATCTATTGGAGCTATAGTTTCTCTGCGTAGAGATTACTTAGAGAAATTTTTTACACGGAATTATCATCTCTATGTGTCGCACTGTTACAACAGCATCTTCAAACTCAATAGCGCTTCATAGCATAATATATGCTATAGTATACCTATTGTAAGCCTCAATTATTTCTAGAAAATTGTAGCAAAATCAAGCAGGATACAAAGTAATCGGACAGCTCTCAATAGTCGCTTGCTTTTTACAATATTCTCAGAAATTATGCATCTAAAATGTCTAAATTAAACCACGTTCAGTTATTTCCAAACTATAATTGTTCCTTCTCTTCTTCTTAAAAGTTCAAACTTCTTGGATCTTTTGCATTTGTTATGCAAATACCACCCACATCATTACATTAAGTTATCATTTTCGGTAGTCTGATTCTCAGGAAAACAAAATGCTGCTGCTTATGCTATAGTAGTGGTGATGGTGGTCGCTCGCTTTGGCTTATGTTGTAATCAAACTCCCCCTATAAAATTCTTTATAGACACAACGGTAGACAACGGCTGCCGACTAGTTGGCTGGCTGGTTTATGCTGTGTGCGTTCATCAAATTGAATTTGCCCTGGGTGGCCTGGCCAATCCGAAAATTACTCTCTCATGTTTTTACATATACTCATATATCCATAGTGGATTGCTGTGCATTGTTTTCTTTGCGATGCATACCTGAAATTCGAATAAACAGAGCGCTGCATAAAAGCGGGAAAAATAATAGAAGAGGAGAATGGTTTTATTTTTCTATAATTTGAATTTGTCGATAATTATGTATGCTGTCCGCGCGTCGTCTGCTCATCCAAATGCTTTCCAAATAGATGGATGCCAAGTGATCAACGCTTCAGAATGGAAATGTAAATTGCAGCGGCTATGCCGTAGGCGAGTAATCATTTAAATATGTATCTTGTTTTGTACCCTGCACTTATTGAAAGGGATAACATGTTAAATATGTGTGTATGAGTGTTAGATATGAAGAGGATGCACTTTGGAGTGCTCGAGTTTCGGTGTTGAAAAGTTTCTCAATTTGAAACAAGTTTGTCTTCAGTTTAACTCAATGAAAAACAGTTCCCCGCACTTTGTTATAATATTTATTGGGTCCAGCATATATCTACATATTCTTTTTATCTTCATTGCCAATATTATACAGGTTGCTTAATTTGCACCAAACCACGACTTCTTTCTATTCAATTCTCTTTGTATTTTTGCAATTTATGGAGAGAATAACACTGAAGGAAGTTAAAATTGGCCAAATTAATAGCTTTCAACCTTAACCTTAGTAATACAGCACAATTTCGAGGATCCATCCTATATAAAAAGATACTATGGAGCGGAATTAACGCTGCACAAGAACCTTTGATGCTATTTGTTGCTTCCCTCCATATATTAGTTACTGGAACTATGCAGTCATTGTAAAGCCCTGGAGAAACGAAGCATTGGAACATCTTTAGCATATGTATTAGCTGCGTTTGCCGTAGGAGGCTTCAGCGTGGTACCATGCTAACTCAGCTCATGTAAAAATACAGTTTCAACCTCCAAAAACAACGGTGTATTACATATTCCACTTGTGTGTGTGGAACAGTAGAACACGAAGTTCAACTTGACTTTCATTTGATATGCTTTGCTTTGCCGAAGTAACAGCCGAAGTTCATTTGCCTGTATTTGTTTTGCCGAAGTAACAGCCGAAGAAAAAAACTATTTCTGAATGTCGCACATCTTTCAATGAGTTGGCTAAGCACTTCAGAAGCTATACCATCTGGCTGCACGGCCATAGAGTATCAAAAGAAACGAAAAAGCAGTTGAACTTGTTAGGAAGAACTATGAAGTCTCTTTTATGAATCAGCGAAACAGGGATGCCAATGGCCATTTAAAAACTTCTTAAAAAAGTCTGACCCAGTTTGTATCTCAAACACGGCGCTATATCTGAACTGCTATGGCCTGCTTAAACCCGTAAATGCATGTTGATCTCTAGAATCAACTCGGAATTGTAACCGCTCAAAATTTGTTATAATAATGAGTAGAAGAAGACTTCTATGTCTCAAGAGATACAAGCAACACGAACTAGTAAAAGATATTCTCCAGCCATTCTGAGGTTTGCCAAACTCTCAGGTTAGGAAAATTGTAAGATCTTATGGTACCACAATGGGTTAGGAATATATCACGCAAAATACTGGTTACATCGAAGCCTTTTTCAAACAAAATAATGAACAAAGTTTTTTTTGTTGTTTTTTTTTCGTGTATTAGGTTTGGTTCTATACGATTCTAGTGCTTTTCTTCAATATACCCGGCAACAACAAACAGTGCAGGGCATCATCAAGTTATGCATCCCGACATTCTTATTTTTTGTTTAATTTTTTTTTCTTATTTTTTTTTTCTTGCCATGAGCATTTTCATAGAAATTGTAATTTAAATGTTTAAATCGAAATGAAGTTCAAATAGAAGCGGCGGCGGTGGCGGCGAATCTATCGAGACGATCAGACGACGAAGTCGACGCAGTGTTGCATTATTTCTTCAAAGAGTGTACACGAGAAATTCTCAGAAATTAAGAAAAATCTAAAACGCGTCAAAAAAAAAAAGTAAAAAAAAAATACAAAATGAGACGAGAAACAAAAATACATACAAACATTCTCGTATATCGAAAGAAGAAACGCATTTCTTGCATTCTCGCTTGAAATTATTTTTTGTTTTCATTTGCGTTAGATTTTGTTTTCTTTCATGATTTGCCGCCGTTGCCGCCTGCCGACGCCGTCGTTTTGGTTCTGTTCAATGGAAAGCGGTTGTAGCCAACGCCACCGGCTGAACGGCTGAACAAGCGCGCGCGCTCGATCTATCTCTCCCTTTGCGTTTGGCCACCGGTCGCCACCGTTGCCATCACCACTGCTGACTGCCGTTTAAGATTTTATGTCTCTCATGGCCAGTGCCGAACATAGTTAATTGCGGCGTCAAGGTAATGCAGCAGCGCCCCGATTGCATAAAAATTTAACACCTACTTCGAAAAATTCTGCATTCAGCATAATCTGTTGCTAACTGATTACCGATTTGCGTCAACTATTTTTTGTTTTTCCTTAATCGTTTTTAATTAGTTTAATTTATTGTAAAAACTTTAATCATTAATCACTAATTAGTCAGCAAATGATTCTGCTTCATGCACACACAATCTCTTTCTAATTGAATTTCAAAGATTAAAGTGAGAACTATGCAAATATTATGAATTAGGTTTTGGTTTAGTGGGTAAGCCAGGTGACCAGTCTATGACTTCAACCGGAATTGGTTTCAATAATAATTTTGATGTTCGCTTAGAGGTCGTTTCAGCGATTTGATTAGATACCTTTTCCCCATGAACATTGATGATATTGTATAAAATGATGAATTGGGGTGAAAAAAAACGTATAGAATTTTTTTGGTTATAAGCCGCTTTACCGGTTTTCACTGAAATATCTCACAAATTTATAAAACAAAAAATGTGCAACGGCACACAGGGATCGACACACTTTCCGATACTATCATCTTCAATCTTCTATCTAGGCCACTGCTGATATAATAACTCAAATTAAGGGTCAGTATTAGTATCACTAAGCGTATTTCATATACAATATTATTATTATTGTCTTGTATGATGTCTATATATGATGAACTACCAATAAATTTAACTAATATGGATTGTTCGCCATTCTACTCTTGTTTCCTTAATTTCATAATTTTAAATATATATAGTAACAGCGGACCCGGCTTGCGCTGGTACGCCCTTTTTTGTCTTCCTTTTGTATACATGATGGCTCATCATCGAGAATTAAATTGGAATTAATTTTTGAAGTAATATTTTAAAATTTTTGATTTACCATAACATGCTATGCCATGATTCTTAGCTGACCCGACATGCTTGGTTATGCATCTCTTCATTTTTCTCTTTTATGATTTATATCAAAACATTTTTTTTTATCAAAATCGGTTGTATATTTTGGGCGTAAATGCCCTCAACAAATTAAGCGCACACAACGAAGTAAAACAACTCTTCACACACATTTTGCTCCCCTCTCTCTGACATGTAAAGCATTTTTAGCATTTTCCGCTCTCCCTCTCTCTCTCACAACGAATAATGAAAGGAAAAATATGTACTGGTGCATGGTAGAAGCCAAATCTGTATAGAATATATGGCATGGCGCCCATCTAAGCATTTTAATTTATTTAAAAAGTTTTCCCCCTTCATAAATTGCTTTCAACCGGCCCTGTTCAAATTGAAGGCAACGGTGGCGGCGTCGGCGTTTGCATGCCTGTCAGAGTGCTGTTGTCTCTGGGTCATCGTTTAGGAACATTTTCGGATCGGAGCATGTGTGAAAAGGAAGTGAGCTGAGCACACACCAACATATCACCTCCGCTTATTTGTATTTACACCTCCGTTGCCGCCGACGCCGCCAACAACCAACATACCAAAAGCGAACAACAGAGAGAGAGAGAATGATGTAATACAGACTGAGTGAGTGCAACAGTGATAGAGTGTTAGAACAAACAGCAGAGGGTGAGAGTTGTCAATGCGGAGGAAATCACACCTCACACTTTGTACATAATTTGTATTTATCACATTTTTTTTTGTGCACCTTATATTATTTTATTGTTGTTTTTTTTTGTTGCTTGGTCACTTTTTGCCCTTCGCATAAAATTAACAAGAGCCGAGTGCTCTCGACTAGGAGTTACGCTGTATCCAAAATAGGGATCGATATGATGTTCTGAACTAGCTCCATGTGGAAAACTATATAATATGCTTAAATAATTCAAAAGTACAACAAAATACAGAAACCAGCGTAATATTTCGTGAGAGGCTCAACGACAACCGTTCACACAATCGAATTTATTTATTTTGCCTTCGCCTGCCTTAAAAAATCTCATTTTTTATACATGATGCATCTTTCGCCGGAACGTGGCTTCATCAGTTCAATATGCAAATGTTTATACCACATAAAGTCTTTTTCTTCCCTGTTTTTATTTTTACTGTTACATTTACTAACACGAACTGCATGTACCTTTCGAACCCTATGGAATGCAGGGTATACGAAAAATACGAATTCTTCCTGCTGTCATTTGCTTTCCTCACTTCACCTTATCATGTCTCGCCACCTTCGAAATTTGTTTAGTTGCTTTTGACACATTTTTGTTTTTCGTTCGCCAACAACAAATAACAATTTTCATACTTGTAGTTTGTCTGTCAATCTAATGGATGCAGCTGTATCTGAATATATGCGCTTGAATCATATGCAAATATAGCCTATAGATTCGTCCCGCCGCATTGCATCTTAAAAGTTTCTTTGTGTCGCATTCGTTGTCACTCGATTTTAGCGCGAAATTATTTTAAAAACAATTTTTGTTTGAAAATTAAGTCAATGGATTTCGGCGAAATCGACGTTCTGCTCTGAGATCACTCATTCGATGAAAATTTACAGTAAAATTTAAATCACTTAATAATCATAATTTCAAAGATTTTACCAAACAAACAAATAATATTAAATATATTATAAAGGGTAAACTTCAAGGTCATGTTTTTTTGAAAATCTTCTGATTCATTTTATGTTAGCTGGAAGAAACAGCTGATGTCGTCTAGTCAGTCCCTTAGAATTAGTTAATTAGAAAAAAATATTTTTATAAGTTTCTACTAATTAGTGCAGAGATGTAAATTTACACTTGATTCACATACTGCAATTATTCAAGATCATACATAATACGAGAGAGATTCCAAGTATGTTATCATGTGCGAATAGTTTTCTAAAACCCATACTAAGCTTCTATTACAATGCATTAATTTGCAAATGTTCTTCAAGTCTTACCTCTACAAGAAAGCCTTGTAGAGCTTTCTCTGCAATTTTTTTCTGTTTTTACAATACGAGGGTTGTTACATATGTATATTTCTTACCTAACCATGAAAAAACGGTAATTTATGAGAAAAATTGTTTTTTTAAATATATTCACCATTAAAATTGATACACTTTTGCATTCGCCCGAAACACTTTTTGAAGCAGTTTTGCCACTCCAAAAGAGATACCTCCAAAACAGCTTCGTCGGGAGTTGGAAACCGCTGTCAGCGCAGTTAATTGTTGATGTGAGGGATCAGGAAGAAGTCATTTGGTGCCAAGTCAGTGCTGTACGCCGGATGACCCATCGTCTTGAAAGACTCAGACGGTCGACTGCTGTTTTGTTTCGGGCTCATACACATATACCCACGTTTCGTCACTTGTCACGATTGAGTAGACGGCTTTTGTTGCACCTCGCATGAATTTCTTTAGTCTAAAATATTTCATACTTTACGATGGAGACGTTAGATTGCAACTGGCAACATGTTTTGTTGTTTAGGCTAGAAATATATGTAGCAACCCTCGTTCTTCTATGATAGAGATGCCCTTAGTCAAGCCGTATCGATTCGTTAGTCTGCCCATTTGGTGGGCATCATCTTCAACCCTATTGTTTATTATTCTTTGGGTTAATTAACGGCTTAATCGATTTGGGTGTCAATACCTTATCTGGCTGTCACTGCGTGTCTAATATAAATTCCGACTCTAGTCCCCCAGCTTAAAATTATGTGAAGGCACGTACTATGTAAACCAACTCTTTTCTCTGATTACGATCCCAATGTCCGTCAGCATCAAGATGAAATCAAGGTTAAAAACCTTTATTACAAATATTTAATTTTTTTTGCGACCGGAATATTTTACGTCCGAATACGCTTTGTCCTTTTTCATGAACCAACCTTTCAAGTTCAATTAGAGGTCATAAATATTTCAAATTAGGAATAAAATTCGAATCGCCCAAAGCAAAGTACTAAGAACGGCGGGCAATGCTCCATGATCCATGATCCATGATAAAAACATCGAAAGCGTCCTAGGAGTTCCTAAAGGAATCCACGTGAATCCACTTGCACGAAAGATGCCTATTAGAAAATTTGTAAAGAAAGTATGTTCTCCATCAGCTTGTCGAGAGGATTCGATCTAAGATTTGATCTAGTTCGCAGTAAATTCTTAAGCATCTACTTGAAAGCCTGTATGGAAACTTATTTTTATTTGATTTACTTAAACTTTTCTTCTTTCAATAATTCAATGTTATCAAATAGTTTCCCTTCATTTCTCCCATCCCCCGCTACCTAAATCGTATTTCTTTGATTTGCATGCAGCTGCATAGTGATCAAAGCATATTATAGACTGATTTAAGCAGAAAATTTCGACAAGCTTTGAAGATTTCCGGGTAAAACGTCTAAGGTGCACAGAAAGTTACAATTATCAGCAAATTAAGTACATGCAATATATGCATATATATATTTATATACAGAAATAAATATATAATACTATGTAATAAAAAAACCGAACCATCAGCAAAATACTTCTTCCGTTTAAATGCATCGCCAATCTAGAAGTAGAGCAAACGACGCGAGTAAGCAAGAAATGACGTTCGAAATCGATATTAACGAAAGTGAGACCAATTTGTTGGGGTTAAATTTTTGAAATCGCATAATCTATAGAACGCTCTATACTCGTATATAGATTGATGTGCGATTTGAATTATGTTTCGGTGTGTGTATGGTTTGTTTTGTTTGACGCACGTGTCATTTTATAATACCCTTCATACATTGAAGTTAAGCCGTAGCAACAATTTCGCGTATCGTTTGTAACGTAGAGAACTTCATTAAAATAATAGGTAAAAACTTATATTAAGTTCGTTGAAGTTAATCAAATTAGCTGTGTCTATATGATATACAATTTTTGTGAAAATAGGTCGCATATAAAATCTCCAGAAGTTTGATCTTGATCCTCATTAAAAATCGAGTAGATCTCTGTCTGTCTGGCTGTCCATCTGAAAATCAAGATCTTGTAGACTACAAGCAAGCAGTTCCCGAGTTGCGTGAGTTGAGACGCTTGATCGGTCTCAACACTTGGCGCTTAAAGTCAAGTTCTTTTTTGGACTTTTGGGGATATAGCTGGTCGCTTTGCGGTTATGCTTTGAGCATATAGATGCCGTTATTATGAACGGAAGATGTGTGAATAGGCCTCGCTTCGACCAGTGAGGAAATTACGTACTACGTACCTGTCAGGTTCAAGTGCTATTTATATAGCTATACTTGAAATTGTGTATGGGTCGGCTAGCCGGAACTTTTAGGAGATTCAAATTGCAAGTACAACTAGTAATTGTTCTAGTTTACGAAGGTTGACAAGTGCCTTAATTTCGTACCACGCGGGTCAAAGGTCCTGTGCTCGGCACCGTGGACTTAAGTCAACGCGGCAGGCGTCTATGTTAAACCACTCGGACTTTCTGTCTGGGTGTCCGTATGAAAATCGAGTTCTTGGAGATATAAGCCTTTAAATTTGAATATTTAGCTACTCTTGTTCATTCTTTAGATCACTTTTTTCAATTAATGAGTGCTTGGGTAGAACCCAAGGGGGAGTTGGAACTTATCATGCAAACGTACTATTTATTAAAATCGGAGGGGGCGATGTCCAACCCTCCATATGAGCGGTTAACAAAATTTGTCATATCTTTATATCCATATGAGGTAAATATGTGATAGATGTCAATGGAATTGGAAGAAGCATTCCTCAAAATTGGAGACTGCGATGATCAGCGTCCATATAAGCAATTTACAAAGTTTGTCATATCTTTGCAATTATTTGAGGTACAGAGATGAAATTCGGTATACACATGAAGTGTTGCTATAATTGTTGGTCCGAATCGGAGGGGCTGTGTTGTGATTTTTTGCCAAAAAAAAGTTTCTTTATTTAAGATACTATCAGCTTAAAAGTGGTTACGTATGGACGCCCGCCTCTAATATGCATGTTCTTAATGGCCCTACTTTTTGGGGTAGCTTTGGGGGTAATGTTTCTGGCCACACTTTCAAGCTTTATAACTGAAATTTCGTATAAATAGTATTAGAGGTTTGGTGATTTAAATAATCTAATAAAAATCTATTAAAACTAAATAGGTCATTACGAACAGATCTCTCTTTCTCTATCTCTCTCTCTGCTCAGTAATATTGTTTAAAAAACCGGGCCTTAAAGTGTATACAAAAATAGTAATTCACCATTCATGTATATTCATGTACATCCACATGTATTCATATGTATTCAATAGCACAAATAAACGCGGTGCAGGGCATAAGATATTCGAAATCTCGACTATCGGCGTTAGTTATTTGTTCTTATTAGATGTCAAAAAGCATTTTTTTGTTTATTAATATGTGTGTATGTGTGTCTTTTTGTATCTATAATCTTCAACTTGCTATATCTCTTATAATTGACTTGCTTATCAGATTCAGTATTATAGCGACACGAGTTCTTGTTGTTGTGTTTATAATTTTGAACGCTTAAGACAACTAAACAAATGACAGATCAAAAGTATGCTTGGTGACTGACATACTATATAAATTACTGGTGACTGACGGACCGAACGACCGACAGACCGAACGACTGACCGATCCAATTCAATTCTATTCAATCCGTTTCGATCCGTCGCTAGTTTGTCGTTTAGCTTTGCTTAGTTTATTTTTAGGTATGAGCTATTATATACATATGTATATGTTTGTATTTATATATATATATATATGTATGTATGTATTTTCGAAAGTTGTATTTCGACGTTGTTGTTGTTATTTGTTTATTATTGTTGTTTTTGTTGTTGTTTCTATTATAGCTGTTGATAATAAAAATTGGGATCAATAAAACAACAGACTGTTTGGCGCCACAATACAGTGAAACCGAAATTAATACTCGTACATAAACACATGCACATGACTGACTACTGTAGGCCTTCTGCGCCGGTAAATATTTTGTTATTTCTATGTATGTATATGTTAAGTATCTGTATCTGCTGTCGATGATGAACGCAGTTGTATCTACAAAACGCTTGAACTATTAAAGCTAATAAAAGATTGTTTTTTTTTTACCATATAGTACCTCTAGCTTAATCTCACTTAAATTCTGTTCCCATTGCTCCCTTACAGTTGAAACTTCTGCGCATGTGCATATACATAGAGGAACATATATAATTTTAGTATAACTAACTCGTTCATTGCATTAGTAAAACACAAAACCTTATCTAAACTAACAAAGTGTACCCATAAGACTGACTGACTGACTAACATACTGTCCAGCTGACTGACTGACTGTCTAACTGACTGACTGACTGACTGACTGACATAAGCCGCTATAGTTGAATTCATTTCGATTCGATTTGATTCTCTTTCAAGTGTTATCAGTTATTATCAGTTCAAGTATTGTTTTGTATTCGTATCATTTCCGAATGTGTATAAATGGAACTCGAACTGAACCAAGTCAAGCCGTGTCGTGTCATTGTATGTATGTACATATATTGAACATACTAAAATGAAACCATCTCCCTCTCACTCTCTATATACATATATATACATATATATGTACAATGACTTTAGATTATACCTACATACATGTGATTTTTAATCGTTTTTAATTACAACTCACTGGCTATAATTATAAATGACGAAATGCTACAAAACCGAAATAAATCGAATTGCTATTAACAACAAAAAAAGGAAAAGAAAAAGAAAAAGTTCGATTATAACACTTCTGAATAGTCAGAAATGCCATTTTTTATTAAAAGAGGTTTTGACAATTTTTATATTAATTATTTCATATGAAGTGTCTTCTACATTGCAAAATGATGATGTGATGATGAATTGAAAATTTTGCAGATCAAATATATGTAGCAACCTTTTTATAAAAAAAAGCCATAGCTACAATTATTTTACCTCATTTAAAATCTTTGAAATACGTTCTGACATGGCATTAACAAGCTGTACCCGGAAAACGAATGTTGTGTCTATGTATTTTTGTGTTAGATATGATATTTATGTTTCTTATAAACTACCAAACCCACTCCAATATTTAAAGTTGATCTCATTAATATGTATACCAAATTTCATCCCAGTACCACAATGATATTAAGATATGACTTTTGTTTATCGTTTGTATGAGGGGCAGGGTATTGCCTCCTCCGACCTGGACCAAAGTCATGATGTGATCTACTGCCGATCCCATTAGCATGTAAACCAGTTTACATCCCAGTATCTTAAATGTATGCAAAAATACGACGTCATCAGAAAACGAGGTTATGAAAAATCGGTCTGTAGTTGAACCCATAGTCTTTGTGTCCGATTTAAAAATTGAGTATATAGTAGGCCCCATACACTACCCTGTGAAACTTCAGCTACGACAGAATTTTTGACTGACGTGCTAGTGCAAACTTTAATGGAGAATGAGCACCTCACTATGGAGCAGCGCATCAATATGTAGAATGGAGCCGGGAGAACGTATTTAATCTTAGTCAGAGTACTGCCGGACAGACACTGTTGCAGTATTCATTGGACTCGTAGGCGCTGACTATATAATTGGTGGCTTAATGTAATTGATTCATGGCACCATGACCAGTTTGAAAACTAAATTGATGGTCCGAACAATCCGAACGACAATCAGTCTTTGCCAAACCTTCAATAAAGAAGACAGGAGACTGATTTGCCGATATGAATCGGTGTCATTTTCCAGCTTGCCTGGCTTGTTGATCATGTCATATCCACGCAAACTTCTACTGTGAGGAGAAGTACAGCATCCTTATTATAGTATTCAACAAAAACACTATAAAAAGTAGTGCCTGCTCGGAAAAAAACATTAAATAAATAAACTTCTTACTTCAGGCAAGGTGAAAGGTTTGATGGGCAGGTCCATCTGTAGAAGGCAGTTGAGAGAGCTGTCAATTTGACGAACTTGTTCAGAGAATGGCTTAATGCGATTTGCTAGATGACGAGCGAAAGTGTTTGTTTGTTCTTCTTCAGATCGACACCAACTACCGTTAGCGTCTATAATGGGGACGTGGCGGATTGATTCCCTTTTAATACCTCTAGTGGCCTTCCAGAGTGAACAAAAAGTTATTTTTATTTGCATAGTCTCTGTATTCCTTGCGGGGATGTGTTTGTTTCAAGTGAGACCTCTATCGTAATGCATTCCGAGGTTAATTGTTATAAGAAATTGCAGAACAGTTGCGTCTGCTTTAGCAAAAATCATATGTGCTGATTTGTCGTTCTATAGTTCTGCGTGACGCGTGAGGCCGCAACCCTGTTGTCAGCATACGTACCTACATATCTGTGTGTATTGACGTCAATGATTGTCGGCACGTGTGATGTATATAGAGTGTACACAGCAGTTCTCAG
The DNA here is from genome assembly GCA_035044805.1 of Leucophenga maculata. Taxonomy (NCBI): domain Eukaryota; kingdom Metazoa; phylum Arthropoda; class Insecta; order Diptera; family Drosophilidae; genus Leucophenga; species Leucophenga maculata. The sequence goes on from JAWNNP010000387.1 coordinate 1,454,769, forward strand.
CACGGTACTCTATACTAAAGTCAGATGCTTCATCTCTAAGCTCTGTTGCTCAAATAAAATGTCTGGCCCAGGAAGTAACTGCGACAGTTAAATTTTTCATTAACTTAAGTAAGTCCTTAATGCCAGACCCTAGCAAACGCTTGGTGCACATCTAAACAGAGCAGTTTTGTTGGCACACTTGGGCTTCGGTGGTACTGCATATGCTTCCTATAGTTAAATTGATGTTCTGGTATTATTATACGTCAAACCAGCAAGTGCAAAGTACTTTACCAAGCCATATTCTTTTGAATACTTTGAAGTGTACTGGCAGCCATTCTCTGTTCCTTATATAAGAATTCAGCTCTGAAAAGATCTTTCTTTTCAGATCATCTGTGTTATGGACAATATTATAGAATTAACGATTCAATTTAATCATACCGTTACAATCTGTTGCTTTACAATCTTCTCCTATTTTCAGAACAGCAGGCACTGTTTGTAGTCAGACAGCATTTTTTTACATGCACCCATAATGTAGGGCTTTCAAGCATGCATTCATCATCATCGGTTTGCCTCAAGTAACCACTGACAGCGTCTGTCTAAAATCATCAACTAATTTAAGGAGTTTATTTTAAAATTTTGCCACTCAAGGGCATGATCTGCTTCTGCTTTCTGAGCAGGACTATAGTCTTTAAATGTTTTTCAAGATGCAAAACCAGCTTTTTTTTATTGTTGTTGGACTGTAACTGGATCTATTGGCTTTGTGGGGCATTTGAGAATACAGTCTGGTCCATTTGAAGCAACATTTTTAAGGAAGTCACCAATATCTTCATCTTTCAGATCAGCAAGTTTCTTCTTTTTTAAGCCTTTTTGAAATTCTGTTTAGTGCATTTTGTGCAGAATAGTTTGCATACGTAGTATACCTAGTTGGTTTTCGTGAAATTGTAAGTCAGCTAATTGTAAGTCAGCTGCCTCATAAATTTGGTTGTGTGTCATCAACATCCTGCTCATTTTTTTTTTGTTTCCATATTCAGATGCATCTCTCCAATCATCTAACCAACAGCGAAATAATGCCAGATCAGAAGATGAGCAAACTACGTTCACATATTTTTAAATAGCCTGAAATGTTTAAAAATATCTCTACATCAGAGAGATCAGAAAAAATATCTTGAAAAGCTGTATTAAGCAGCTTTCTTTTATCAATAATATAATGTATTGCTCTGTCCAATACATCTGGAAGCCTTCTTGGATCTGTAGCCCAGTACGTTGGACTACCACTGTAGTTCCTTGCGATGATGCATTATAATAATTCTTTGAATTAGGGTAAGCTGTTTGGCGTTGAAACCACCTTCTATCATGGCTGCACTTGCACGTCGCAACCTAAATTACCGACTGTTGCTATAATTGGGCATATAAACGAATGTCGTCGCTGATTCAAAAGAAGCAAAAGATTGAAAAAGTGCAGAGAAACATTTCAACGCACGATTTTTTATTTTCTGTATTTTGTTCTGCACAATTAAAAATAGCAAAACATTTAGTTTCAATTTTATAATAGAGTCGTATAATCTTAATAAGTAATTATTTTCAATACTAAATGGCGCAAACATTTCTGAATTCATTTGGCGCGTAAATGGCTTACAAAATCTTTACACAACTAAATCGAACGCAACGGAAGTCGAGCATCATAAATAAATCACTTTACAAACCCAACTCGTACCGAAACACACACAAAAATCGTATAAATCTTAAATAATTAATGTAGGCGTTAATTTTGGAGCTTCGCGCGCGCACAAAATGTGGCATACATCGCAGCAAACAGTTTCACAGTTCAGCATCTAAAAAAAAAAGAAGAAAAAAGTGGTCTGAAAAATATGCATTCGTTCGAGTATATTGAAAATGTGAAAATGCACAGACCTGTGCGCGCGAAGTATTGAATGTAGCAACTCATAACTTTCGGGCAATCGATCGATAATAAAACGTTAAGATGTATGATCCATTAAATGATGGCGCTTGCCAAATAAAACCAAATGGAATTCAGAAACTGACCATGAATCGAACCATACGTGTGGTTATTGTTTTTCATTGGAACACTAAATTATAGTGGTAGGCTGTGGTATAATGTTATGTGGTGCCATGTGATATGTGCGGAACATCTTAATGTGATACATCTGAGAAGAACTTTCGCAGAAATCAATTTCAATTTCACTTTCATTACTTTACGAAATAAACAAAATTGACAAATATGCCCGACGCCCTATCGCGGAAACAACTGATTAAACTTTCTAGAACAATTATCATCGAATTGCCAAAACAGAAAATAATACAACTGAGATATAGTACATATATATAATTTTTTATATATCTTACTAAGAGATTATTTTGTGTGAAGTACTTTTGGCAAAAAGAAAAAAATTGCCAAAAATATATACGAGTATGTTTTATTATAAATAAATACGCGCTCGAAATTGTCAAATCACTTTTCCTGCCTTGGCATAAGAAATATTGTGTAAGGTCGACCTTATCTTGACACAGCGGATAAATATCGCTATTATTAATTGATCAAGCAGAGGACTGTAGTATAGTAGTTGTGTTGGAAAAAACAAATAGTTCCAAATAACTTTGTACTCAACCACTCGAGACAACCGCTATTAACTAGTACAGTTACCTGGCAGAAATCAGAAATCGGCGGACTAAGCATTTATATTGAGTTTGTGCAAATAATAGATAGGAGGCAGCATTTAAAAAGATTTTGTAGTACAAAGAAAGCTTTATAGCAGATACTATGCAAATGACTTCTTAGCAGAAGCAGAAGTATGGATGCATACAAAAGCAAAGACTAATTTAAACTCAGCTGTAAAAAAAAAAAATAACAACCAGACAACCTCGAATAATGTTTGGAACCGTGCCACTAACTGTGTCCCTCCGCAATGATGTCTCCAATATGTTCGGACAAGAACACCGCGTTAAAATATTTGCAAAAATCTGATGACTCTTTGGCACATCAATTAACGTCTATTATGTCTCCATCTACTGTTATGAGAGCAGGTTCCAGAACTAATAAAGCGAACTGTTTGTGTTTCCAAAATGTATCAGTTTTGTACGAGGGGCACTATTTATATTTCAGGAAGTGGCAACACTAATGTCAATAGGTAAAATCTGACAATACTCAAATAAAGTTTGACATTATTTAGTATGGACGTACTCACAACTTTTTTATGTAGAAGCGCTCTTTGTGTTGTTTACAGTGAGTTGAGTTTTGCCAAAAAATTTAAATTTTTCAGGAAATGTTCTCGTTGGATTATTTTTCACAACTTGCGACGTGGATTATCTCAACAAGGGTGTGTCGATGAACTCAGTTTTTTGAATTGTAATGAAACACCATCATAACACTGTATATCGCTGGTATGGTGAATTAAATCGTGGTCGTAGTTCGCTCAGCGATGAACTCCGTAAAGGTCGCCCAAAATCGGTTGTTGAGCGTAAACTGATAATGCTTGATCGTCATGTGACATACCGTGAGATTGGAGCATCCCTAAACATTAGTTCCACCAACAAAAGTTGTTCGCGCACGAAGAACTGCGAAGCAAATGGTCGCCTGTTTCTTCGGCCGCATGGGTTATGTGACCACTGTTCCGCTTGAGCAACATAAGACGGTCAATTCTGAATGGTACACGACCATTTGTTTGCCTTAGTCTTTGCAGAATTTCGCAAAACCAACTGCCGAAGACTAATCACACTCCTCCATGGCAATGCAAGCTCTCAGACATCAGCTCACAAAAGACATTTTTTGAGCACTGCTATACAGCCCTGATTTATCACCCAATGACTTCTTTTTATTCCGAAACTATTAAAAATAAACTGCGTGGTGAACGTTTTTCTACGCCCAAAGAAGCTTTTGATGCGTTCACAACCCATGTTCTAAAATTAGTTTGAGCGAATACAAAAGTGCATAAATTTTCATGAAGAACCTATTGTCATATATTGTCATGTCAAATTATTTACATTCCGTAGTGGATTTTGACCAAGATAGTATCATGCCCTTAAGTAAATAAAGACCCCCTAGACACAGTTGACCTGGAAAAATGAGGTCCTACGGATCAGCATCTGCATAGTAGGCGTCCTATAAAGTATATGATTAAACCTCCCTCGTAAAAGGGACGTTTAATGCACATGAGAACGAGTTTTAAGAACTCCGCACTCCATGTTTCATAATACAATTGTTTGAGGAATAGATTGCTTTAGCGGTTATCAGGATCAATCGTTTTATCTGCCATTTGAATGGTCGTGTTGACAAAGAGGCTACCGGCATTGCCAAGAGTTTGTCTGACTATAAAACCCTGCCGTATAAATTTTCTTACGCAACCATTTTTTTTTTGTTGTCTTTAGAGAGAAATTGTTCTTTGGGCATGTTTGCAGTCAGCAAATTTGGTAGTATTGCTGCACGTAGACCATATAGAATGCTGGAAAATATAATCTTGAACTGCCAAAATCTCTTTCAAAAGGGCTGAGATATCTATATAACGTGAAATGTTATGGATGTCGGTGGTACGCTCATGCTATGCAATTTTTTCGTATGTTTTGGGCAGCGAAGTTTCTTTCGAAATTGATAAATTTGAAAAAAAAAAACCTCGTATCGTTTATAAGCTAAACAACGATTCAGATTTGCTCTTAAGGGTCATGGCTATATAGTCCAAGCCCAATAATCCCAATAAAAGCGGCAAAAAGAATCAAGTCCAAAAAAGCATGCACTGTTTTCTACGTTTACAATGGCGTGGTGCATCATGAGTTCTTACCAGTAGTTCGTATGGGTAATAAGAAATATTACCTTGAAATTATGTGCCCTGATTTGTGGCAAAACAGCTCACTGCTTTTGCAGCATAATTCGTGATTATTTGGCCAAAAAACAATAACGTATAAAAAGCTCCATAAAGGACGGCTTTTCGCTACGATTGAGAAGATATAAACCGCATCGATGAAATAGTCGCAAAGTCCATACCAGAAAGGACATATCGACAGTATGTATTTCAAAAAAAAAAAAAATATAAAGTCACCCGTTTTTTCAACAAACTTCTCAATCACCCATATATATTCTTATATCACCCATATAACCGATAAGCAAACTTCGACATGAGTTTGGTCAAAATCGGAAGAGGCGATGCCCCGCCCACCATATAAGCGATAAACAAAGTTCGTCATATCGTTGCATCCATTTAAAGTGCAAAGATATTTGTAATACTTGTTAATGGAGTCAGGAGAACAAAGATTCATTGGAAAAGTGGGGATGGTTTGGCTATCTATAGGAAACACACACATACAACAATAATTTCGACAAAAGTTTTTACGGGGCACAGTGAGCCGTGCCTGCTACAGTTAGTATACTATAATTCAATATACAAAGTTCCACTGTAAAGAGCATTAGGCTTGGTTGGACCGATGCAAAGTCGATGTTCTCTTTTTTTTTATTTTTTTTTTTATTGAGTGCAATTTAAAACATCTTTGCACCACAAACTGTATTAATAAATAGGTAAATTTATTTTTTCTGATTAATATTTGTATCTATTTTTTTTAATTACAGTTGGGTTTCGCACGCATGGTATTGATCTACACGACGCAATACAGATCCAATGGATGTCGGAGCACCTAAGCTACCCAGACAATTTTCTGCATCTGTTTGTCAACTATAGAAACGTGGCAGTGGTCTAAACCAAAAACAGACATGAAATCCTTAAAAAAAAAAAATTAACTACGAGCTAATATTATGGTAACTCTTGCTTCATATTATTATTATTTAAATATAGACGACGATCGCACTTAACGTTTATAATAATCATTTTAAGAAACAGAAAATGAATGAAATGCAATAATAAATTTGACTTGAAATAATATTAATAATTGTTTTGAACGGTTTTGCGTTACTCCATCGATCGATCGATCGATCGCTAGTCGGCGGCTCGACTTACTTGTACACTTGATCTATCGATCGATCATTTCTATATTTATAGTAGAGCACAACACAACAAAATGCTCATTTGAACTTGTTTCGGGATGGGTGGCTAGTATATACATATATATACTTGTATATATATAAAAAAAAAATAAAAAAAAATGATATATATTACTTTAGCGATAGAATCGCAGAAATTGGCGTATGTTTTGCAATTTATCGCACGGTCTGTGTAAGAGCATGAGTGGCAGTAATAGTCAGCCAACTCAGCTAACCCATCCGTCGGTGTTGGCTATTAATAAATGCGCACGTCCCGCCATGATCGGTGATCGGGACTGTGCTGTGTAGCTGCTTATCAGCAGAGCCGTTCGTTTGTATTTTGCTCATAGGTAAGTGGTTGTTAGGCCTCCGACGTCGTTCACCGCCTTCACCTTGTTTAGGAAAGACTTTCGCTTGATCAATTAATAATGGCGATATTTATCCGTAGTGTCAAGATAAGGTCGACCTTACACAATTTTTCTTCTTGCAAAGTCGCATTGAGGCAGGAAAACGCCTGACAACTTGGCGACGCGTGTTAATGTACATTTATTTTTGCCAAATTTGGGAAAACACTTCACTTAAAGTGGTTTATCTGATTGCACAGGCAACTATGCACGACATAATTAGAATGTACATGAAATAATTTTGGTGAACGATTTACACAAGAACTTTGAAGCCGTTTTAAATTATAAAATCCGCCTTTCTAAATCGATTTGAACTATTCCAAAACTATCCCTTTCAACGTGTTCACCGTCATCTGCATCTAGCTTATCATCCTCATTACCTTCTTCCGACGAGCTTCGCGAGGGCTCTGCACATTCATGTGTACCGAATGTTTGGCGAATCTAATAACCGATAACCTCTGCTGGCAGGCGCTTCTATTGTTTTTACTTTGCTCATTTAGTGTGCAAATGTTTTATAGAAAGGGATCAGAAGCATTCAAAGCCCTTTGGAAAACATCTGGCATGTAATTAGACCTTGTACCGAAGGTTCAAGAGCCTATTGGTTTTGTGCAAATGTATGTTACAGGTAGAAATAATTGTCGGAGACCCCAAAGTTACCCCCATTATGGTCAGGAACGATAAAGGCGTCGATATAGCCATGTCCGTCTGTCCGTCTGTATGAACGAAAGGATCTGGGAAACGGTAAGAGATAGAGATTCTTTTCTTTTTGCCTTCGACTAGGACTTCGCCGGAATTTTACAAGGTTGTTTAAATTTTACTACTCCCCCATTTCCCCATGAAATCCTCCTCAATATGAAAATTTTTTTTCGGAACAAAATTAAAATGCCAATATAGAGATAACGTCCTTCTTACCCAAAATTCAAAAACCTCATCAAAATCGGATAATAAATAACGGTTTTATAAGTAACTGAATTTGAACGACCTATTATGCTTTCGTCCCCCCTTTTCTTTTCATACATAAAAGAATATTTTATAATGTATGAATAACATAAAGTGAAGTAAAAAGTGGGAGGAGCAAAATACTTTCCAATTTTTTATAACAATGTACTTTGCGTACTGTTGGAAGAGACATAGGGTACCAAGAATAATTTTCCACATTCTTGGCGAAGGTTTAAAATTTCAGAAAAGAAATGTCAATCAATAAAAAATGAAAGCGATGAATGAAAACAGCCTGCTGATGGACTGCACCTTACGCCAAGATACGTCCTTACAGAATATTTCGAGCTTGATTTTCCAAATGAAGTGATTCTGCTCACGCATGTGGAGATTGAAAAACAATCTCAGCGCTTGAGTCTGGCGTCGAGTGAGGACAAGACGAAGTACTTGGTGTCATCTCGTACGCCGTCTTCGACGGTCTGTGACGATGGAGAATTTCAACTTTGATGTTGTAGAAAACTTCGTCTATCTTGGATCCAAAAGAACCAGCAACTAAAACGTCAGACTGGAGATCGGGCGAAAAATCACGCTTACAAATAGATGCTATTTTGGGCTGGGCAAGCAAATTAGAAGTAAAGCCCTTTTCAATCAAGATCTAAAAGGTGCTGTTAGTCCCGGTCCAACTGTACGGCGCAGAGGCATGGACCGTGATTAAATAATGAAACGGCTTTGTTAGTCTTTCAGAAAAAGATTCTCTGCAGGATTTTTGGTCCTACTAGACTCGGCGACGAGTTTTGGTCCTGTATGAGGTGCGAGCAGAATGAGCTATTCGAAGATGTGTACATAGTCCAGCGCATAAATGTTTTACATGGTTGCCCAAACTTGATTGGTGGATGAGGTAATAGTGGACGAAAGGACACGCGTTGAAATGATCAGCTATGCATTACTTCTTCGAATAATTAGACACATAAAGTTTATAATTGAATTTATTTCTTTTTGAAGTTTAATCGAAAATTTTATAACTATAACTCGAATTCAATAAATTCGGGGAATTCGGGAATTCGGGGTTTACGCTATGCAGCACTGTGGCCCCTTAGCGTTTATTTCTATATTAGAACTTTTTTGAGTTGTAAAGAGACTTCTGTCACGGATTTTTTAACTCGTAAAATGTGTTTCCTTCAAACGAATAGAAAGCATCAACTTAAATGTCAACATTTTCTTCATTTCATTGTAAAATTTGTTGTAGCCACAACTTCATATTTGATCCCTAAAAAAATGCCTTCTTGCAAGAAGCAACCTGAGCCCAAGCCAAGAAATAAGTTCACTAAAGTGACCAAGGCTAAGAATCAACCAGAGAACAAACAGAAAATGAATTTGAAAAAATTTGTTTCGATGCCTGAGCTTGGTGGAGGGCGACAGATAGTGTCTGAAAATTCAGTATATCGAGCAACTTCTTTGATCATAATAAAGCATAAGGAAGCACCAAAATTGGAAGCTAGCGGCACCAATAAGAAGATGGAATGGCGTGTAGCGCAGCAAGAGTAAGGAAGAAATTAATAATGGAGAAGAATTACAGAAGCTATTGCGTTTAAGTTTATTGTTAATAAAGAAGTACTGCACAGCAGTGTACAAAAACCATTTGGACCAATTGCAATACTTCTAATGAACTATTGGCACAATTGTTTGAAAATTATATTAAATAAACATAGTCATACGTTTTTTTTTTTGTTTATAGACTTTTGGGTTATAGCCTTTTTCATCGATCCAGTTTCCATGACATTTGGGTTTTTTTTTTTTTTTTTTGGTATTCTGAGACTATTTTGATAGAAAATGAATGAAACATTTTGATTAAGGGCGAGTTTCGGTTGTCCTAACTTTTTCATCGAAACCCAACATATCGCTGATAGTTTCCAAGTTCTCGATGTGACTCGACATTTGTTGATGATCTAGATTATATGTATAAACAGTATGGGATCTGATTCGGATATCTCCGAATTTTACATTTTTTAGGCCCTGTACCGAAGGTACAAGAGCCTATTGGGTTTGTGCAAATGTATGTAACAGGTAGAAATAATGGTCGGAGACCCCCCAAAGTTACCCCCATTATGGTCAGGAGTGATAGAGGAGTCGATATAGCCATGTCCGTCTGTCCGTCTGTATGAACGAAAGGATCTCGGAAACGGTAATAGATAGAGACTTCGTGTTTTTTGCATTCGTCTAGGACTGCTCCGGAATTTCACAAGTTTATTTTGAAATTTTGCCCCTCCCCCCCCTTCCCCATAAAATCACCCCCAAGGAGAAATATTTCATCGGCACAAAAATGCCAGTATAAAGTTAACGTCCCTCTTAGTCAAAATCCAAAAAGTTCATCAAAATCGGATAATAAATAACGATTTTATAACCAATTGAAGTTGAATGACCCCCCTTTTCTTTTCATTCATATTCGAGCAGTGAGAAGTGGTCATGTGTTTGGTCATATGCTCGGGAAACGTTTAATGTGTTTGTTAGGAGACCTGAACTGGCACAGGGCCTCTTACAGTCGGTTACGCCTGACTGTATTCTCTTACTTGTTTATTAATGGAGACATTTTGGGAGAAAATCTTAAATGTTAACTTGAAATAGGTGACTAAATTCCATATCAGAAAATTGTATAAAATTCTAACAAGATATGAAGATATGTGTTTTGATTTAAGGATATGAGATACACAACTTCTACGAATACCAGCCGAGTTCTCATGCTGTTGAATATGAATAATCTATACCACATTAAAAAAAAAAAACATAAACAAATCCTAATAAAATATAAAACTTAAAAAGAGACAGACTAATTCGTTCTCTTATATACAAAGCAACATTAACTGTTTGAGAATTATAAAGCAAACATTTTTATGAAGTTTTAATTTCTTCTGCTATGACATGAACGTTTGCACAATATAAACAATTAAAATTGCTGCACTCAAATGCATTCGACTTCAATACACATTGCCCAAGCTTGAACCTTCAATTTGAGTGCCCGATTTCGTGTGAAATATTTTATTAGGCTTAAACAAAATAAAAAAATGTAAACATTTTGACTTCTTCCTTGAAATTAAATCACGCAATAAATAATGGACCGCTTTTAATAATTTTCTTTTATATGAAAGCATTTTTGCTTTAGAGTTTTATCAAACAATCTTTTCAATAAAAAAATCAACCACGATAATATGTTGTAGATCTATCAATCCTTATAAATTTATAAAGAAACATCAGTTAGGACAAGAAAATAATACTCTGTAGTATAGTCAGGGTCAGTGCCTATGCTATTTGTCAGAATATAGGTACGAAAGGCACTATTTATATTTCGGGAAGTGGCAACACTAATGTCATAAGGTAAAATCTAGCAAAACTAAAATAAACTTTGACATTTTCATGAACGTACTCCCAACGTGTTTATGTACAAACACTATTTGTGTTGTTTACAGTGAGTTGAAAAAATCAATTTGTCCAAAAAATGGAAATTTCAAGGGAAGGTTTACGTTGGATTATTTTTTGACATTCGCACAAAAAAGGCTCGTGTGGATTGGAGAAAAAAAATGCTGAAAAAATACGATCGCGGTGCTTAAAAAGCGTTTATAAGATCGTCACAGGTTACGAATTATGGATATATGCGTATGAGCTGGAAAAAAAACAGCAATCGACCGTGTGGGTGTTGATCACGCTCGAAGCACTGCGAAGCAAATGGTCGGCTGTTTCTGTGGCTGAATGTGGCCACTGTTACGCTTGAGCAACTTACACCACTATTTGTTTGCCTGAAGTCGTAACGAATTCCCCAGCATGACAATGCAAGTTCTAACACATCGGCTTACACAAGAGTTTTTGAGCACTGAAAGATCGAATGGGTGGGTCATCTGCCGTACAGACCTGATTAATCACCCAATGATTTCTTTTTATTCCCAAACATCAAAAATAAGCTGCGTTGTGAACGTTTTTCCACGCCCAAAGACATAGTTCAAGCGTTCACAACCCATGTTTTGGAGGAGGTGCCTCAATCGTAGTGGAAAAAGTGCTGCGAATATTGGATTGATGCTTTACCTTTTGCAAAAAGATCTTTAAGCTTTGTATTTGGATTGCCGTAACTCTGGTTATAGAGAGACTACGTTGTATTCTTTTCTTTGGTGTCATTATAGAGCCTCCTCACTTTTGCTCTAGGTTTTTTGAGACCCATTTCACTAAATAACAATTTTCAAAACATTCAAACAAAACATCATACTTAGGAATATTTGGGATCACCATATTGATTCCGTTATTTTGAATTTTTTAAATTTGACTTCAGATTCTTAATCACCGATTCCGAAAACTCCTAAGTTTGATGTTTTATTGAAATGTACTGAATTTTAAAATTTTATGTTCTGTTTACACATTTTTTCTTGCACCTCTAAATATAAACACATCCCCTGCTCTAAGGGTGCATGCGAATAGTTTGGTATTCGGCTAATTCTAAAGGCCATAGTTCATCCTTTTATTTCTGATATCAGTGAAGTTTGTCGGGGCTTAGCTGTGTAATTTTTAAAAAAGTGGCAACAACCGCTTTTTTTTTTGAACTTGGTAGGATGTTTTTGACCTTGGATTCGTGTTCAAAAACCATTCGGAAAATCTATGTCATATTTCATTCGCGGTTTGTTATATATACGAGGTTTGTTAAAAAAAAAATTATTTTTCTCGAAAATATATTCATTTATTGTGCACCATTCAACGTAATCCAGCTCACACATATTGCAGTTTTTAAAGCACTTTCGATATATGCATTTTTACGGTCTTTATTTGTTCAATAATATTCCTTTGGGGCAAAATCTTCATATTTTACTTAGCAGAACATGACCATGAACTCTTAGCTGGAACATAACCAAGACATTGTAATTAGGAACACACCAATTCACCATTGAAAATTTCGCTGCTGTAAATTGTGGGTGTAGATGTCCTCTACGAGTATACGTCAGTGAACAGATTTGCCACTATATACTCCTATATATATCGTACTTACAATATGCTTTGGCAACTCGCGCGAATACAAAAATGGTCACGTGGAATCGATTCGAAAAGGTACAAAATAAGTTCAAATAAAAATAAATACTTAAAGGCAAAAAAAAAAAAAGAAATAATACTATACAATGGTGATCACCTGAATTAGATACACGAGTCCGAGCACTTTGCAATATTGCTGATTACGCCATCAGCCGCATAGTCACCCATCCAACCAATCATTTATCTAACAATTTAAACCACAAGTAAGCATAAGATGTGCACACATGGCATATGACGCTATGAAGTTAAAATGAAAGAAAAACCATAAATTCTGCAGCGTTCGGATTTATATGAAGTTTTTGAGAATTAAATTAAAAATGTAGAATAAAACCTTATGTCATATAAACAATATCTCTCACTCTAAGCCACTAACATTAAACTTAAAGCATACCCAATTATAGCGTATACGAAAGTCAACATTTTGTATACAAAAACCAAAAAATGTTGAACGACGAAAATTCTTTGGCACATTAGACGCAACAACAGCTTTCATACCGCACCGGATCGGAACGTATAGGATCAACGTTGCTGCGGTGGCTCGTGATTGGCGCACATATTGGCAAGCGAGAGCATTTTATTTATAAATATTTTAAAAATACATAGGAACTATTGTATTGTATCAGACCGAGTTGCGGCAGAGACGATGTTGGCGACGTTTGACGTTCTGACGGCAGCATTTTCTACGCTTAGTCATAATAGCAATTTGCGAAAATGCCCAGCTCACAGATTTCGTACGAAAGGCCCTACTCGAGCACAACAGCACAAAAACACGAGTCTCGAGTCACGTTGTCTCGTTTTATTTAGATACTATATAAAATAGTATAATAAGACTTGCTACTGCTGATCAAATTAAAAAAAGAAACTAAGTGTATGCCAAGTGAGGACAGCCTAATTGCAACGCACAAAAGAACTGTCAACAGTGACGGAAGAATTTTACATTTGTGTGGATGTGATTCATTGATAATATGTAATGTATCTAGCCTCAATTTGAATAGGCTTATAATCCTACATATTTTCACTCGTGACAATTTCGTATAAATCATTTCGCCTTTATGAAGGGGAAGTCAACTGTATTCTAACCTCACCATCAAGTCAGTAAAATACAAAAAAAAAAGCCTTTTAAACCTCTTAATCTTCAAAAGATATTCCGCACCCACCATTGTCCAGTTGACTTTTCAATTATAGCACAACATCTACCTGCTTAATGTACCAATAAAATCAAAACCCTCAAAATATGTTCCTAATTTGGAGTTATTTCTCCAAGTTTATGTAACTTATAGAGCTTAGTACAGTCTCATGCAGATGAGCTTCACCAAAACAGACAAGCTCAAGACGGCGGACAGTTGAGCCACCTCACACACCTTTATTCTCCGATCGTCCAATACTATGTCATGCATTTTATCGGTAACGTCAGGAAAGACGACCTCCTTTAACTGTCGATCACAATGGAACCCAGTAGACCACTTCTTAACCATTAAAATTGACGATACAGAGTTCGCATAGTATTTATCAGGTATTTCTTTGGTTTCGATAATGTTTTTTTTTACGCCAAAAATAAAGTCAGCACTCATAAGGTTGTCTTCTTTCGATGGCTATTAAACACAAACTAAATAGCGCAGCTTGATAAACATTTTACTGTAATTTATTGACCTACCGGCTTATATATTGTTTTATAGTTTCTGAAATATAGCACCACGAAAATATGAAATAAAACAAACTCGAAGTACCGTTGTTAAGTGGTCACAGCCACTTCAAATGCACAGCAGTCACTTTTAGCATTTGAGTAGTTTGAGCTGTACAGTGAATGAAAATGATAGGATACAAGTTGTATCAAATATTTTTTTATTCTATGATATTTAAATTTAATGCTCCTGTATTAATTCACAGACCCCGAGTCATGCACTTTCATACTTTGGTGTACAGTGTTCTAATGTTTTAAGTATGCAATCAAATGATCATTACATTAAGTTATATGAAAAATTGAAAATTCATCCGGAACCATTCCATAGAAAATCCATTTAGGCGTTTATAATTTTAAAATATTTTTTTTTTTTTAATTTTTCGAGATAAAAGTTTGGAATGCGAATATAATTTTTTTATTTATATTTTTTTTTAATTAAATGCTTTTAGGTATCGCCGTGGATAATGGTTTGCACAATTGCCAACAACAAGAGTACTTCGAAACCGAAATGTTCACTAAATGGATTTTGAAATATTAGGGATTGAAAAAATATATTAGGATTTTGCAAATGTATGTAACATGCAGAAGAGACGATATAGATATGGCCGTCTGTACGACTTTATAAAAGACGAAATCTGGCGTTTAGGCACTCCCACTATCTCCTTAGATAACATGTACCCATCTGGGAGTAGTAGCTCTAGTAGAGTTCTGCCTAAGAAAGCTAAGAAAATTGCAGCTGTTTGGTATATAGTATAAAATCGATTATATAGTTTAGTCCCTTTTTTATTAAATTAATTGAATTTTTACGTTTTAATATTTTTATCAGATCTATCATTTTCATTCACTGTACAGCTCTAACTACTCAAATGTGAAATGTGACTGCTGTGATTTTGGAACAGCTTCTTCAAATTATATATACATTTCAGTTCCATTTAGAGACTTAAATGGAAGTTGCGTCAACCTAATTTAGATGTCGAAAGTATTGTGACAATCCTCGAAGAGAATTATCCCTCTTGCATGTTAAAAACGTACGCAACTCCACATGGGTCGACTATATCTACGGAGCCTTAATCAAACGTGCGTATATAACGAAAATGATGATGATGATCAACCTCTGCAACCTCACATCCTTAAATCGAAGCTATTTTGTGATAATTTCTTGTCATTCTAAAAAGTGGTGTACTAATCTCAGTGAAATCGTCTCTAATGACTGAGGAAATAAGTATTTTAAAACTCCTTTTCGTAGTTTTAACTTGCTCATATACTTGTACATGTTCCTCCTACGACAGAAGTGAACATACAACTTATACAATGGCCCTCTTTTACTTGAAAAAGATCATCTTATTGTCATGGATGATTTTAATCTACCAACTAAAATGTGGTTACATATGATTGGTTTTTTCTATGCTGATTCCATGAGTTTCTTGATAATCTGTTTGAGTTGTTCTTGCAACAGTGTACCAATGCTCGCAATAGCTCCGGTAGACTTCTTAATCTCGATTTTGTTGATGCTGAATTTGACACATTTATCAATAAGATCTCTCCTTTCACAACACCAGAAGATAATCACCATCCAACCTTGGAGCTTTTATTTTAGATTGATAGTATTTTTTCTTCACAGGATATTAGGTTTAGTTGAACCACCTACTTTTAATCACATTAAATCAATAGTGAAAAATCCAAATCTCTTCTTGGCTTCGTTAAGCGTTGGTCGAAGAAATTTAATGACTGAACTCCTCTATACTTTACTTGTTCGACCAAGTTTTTTTAGAACTTGGGTCCGGTTTATGGGACGCTTATTACGGTACTCAACAAGAAAGTATTAAGTTAATTCAAAAACAGTTTCTTCTTTTTGCTCTTCGCAGTCTAAATTGGGATACCACTGTAAATTTTCCATCTAACAAAGATAGATTACAATCAACTGATCTTCCAAAGGCTTTTATCATGTAGATCTATGCAATCTGTTGTTTTTCTTCACAAAATGCATCTAACTCATTCACGGTCCATGCCTCTGCGCCATACAGAAGGACATGGAGTATCACCGTCTGTGTGTTTTGTTTTACTTGTTTATAAGTGAGAAACCTGTCATCGCTCTAGAGACTTCTTCTTTAGATGCGCTTAGAAAAGTTAAACTCCCTCATCTAATATACTTTATCAGTAGTGTGCATATGCAAATCGAAATAGCTAAACATAAAGGCTTTAGCACTTAAAGTGTCGAAGATCGCTTCGTTCACAGAGACAGACAGTCAGACGGACGGACGATTTGGTGATCAATTGCCTTCATATAACCGCATTGTACTTAAAGTTGTTGTCTAACATCTGCATTTGTTGTTGCAAATAAATTATTCGGAACTAAATAAATAAATAAACATATACAATAAACAAATAAAACAGCTTTGGCACGAGTTTAGCTGCAATTATGCTTAATAATTCGAAAATAAACGGATTCATTAATAGTTCTTGCATTTGCCTTTGCCTTTGATAGTACTTCGCTGGTGTTTATTCAAGAAATAAATCGCTTGTTTTGAGAATATTGTGATCACTAAGCAAACAATTTCAAAATCTCATAATTGTGCTAGTTTTTGAAAAATTGTACTGAGTCTTCAAAGCAAATACGGAAATATTTGCCAATGAAAATCAATCAAAGATGATTTACCGTGTACACACATGTGGCAACGACTTTTTCATGGTAATCACGTCAAACAAATGATGCTGCCGCAAGAAGAAAATTCAACGAAACAATTATTCTCTATACAGAAATGTTGTGTTATCTTATATCGAATGAAGTAAGTCTTCTTCTTCTTGTACTACGTATACGTAGATAGCTTCGATGTATAAATCATAATCCAAATCATGCGTAGTATATATATCTGTTTGTAATCGGTGACAGCACGTTGAGTGGTATTAAGACGTATAAACTCAGCTATTCACGATATGTCCAAGCGAAAACATCAAAGTGCCGCACGGATTCGTCATATGGGGAAAAACAAGTCAAAATTATTCAAATATATTCTAGATAAAATAGACGAAAATCTGTCTGTCAACTCTAAGCAACAACAGCTGCTTTAAGTGATTAATTTTTAAAACTTTTTTGGATTTTTTAGTATTAGTTTCGTTTTATATATTTTTTTTGTATTTATTTTTTTGTTAAGGGGTGCAATTAATTTCCATTTAAAAAGCGCATAGAAGTGGAAATTTTTAGCGATTTAGTCAAACAATTAAAGTCGATTAAAAGTAATCACCTAGGCAGCTTAATAGCAGAAGATCGGTTGAGCGAGTTAGAACTTTGTTATATTTCGTTTAATTAAAAATATTGAGCAGAAATCGCTTTTCAAAAATTAGTGAAGCAAATATAACCCTAAACATCAGCACAACCAACATTGAATAATGCGAAGGCGTCAACACGTCATTGTCACCGAAAAACATCAGCTGAAAGATCAAAGAACGATGAAAAAATTCAAAAAACATTGAACAAGTCATCACCAAAACCACGCAGGATTAAGAATTTTGCATTTTTCAATTCAAATCCATGCAGATTCTGCTAAAGTACCGTTAACCTTAAATGTGTCAATATGCGCCGTAGCTGCTTTTCATGTCAGCTTCAATTCTCCTTCATCAAAAATTCATGTTCAAGAGCAAAAACTAATAAAAAATTTTATATAAAAAAATTCGACTCGATTTAAACGATTTTTAGGGAACATTCTAGCTCACAAGACAATGTTTCATAGCAACCATCGCTAAAATACTTAATCGAAAATACTTTCTTTGGAAATTTTGTTGCCCGAAATCTCAAATCTTGATTGAACTTTTTTTTTTAGTATCAAAAGCGAAAAAACATTAGCCGTCAGAACCTACACAACACATCTGTGTCAGTATTGTTGAACCATTTTTATTTTTTTTATTTATTTATTTTAACTTTAAAATTGATTTATCGGAACTCCTCCGGTTGAAAAAATCCTCCATATATTTTGTTCCAAAATCTTGCACTCAATTTTCTTTCTCATTGTCATTCAAAAAACAATTTTATAGAGTTTCCAACAATTCGTCAGAATTCAAGTTAGACCCATATTTTAAAATCGTCTTTTGGAATCAATTGACTCCGAAACGCTGGAAGAAGATTTTATGCCCAACAAAATGCTGGCTGCCTGGCCAGCTAGCTGTAGCTGCTACTGCTGGCTGGCTGGCTGCCTGGCCAGCTAGCTGTAGCTGCTACTGCTGGTTGGCTGCCTAGCCAGCTAGCTGTAGCTGCCACTGCTGGCTGGCTGCCTGCTGGTTGGCTGCCTAGCCAGCTAGCTGTAGCTGCTACTGCTGGCTGCCTGGCCAGCTAGCTGTAGCTGCTACTGCTGGCTGCCTGGCCAGCTAGCTGTAGCTGCTACTGCTGGCTGCCTGGCCAGCTAGCTGTAGCTGCTACTGCTGGCTGCCTGGCCAGCTAGCTGTAGCTGCTACTGCTGGCTGCCTGGCCAGCTAGCTGTAGCTGCTACTGCTGGCTGCCTGGCCAGCTAGCTGTAGCTGCTACTGCTGGCTGCCTGGCCAGCTAGCTGTAGCTGCTACTGCTGGCTGCCTGGCCAGCTAGCTGTAGCTGCTACTGCTGGCTGCCTGGCCAGCTAGCTGTAGCTGCTACTGCTGGCTGCCTGGCCAGCTAGCTGTAGCTGCTACTGCTGGCTGCCTGGCCAGCTAGCTGTAGCTGCTACTGCTGGCTGCCTGGCCAGCTAGCTGTAGCTGCTACTGCTGGCTGCCTGGCCAGCTAGCTGTAGCTGCTACTGCTGGCTGCCTGGCCAGCTAGCTGTAGCTGCTACTGCTGGCTGCCTGGCCAGCTAGCTGTAGCTGCTACTGCTGGCTGCCTGGCCAGCTAGCTGTAGCTGCTACTGCTGGCTGCCTGGCCAGCTAGCTGTAGCTGCTACTGCTGGCTGCCTGGCCAGCTAGCTGTAGCTGCTACTGCTGGCTGCCTGGCCAGCTAGCTGTAGCTGCTACTGCTGGCTGCCTGGCCAGCTAGCTGTAGCTGCTACTGCTGGCTGCCTGGCCAGCTAGCTGTAGCTGCTACTGCTGGCTGCCTGGCCAGCTAGCTGTAGCTGCTACTGCTGGCTGCCTGGCCAGCTAGCTGTAGCTGCTACTGCTGGCTGCCTGGCCAGCTAGCTGTAGCTGCTACTGCTGGCTGCCTGGCCAGCTAGCTGTAGCTGCTACTGCTGGCTGCCTGGCCAGCTAGCTGTAGCTGCTACTGCTGGATGCCTGGCCAGCTAGCTGTAGCTGCTACTGCTGGCTGCCTGGCCAGCTAGCTGTAGCTGCTACTGCTGGCTGCCTGGCCAGCTACTGCTGGCTGCCTGGCCAGCTAGCTGTAGCTGCTACTGCTGGCTGCCTGTCCAGCTAGCTGTAGCTGCTACTGCTGGCTGCCTGGCCAGCTAGCTGTAGCTGCTACTGCTGGCTGCCTGGCCAGCTAGCTGTAGCTGCTACTGCTGGCTGCCTGGCCAGCTAGCTGTAGCTGCTACTGCTGGCTGCCTGGCCAGCTAGCTGTAGCTGCTACTGCTGGCTGCCTGGCCAGCTAGCTGTAGCTGCTACTGCTGGCTGCCTGGCCAGCTAGCTGTAGCTGCTACTGCTGGCTGCCTGGCCAGCTAGCTGTAGCTGCTACTGCTGGCTGCCTGGCCAGCTAGCTGTAGCTGCTACTGCTGGCTGCCTGGCCAGCTAGCTGTAGCTGCTACTGCTGGCTGCCTGGCCAGCTAGCTGTAGCTGCTACTGCTGGCTGCCTGGCCAGCTAGCTGTAGCTGCTACTGCTGGCTGCCTGGCCAGCTAGCTGTAGCTGCTACTGCAGGCTGCCTGGCCAGCTAGCTGTAGCTGCTACTGCTGGTTGGCTGCCTGGCCAGCTAGCTGTAGCTGCTACTGCTGGCTGCGTGGCCAGCTAGCTAGCTGTAGCTGCTACTGCTGGCTGCGTGGCCAGCTAGCTAGCTGTAGCTGCTACTGCTGGCTGCGTGGCCAGCTAGCTAGCTGTAGCTGCTACTGCTGGCTGCGTGGCCAGCTAGCTAGCTGTAGCTGCTACTGCTGGCTGCGTGGCCAGCTAGCTAGCTGTAGCTGCTACTGCTGGCTGCGTGGCCAGCTAGCTAGCTGTAGCTGCTACTGCTGGCTGCGTGGCCAGCTAGCTAGCTGTAGCTGCTACTGCTGGCTGCGTGGCCAGCTAGCTAGCTGTAGCTGCTACTGCTGGCTGCGTGGCCAGCTAGCTAGCTGTAGCTGCTACTGCTGGCTGCGTGGCCAGCTAGCTAGCTGTAGCTGCTACTGCTGGCTGCGTGGCCAGCTAGCTAGCTGTAGCTGCTACTGCTGGCTGCGTGGCCAGCTAGCTAGCTGTAGCTGCTACTGCTGGCTGCGTGGCCAGCTAGCTAGCTGTAGCTGCTACTGCTGGCTGCGTGGCCAGCTAGCTAGCTGTAGCTGCTACTGCTGGCTGCGTGGCCAGCTAGCTAGCTGTAGCTGCTACTGCTGGCTGCGTGGCCAGCTAGCTAGCTGTAGCTGCTACTGCTGGCTGCGTGGCCAGCTAGCTAGCTGTAGCTGCTACTGCTGGCTGCGTGGCCAGCTAGCTAGCTGTAGCTGCTACTGCTGGCTGCGTGGCCAGCTAGCTAGCTGTAGCTGCTACTGCTGGCTGCGTGGCCAGCTAGCTAGCTGTAGCTGCTACTGCTGGCTGCGTGGCCAGCTAGCTAGCTGTAGCTGCTACTGCTGGCTGCGTGGCCAGCTAGCTAGCTGTAGCTGCTACTGCTGGCTGCGTGGCCAGCTAGCTAGCTGTAGCTGCTACTGCTGGCTGCGTGGCCAGCTAGCTAGCTGTAGCTGCTACTGCTGGCTGCGTGGCCAGCTAGCTAGCTGTAGCTGCTACTGCTGGCTACCTGGCCAGCTAGCTAGCTGTAGCTGCTACTGCTGGCTGCCTGGCCAGCTAGCTAGCTGTAGCAGCTACTGCTGGCTGCCTGGCCAGCTAGCTAGCTGTAGCAGCTACTGCTGGCTGCCTGGCCAGCTAGCTAGCTGTAGCAGCTACTGCTGGCTGCCTGGCCAGCTAGCTAGCTGTAGCTGCTACTGCTGGCTGCCTGGCCAGCTAGCTAGCTGTAGCTGCTACTGCTGGCTGCCTGGCCAGCTAGCTAGCTGTAGCTGCTACTGCTGGCTGCCTGGCCAGCTAGCTAGCTGTAGCTGCTACTGCTGGCTGGCCTGGCCAGCTAGCTAGCTGTAGCTGCTACTGCTGGCTGGCCTGGCCAGCTAGCTAGCTGTAGCTGCTACTGCTGCTAGCTAGCTGTAGCTGCTACTGCTGCTAGCTAGCTGTAGCTGCTACTGCTGGCTGCCTGGCCAGCTAGCTGCAGCTGCTAGCTGTAGCTGCTACTGCTGGCTGCCTGGCCAGCTAGCTAGCTGTAGCTGCTACTGCTAGCTGGCCTGGCCAGCTAGCTAGCTGTAGCTGCTACTGCTGGCTGGCCTGGCCAGCTAGCTAGCTGTAGCTGCTACTGCTGGCTGGCCTGGCCAGCTAGCTAGCTGTAGCTGCTACTGCTGGCTGGCCTGGCCAGCTAGCTAGCTGTAGCTGCTACTGCTGGCTGGCCTGGCCAGCTAGCTAGCTGTAGCTGCTACTGCTGGCTGGCCTGGCCAGCTAGCTAGCTGTAGCTGCTACTGCTGGCTGGCCTGGCCAGCTAGCTAGCTGTAGCTGCTACTGCTGGCTGGCCTGGCCAGCTAGCTAGCTGTAGCTGCTACTGCTGGCTGGCCTGGCCAGCTAGCTAGCTGTAGCTGCTACTGCTGGCTGGCCTGGCCAGCTAGCTAGCTGTAGCTGCTACTGCTGGCTGGCTGCCTGGCCAGCTAGCTGTAGCTGCTACTGCTGGCTGGCCAGCTAGCTAGCTGTAGCTGCTACTGCTGGCTGGCTGCCTGGCCAGCTAGCTGTAGCTGCTACTGCTGGCTGGCCTGGCCAGCTAGCTAGCTGTAGCTGCTACTGCTGGCTGGCCTGGCCAGCTAGCTAGCTGTAGCTGCTACTGCTGGCTGGCTGCCTGGCCAGCTAGCTGTAGCTGCTACTGCTGGCTGGCCAGCTAGCTAGCTGTAGCTGCTACTGCTGGCTGGCCAGCTAGCTAGCTGTAGCTGCTACTGCTGGCTGGCTGCCTGGCCAGCTAGCTGTAGCTGCTACTGCTGGCTGCGTGGCCAGCTAGCTGCAGCTGCTAGCTGTAGCTGCTACTGCTGGCTGCCTGGCCAGCTAGCTAGCTGTAGCTGCTACTGCTAGCTGGCCTGGCCAGCTAGCTAGCTGTAGCTGCTACTGCTGGCTGGCCTGGCCAGCTAGCTAGCTGTAGCTGCTACTGCTGGCTGGCCTGGCCAGCTAGCTAGCTGTAGCTGCTACTGCTGGCTGGCCTGGCCAGCTAGCTAGCTGTAGCTGCTACTGCTGGCTGGCCTGGCCAGCTAGCTAGCTGTAGCTGCTACTGCTGGCTGGCCTGGCCAGCTAGCTAGCTGTAGCTGCTACTGCTGGCTGGCCTGGCCAGCTAGCTAGCTGTAGCTGCTACTGCTGGCTGGCCTGGCCAGCTAGCTAGCTGTAGCTGCTACTGCTGGCTGGCCTGGCCAGCTAGCTAGCTGTAGCTGCTACTGCTGGCTGGCCTGGCCAGCTAGCTAGCTGTAGCTGCTACTGCTGGCTGGCCTGGCCAGCTAGCTAGCTGTAGCTGCTACTGCTGGCTGGCCTGGCCAGCTAGCTAGCTGTAGCTGCTACTGCTGGCTGGCCTGGCCAGCTAGCTAGCTGTAGCTGCTACTGCTGGCTGGCCTGGCCAGCTAGCTAGCTGTAGCTGCTACTGCTGGCTGGCTGCCTGGCCAGCTAGCTGTAGCTGCTACTGCTGGCTGGCCAGCTAGCTAGCTGTAGCTGCTACTGCTGGCTGGCTGCCTGGCCAGCTAGCTGTAGCTGCTACTGCTGGCTGCGTGGCCAGCTAGCTAGCTGTAGCTGCTGCTGCTGGTTGGCTGCCTAGCCAGCTAGCTGTAGCTGCTACTGCTGGCTGGCTGCCTAGCCAGCTAGCTGTAGCTGCTACTGCTGGCTGGCTGCCTGGCCAGCTAGCTGTAGCTGCTACTGCTGGCTGGCTGCCTGGCCAGCTAGCTGTAGCTGCTACTGCTGGCTGGCTGCGTGGCCAGCTAGCTGTAGCTGCTACTGCTGGCTGCGTGGCCAGCTAGCTGTAGCTGCTACTGCTCGCTGCGTGGCCAGCTAGCTGTAGCTGCTACTGCTGGCTGCGTGGCCAGCTAGCTAGCTGTAGCTGCTACTGCTGGCTGCGTGGCCAACTAGCTAGCTGTAGCTGCTACTGCTGGCTGCGTGGCCAGCTAGCTAGCTGTAGCTGCTACTGCTGGCTGCGTGGCCAGCTAGCTAGCTGTAGCTGCTACTGCTGGCTGCGTGGCCAGCTAGCTAGCTGTAGCTGCTACTGCTGGCTGGACGCGTGGCCAGCTAGCTGTAGCTGCTACTGCTGGCTGGCTGCGTGGCCAGCTAGCTGTAGCTGCTACTGCTGGCTGCGTGGCCAGCTAGCTGTAGCTGCTACTGCTGGCTGCGTGGCCAGCTAGCTGTAGCTGCTACTGCTGGCTGCGTGGCCAGCTAGCTGTAGCTGCTACTGCTGGCTGGACGCGTGGCCAGCTAGCTGTAGCTGCTACTGCTGGCTGGACGCGTGGCCAGCTAGCTGTAGCTGCTACTGCTGGCTGGACGCGTGGCCAGCTAGCTGTAGCTGCTACTGCTGGCTGGACGCGTGGCCAGCTAGCTGTAGCTGCTACTGCTGGCTGGCTGCGTGGCCAGCTAGCTGTAGCTGCTACTGCTGGCTGGCTGCGTGGCCAGCTAGCTGTAGCTGCTACTGCTGGCTGGCTGCGTGACCAGCTAGCTGTAGCTGCTACTGCTGGCTGGCTGCGTGGCCAGCTAGCTGTAGCTGCTACTGCTGGCTGGACGCGTGGCCAGCTAGCTGTAGCTGCTACTGCTGGCTGGACGCGTGGCCAGCTAGCTGTAGCTGCTACTGCTGGCTGGCTGCGTGGCCAGCTAGCTGTAGCTGCTACTGCTGGCTGCGTGGCCAGCTAGCTGTAGCTGCTACTGCTGGCTGGACGCGTGGCCAGCTAGCTGTAGCTGCTACTGCTGGCTGGCTGCGTGGCCAGCTAGCTGTAGCTGCTACTGCTGGCTGCGTGGCCAGCTAGCTGTAGCTGCTACTGCTGGCTGGCTGCGTGGCCAGCTAGCTGTAGCTGCTACTGCTGGCTGGCTGCGTGGCCAGCTAGCTGTAGCTGCTACTGCTGGCTGGCTGCGTGGCCAGCTAGCTGTAGCTGCTACTGGTGGCTGGACG
Source organism: Leucophenga maculata (assembly GCA_035044805.1). Taxonomy (NCBI): domain Eukaryota; kingdom Metazoa; phylum Arthropoda; class Insecta; order Diptera; family Drosophilidae; genus Leucophenga; species Leucophenga maculata. The sequence continues at coordinate 1,479,078 of JAWNNP010000387.1, forward strand.
CGTGGCCAGCTAGCTGTAGCTGCTACTGCTGGCTGGCTGCGTGGCCAGCTAGCTGTAGCTGCTACTGCTGGCTGCGTGGCCAGCTAGCTGTAGCTGCTACTGCTGGCTGCGTGGCCAGCTAGCTAGCTGTAGCTGCTACTGCTGGCTGCGTGGCCAGCTAGCTAGCTGTAGCTGCTACTGCTGGCTGCGTGGCCAGCTAGCTAGCTGTAGCTGCTACTGCTGGCTGCGTGGCCAGCTAGCTAGCTGTAGCTGCTACTGCTGGCTGCGTGGCCAGCTAGCTAGCTGTAGCTGCTACTGCTGGCTGCGTGGCCAGCTAGCTAGCTGTAGCTGCTACTGCTGGCTGCGTGGCCAGCTAGCTAGCTGTAGCTGCTACTGCTGGCTGCGTGGCCAGCTAGCTAGCTGTAGCTGCTACTGCTGGCTGCGTGGCCAGCTAGCTAGCTGTAGCTGCTACTGCTGGCTGGCTGGCTGTCTTTTTGATCAATACACAAATTTACTTTTTTTCAAACTTGTTCAAAATTTTACATAGTCCTGTCACTGATTAATCAAATGACTTTGCATTTTAGTCTTTTGAAATCTGCTGCAATTAAATCCCTATTATTAATTTTCGTTTAGGAACTTTAAAAATTTAATTCTTTTTTTTTTAAATAAAAGACAATAATTTTTTTTTTGTTAATATAATTAATTGTTTATTCTTTTTTTATGCATTCATTTTTTATATTATTATTTTTTGCGTATATAAAAATACTGTTTATAATTTTATTTTATTTCTTTATACATTTAATTGTTCTGTTCAATAAATTCTACAAAAAAAAAGTTGTATATAAATATAGGCATTAATATAAATATTTATATATATATATATATATATCATGTTTGTATATTAATCATTTTATATTTTAAGTTTTTAACAATTTATTTCATTTTGTTATTTATATCACAAGAATTTTCAATTATCCAAAAAAAAAAAGTTTATATATAGATTGTCAAAAAAAAAGTTGATTTGATTATTGTTTAATTCTCTGCTGCACTAACTATTTAATATATATATATATATGTAACTCTATTTTTTTATATAACTTGCTGCTATTATTTTTTTGTTGAACTGTACTTAAAGCTTTTTCTTTCTTTCTAACTCTTTTTTAACACTGTTGTCATCTCTCTCGCTCTCGCTGAATTATAAAAATTGTTCATGCATTTTTTAAATTGCAAAGTAATTTGTTTTTTTTTTTGTTTTTTGTTTTTAAGAAGTTCTTTTCAAGAAAATATATATATTATTTATATGTATGTGTGTATATTGTATATAATTATATTTATATGTATTGATTGTATTTGACGTTGTTTTGTTGTTGTATTTGTTATTGATTTTTGACTTAAAAACAATTTATATTTTAAAATAGTTTAATGTTTTGTATATAGATTTGTTTTTTTTTTTTATTAATATTTAATTTTTTTCTTCATTTTATAAGACAAAACGCATGGCCATATTTTTTTTGGAACGAACTTTTTTTTTATAGTTCAGTTTTTTTCTTCTGTATATAATGTGATATGTCTATATATACGTAATAACTAACTACAAACTTAAACTAAAAAAAAAATATTCTTAAAATATATAAAAAAAAAAATTTTATAATTAAACATTATAATTAAATTTTACAGTATTCTGTCACTTTCTAACACTAATTCTTATAGCACATGCAGCACAGCTAGCTATCTCTTTTGCGCTACAGAAATTTATTGCATTAACTTTTTTTTGTATTTTAAATAAAACGAAATTCATTAAAAATTAATTTTTAAAAAAAAACAAGAAATTAAAAAAAAAAATGTTTTTATGCTAATAGAGTTATAGATGTTGCAGTTGCTGCCGGTGGGGAACTCATTGGCGTTGTAGGCGTGCTCGCCGCCGACGATGTTGTCGTTGTTTCAGCAGCTGCTGCTGCTGCTGCAGCAGCGGCGGCGACAGCCTGCTGTTGTTGCTGCTGCTGCTGATGTTGTTGTTGTTGTTGATTATTGATCTCTTGGTCCAGCCATCTTTGTATATGTGTGGAACGCAGAAATTGTTGTTGCTGCTGCTGTTGTTGTTGCTGTTGCATAATGCTGCTTATTAAATTATCATTATAAACCGCGGCATGCATTTGCAAATTCAGTCTGTATCCATATGTGGAAGATGATTCGCTATATGTTGATGAGGAACTCTCATAACCGGAGACCGGCGATCCTTTGGGACAACAAAAGCCGGTGGGTGAGAGCGCCGGCGCTGAAAAGGGACTAAGGACACTTTGTGGTGTTGAGGCTTTGCTGCTGCTATGACTTGTTGTGCCGCCGTTGCCGCCATGAAATGGCGGACTCCCAATGGGAAATGTATTCAATAACTGTTGTTGTTGTTGTTGCTGCAATTTATCGCCATTGACTATGGGCGTTTGAAAATTGCTGCTACCACTTGCTGCACCACTTGTGCCAAGAACTATTGCATCCTGTTGATAACCATAACCGCCATGCGTTGATAGACATGATGGATGATTGCTCCAGATAATTGGTTCGCGTTGTTCTGATGTTGCTGCTGCTGCCGCTGCTGTTGTTGCTGCTGTGCCTGATTTGCGTTTCTTCAACGATTTTTGTTTGATTTTAAGCTTTTTGCATTTATGTTTCGTTGCAATAACTAAATTATCATCAACATCATTAGCTGCTTCATCGCTGTCACTAGCTTCTGCAGCGGATTCAATGTGTGCAGTTGCAGCAACATCGTCATCGTCGTCAACGTCCTCATCTGTGACCGCCTCATCCTCATCGAGCAGATATGGTTTGAATAGTTTAACTGGTTTCGATGGTGCATTACTCTTGCTGCACAGCTTATTGTCGCTGGTATTGGCGCGGCACAGCGTTGTTGCAACATTATCATGCTCATCGTCGTCAACATCATTATCCACATCAACATCGACTTCATCTTCGCTCTCGTACTCGGTTTTGATTAGTTTCTTTGTTGTTTCATATGTGTTTGCCGAGAGCTTTGAAATTTTATCAGGTTGTTCCCCATGCTCCAGTGGGGCATATGTTGCTGGCACAGCATTGACCTTACGCTTTCTGTAGGTTAAATCGACAACACTTGCTGTTGACTTACTCCGTTTGGCATACAAATGTTGCAAGCCCGCAAATGTTGTCACATCAACGTCATCGTCATCAGCAGCCGCAGCGGCAGGAGCGGCAGCTGCGCGTAGACGTTCCGCTTGTAACTGTATACGCCGCGTGCCCAATGATAGATCCATGGGTATTGTGCTGCTGTTGCTGCTATCCAAGTGTTTCGTCTGCATTGCATTGGGCGCTTCAAAAAGATCATCGTCAGCATCATATTCGCTAAGTTCGTCAGCGGCACGGTGTTGCTGCTGCTGCTGCTGATTATTCGCGTAGTAGCGTAGTTCAGCGCAGTTTACAGATGCTGTCGTTGTTGCAGCAGCCGCGGCCGCTGCTTGTAGCAACGATGCTGTGGTTGTTGCTGGTGGTGCAAATGCAGAAGTCTCCACTTGGCCAAGCGCATGCGTATGCGTTATATATGCAGCGGCCGCAGCGGCTGCCGCATGTGGATGATATTGATAGTGATGTGGCGCCGGTAAATGTTGCAACTGTTGCAATTGCTGCGTAGGAATGTGATGATGATGATGATGGTGTGTTAGTATTGGCACTGTTACTGGTGGCACAGTTTGAGCGGCAGCATATGGCATATTATAGTCGCTGTTACTGTGGCTGCTGCTGCTGCCGTTCGATGCTGCCTCCACAATTGCTGCTGGCAAAGCGGTTGGACGCAACGGTGTACTTATTGTTGTTACAGTGGGTGGCGTTACCGATGACGTTGAGGAGGCGGAGGAGCAAGTGTTCGTGCCATTACCGCTAGCACTGCTTGTTATGGCAATAGCGCCGGCGGCACCGACTGCAGCAGCAACTACAGCAGCTAAATTGGCAGCGGCGAGTACATCCTGCGCGGAAGTTGTATTGGCACTGTTACTAGAAGGCACGGTGGATTGGACAGCAGAACCGCTAGCAGCAGCCAGTGCTGCTAGCTGTGCATGTGTGTCTGTCGTTGTTGCAGTTGCTACAGCCGATGGCGGCGGCAGCGGTGGTGGAGGCGGTAGTGTTGCACACGGCGGGGGCGGTGCAAAATGTGGCAGGTGTGCTGCTGCAGCAGCAGCGGCGGCAGCAGCAGCAGCGGCAGCAGCAATTTGGTGATGATGATGATGGTGATGATGTTGTTGCAGCTGATGGTGGTGGTGTTGCTGCTGCTGCTGGTGATGTTGCAATTGTACGTGTTGCAGCTGATGTGGCAAATGCAACGCATGATGATGCTGCTGCTGCTGTTGATGTTGCTGCTGTTGTTGGTGTTGCTGCTGTTGCTGCTGTTGGTGCTGTTGATGATGATGACTGATATTGTGAAACTGATGCTTGACATTACTCTGACTGATATTGGCTACCGAGGAGCGTAAATTCGTTTCACATTGCAGCCATTTTTGTATCTGACGCCGATGTATATTATATTTACGCGCTGTTGCACGTTGATTGCCTTTGCAGTCATTATCATTGCGATAGGATTCAAGCACCTGCAGCTTAAATTGTGGCGTAAAGATGCGTCGTGAGCCCATTTTGGGACTGCCACCAGTTGAAGTATTATTGCTGCTGCTGCTGTTGTTGTTACTGCTACCGGCGGCGCCAATACTTGTTGCGGCGGCGGCACTTGTATCTGCGCCACTTGTAGCCGTTTTGGCGCGTTGTTTTCCTGATGCTGTTGTTGTTGTAATGCCTCCATCATGCAGCAGCAACAAGTTTTTATTGTGGCTGCCACTTTTACTGCTGCTGCTACTTGTCGTATTATTATTATTGTTGTTATTATTATAGCTATAGTTGGCTGCCGCTGCAACGGCTATGGCGGAGTTGGTATAATCTTCAGCATGACAGCCATTGGCGCTGCTGTTTTTGATTAGCGAACTTTGTTCTGTATCCATTTTGTTGGTTAATTTTTTAAATATTTTGCATTAATTTTTCCGTGTGTATAATTGTCAGGCGCTTAATTTTTGTATATATATAATATATATATAGTTTCTTTTGATTTTTATATTTCTTATTAACAACAATAGTTGCACTTATATACAAATGTATATTATATACTTTATCTTTTTTTTAATATGTTTTCGTTTACAACTTGTTTTAGGCACTTGTTTTTGTTGTTGTATTTGTTTTTTTCAACTTGCAAAAAAATTATTGTTTTTCGAAAAAAAATTGTTGTTTCTTCACGGTTTTTGTTTATTTTTTTTTGCTTTAGCACATATATCACGGTTATTTGAAAAACAAAAATAAAATTTTTTTTGTTTTCTGTTGCAGTTATTTGTCAAAAAAATTCATACTTTGCACAATTTACAGTTGCATATTTCTTTATTTTCATTTTTTGTGCTTTAACAAAATTTCACACTTTAAAATTGTTTTTTATTATTAAATATTTTTTCGTTCTTTGCGTTTCCGTTTGTCTTTTGACTTTGCTTGTATTTTGTGTTGTGTTGTAAAGAAATAAAAACTAAAGCGTAGCGAGAGCACATTCAACACGCTGCGCTCGACGTTCGTCGACGACTGCGATTGCGACTGGCGTGCGGCGGTGCGGTCATTTGTTCTTCACGGTTATGAAATTGAATTGAAATTGTTCTACGTTGACATGTGTGCGTGTGTGTGTGAGAGTGTGAGCAAACAAGAAAGTCGACGACGACGATGTTGAAACGAACAAAAAGGTACAAAAAAAAAAAAAAAACAAAAAAAAAAATCAAACTAAACGACAATTTTGACAACCGTCAGTTAAACATTTAACCAGCAACTGCGATTTTTAACTACAAATTTTTAATTTAGTTGTTTCAGTTTGCACTTCTGCTTCTTCTTCGTTTTCTTGTTGTTAAAATTCGAACCGTACGGAAGGCAATCCAAAACACAATTGTTCTGGCGTTCTAGTTTGAAGTTACGTTCTAGACTGGCCGACACCGACAAAAATTTCATAGAAAACACTGACTGTCGATGGCGGCGGCAACGAAGCTTCGACGCGACTGCGCTGCGCTCATGAACACAACAACAAAATACAAATAAGCAGCGCATATGCGCATGAATGAATGAACCACAAAAACTTCTCGTAACGTTCGTACACATGTGTATGTGTGTGTAGGTGTGCAAGCGAGCGCGCAATAGATCAGTGTCGTATACAAAAAAAGAGAGACTTGTTTTACAAGTGTGTGTATGAGAGAGCATGAGTAAGTGTAGCTGTGTGTAGGAGAGCATGCCGCAGCAAAGAACACTTCACAGCAAAAACAAAACCCACACTCACACACATATACACTGTAATATGCGCGAAATGAACACATGAAACGAAACGAAATGAACTGAAAAACGTATAACCATAGCACGACGAACTGTTGCGTAGGGAACGTGACGAGGGACGTAAGGTGCTGTGCTGCACGTCGATTTCGGCGTCGTCGTATTGTCTCTTCTGAAAACGGCGTTCGCGTATTTGTTTCGTTCTAAAACAAAAAAGAAAAGGGGGTCCTTAAAAGCAAACTTTTTTCAGGCAATAATTTGTTTGCATTTATATTTTTTTACATATTGTTTCTCAAACACAAAAATGCATACATTTTTTCTTCCTCTGCCTTTATATACATATGTAACAAATATCATCCATTAGTATTCACTCAGCTCAGCTTGAAAGACGAAATGGAAGCTTTTAATACCGGTGGCTTTACATATATAATAATGGGCTTACTTCACCTCAACTTCGGTGTAGGCCCCACAGCCAACGTTTTAGTTTTACACAAAGTATTTTCTTTATAGCGGAAATTCCCTATAGACACACTGGTTGACAGATCGCGCTTAAAATTTTAATGATAATAAAGAATAGAGTTACGAACCTGGAAAAAATATTAACATTTCTCAGTACACCATTTTGCAGTTACTGTCACGACCAGTATTCATGAGAATAGCAGCTATAAATTTTGTAAATAGAACTCATCACAATTTTTTCGACTCGTACTCATAAAACCAAACTTCAAAAGTTACAGGCCATTTTGAAATATTGAACAAACCAAACTCGAGCCTTTTTTTTTGGATCCCAATCAAAATTCATGGATCACATTTTTAAAAAGTCACATTTTTTTCAAAAGTTACAAGCCATTTGGAAATATTGAACAAATCAAACTCGAGCCTTTTTTTTTGGATCCCAATCAAAATTCATGGATCACATTTTTCCGTGTAAAGTTTTTTTTTTTATTTATAATTTTTTCATCAATTATTTCAATTATTTTATGTTGGATTAGCCTGCTTATTGAATACAAGTGAGCTTAAGAAGCATTGGAGAAGGATGAAGCTTTTCTCGATCATAGTCTTCAATTTATTGTTCATCCGGATAGCCTATGTATATATGTATATTTTATGGGGTCTGCCTTAATATAACCTTTCACCATTTTGGTACAGGGTATAAAAAAGACAAACAAAACATGATGTTTTCTGAGCTTAGGCAAAGCTCTTAGGATAATGTTGACATTCCTCCAATTCTACATACACCAACAAAATTGTATTTTACTGGGACACCCTGTTACCACTAGTTGTTCTTGTTGTTGCTTTTTTGTCGTACAAAGTAGCTTTGGTTCAGCGCTGCTAACTCGTATGTTGTTGTATAGTTGGATGAATTGGCGTTTGTTTGCGTGTGTGTGTGTGTGAGTATCTGTGTGAATGTGGCGCACTGGCTGCGGTTGCCTTTGGCTCGATTACTTGTTGTTGGACACACATATAAATTTAAAAAAAAAATGTTATTCTTTTGTTGTTGCTTTTCATTTCTTCTTAATCGTTATTGTTGTTGTTGTTTTTGCTTTGCTACTTTGCTTTGTAGACGTACTGACGACGGCGTTTGGTCATCAAATGGGCAACGGCGAGGTTTGCGGTGTTGGCAGCGGCGCTACGGGAAAAATGTTGAAGCAGCAAACGAGGCGCAGAGTGTGGTGCGCAGTTGTTCTTCTTGCTTGCTTGCTTGTTTGTTGTTCTTGGTGTTAATATATGCGCGCACGCGTTTGTATGTGTGTTTGTTTGTATGTGTGTGTGTGGCTTGGTAAGTATTTGTGATGCCTCAAGAGTTATTTTTTTTTGTTTTTGCAAGCGCAAAAAAACAAATTTCGATGGTTTAAAAAAAAAAATAATAATAATTTAATAAATTGTTATATAAAAAAAATGCAGCACTTACATGCATATGTATGTGTACTAAGAGACAAACGCAATGCTGCATAGTCAATTGGTTTTTTTTTTTCATTTGTTTCATATTATTTATATATAGACAAACATATGTACATGCATATGCTCGTACATATTTATGTTTGTTTGATTGTTCGTAGTGACCGGTCATACGTTCGTTCGCTGCCAGACATTCTGGCTCTAGCAAACTCACAAACACATACACCCACACGAGACGTATGTATGATACGAAAGCACCAGCACCACACATACATAAGTAAATCAACTGTTGCTTTTTTGTGCGATGCTGGCGCAGCAGCAGCAGCAACAACAACATTGATTCAATTCGTTTCAATTCGTTTTGGTTACTTGGCGCTTCGACTGGTGGCGCTCACGCTTTCTCTCTTTTGCGCGCGTTCTTCGTGCCCCATTCCACTCTTTCTCACTCACTCTCATTTTCGCTGGCAAGGCAAGTCTAAGTCTATCGCTCTCTCCCGCGCTTTGTATAGAATGCGAATGCGAACACATTTCACACTGGTTTGCAGGTGTAACAAAATGCAAATTTTACCAATTAGTCTATGAATAAGAATTATATCGGCAACCATACAGAGTACATATACTAGCCATTACCGTACATGTGCCTGTGTGTGTGTGTATGCGAGTTTGATAGTTGTTTGAAAGCAGCTGTTGGGGACTTTGCGTATGAAGTTCGCCGTCTTGTGCCCACAATAAGGTAAAGTAAGGCGAGCTATTTCACATTACTACAGTTTTTCACTGTTATCCAACATAACAGTTTGGAACTGCTATAACATTTCGTAAATAACACTGATATAGAAAGTACCCGCACTCTGGCTTATGTAGACGTTGCAGCCAATTTTAAATTGTTTTTGGGGACCTTAATATTAATTTTTTTTTTTTCAACAAGGCCCACGGTGCAATGTTGCCGACATAAATTCATCAAAATAAATAAATTCAAATATTTTATGTAGCACTTAAACCAGTGTGCGTTGCTCTGTATAGTGTTGGAGCTTTATTCGCTCTCTTACCATATAATTTTTTTGTTTTTTTATTCTTAATAATTTTTGTTTTTATTTTTTTTGTTTTGTGGGTCGTTGTGCATTTAACAACGCTCGTTTGCTCGCTCACAAGAGAGTGTATATGTGTGTGTGTGGGTGTAATGTAGTGTACAGTGCACAGTGTGCTAAACCGGCTCAAACTTAGTCACCCGCTCGACTCGCTGTCTTGACGTAATGACAGACAGACAGTCGGACGGATAGACAGTGAGCGGCAGCGGCAGCAGCATGCTGTGTTTTTTTGTGACTAGATACCCTACATTGCTCACTAGTCGTATGCGCTCGACTCGCTGTCTTGACGTAATGACAGACAGACAGTCGGACGGATAGACAGTGAGCGGCAGCGGCAGCAGCATGCTGTGCTTTTATGACTAGATACCCTACATTGCTCACTAGTCGTATGCGTAATACTACGAGTATGAATGCATGTGTGAATGTGTGTAGTATGTCGGTACCATTTAAATGCAGAGTGCCGAGCATTGATGAACGCTTCTTGGAAGCGCCGCAAAACGTTCAAAGTTACATGCATTACATACAGACCGTACATACCCCCATCATCTACATACATATGTACATATTGCTCAGCCGCAGCGCATTTGCTTTTATAATAAAAACCATTTTTTGTATCTATGTGCAGCAAATAAAAAATAAAACAGAAAGAATAAAATAATTCGTTGCAAGTAAAATCAAAAGAATTTCTTGCTTAGGAGCCAAAAAAAGACTTGGCTCAAAGAAATCGAAAAAAAAAAACAACAAAAAAGTAAGAATGCTGCAGTCGCGCATATACGACTACGATATAGCCTGCCAGTTTTTTTCTGTTAAGACTTAAGCATACTTCTGCATACTTTTATACCAACTAAACATTAAAAACCTCTTTTAAAAAATTTATTTAAGAAAAAAAAAAACCATAAACAAATTACTTTTTTAATTTAAAAATAAAAATTAATATTAATGTTTTTTTTTTAAATTAAAAATATATAAGCATGCAAATTAAAATAAATAAATATACAAATTACTTTTTTAATTTAAAAATAAAAATTAATATTAATGTTTTTTTTTTAAATTAAAAATATATAAGCATGCAAATTAAAATAAATAAATATACAAATTAAATTAAAAAAAAATGTAGAAAAGAAGATTACTTAAAAAAATATTCTATGAATTTTTTTAATTAAAAATAAATAAAAACGGAAAAACCAATATCAAATTGAATTAAAAAAAAAAAATTTTTAGAAAAAGAAATCAGTCAAAAATTATTACTATTTTTTAAATTAAAAATTAGATTAAAATATACAAATTAAATTGAAATTAATCATTTGTTAAATTAATTAACTATTTGTTATTAATTTGAAATTAATTATTTGTTTTTAAATTAAAAATAAATAAAAAAATAAAACAAAATACAAACAAATTGAAATAAAATTACTTGAATTGAATTTATTGAATCCAAAAAAAATTTTAGAAAAAAAAACTTTTTAATTTTTTTAAACTAAAAATTATTACAAAAAATTTAATTTAAAAAAAATAGTTTAAGAAAAAAAGTAGAAAAAAATACAAATTTAAAATAATAAACAAAAAAATTAAAAAAATACAAGACAAAAAAAAAAAAAATTTAAGAAAAAAAAGAAACAAATTTATTTTTTTTAATTCAAAAAAAAAGTATATATGTAAATATTAAATACTATATCTAAATATTAAAAAAAAAACACAAATTAAATTTATATATTAATATTACAAAACTCTAAGAAAAACTTGGTAAAAAAATAATTTTTACTAATTTGTTTTTAATTAAAAAAATGAGGTAAAAAAAATAAAAAACCAATTATTTGAGAAAAAAATAAAAAAAAATTGTTATTAAATTTTTTTAAGAACGGAATGGACGAATAGACAGTTGGGCACAGCTATATCAACTCGAATCCGATCAAGATTATATTATTATTTATATTAATTATTCTTTATATTATATTATAAAGCCTTCTTCAGCCTATGATATGCAGTGACATCGTTCAAATCTGGCATGAAATATGGGGAGACACCCGTTTTTATTTATACTTTATGACATACGATTGCACAATTTTAGTACAGCCTTGACTGTGCAGGGTATAAAAATTAAAAGAAATTCAAATTAAAGGAATTCAGTAAAAATTAAAGACAAAAATCGAAATCTAAGCGCAGAAGATACACGTATTCGCATATACAGTACATCTTAAAAGTCTACAACCAATGACCAAAACTGTTTTCAATATAGCACGGTCATGATTTCTATATACAGTCTAGACTATGTAATAGGTAGGACGAAACATAACAGTTACCTTGATAGACGAAGTTTTTTGTATTATAATTTAGTCACGATAGCTTCAATGCCCCATAGCCAGGAAACATCTACAATGGTAAGGTTTGAGGCGTCTTATAGGACTTGCTTGAGACACGGGTCTGGCAAGCGGTCATTATATCTGCTAGAAGCAATTTTGATCGTCCACATGAGCAACATAAAGGTGTCTGTGCGGGGTGGTGTTGCGAACGTACCAAGGGCAGCCTGTGATTTTTCTTAGTGCCTGGCCTTGCATAATATGGAACAAGTTCCGGTTAGATTTAGCTGTAACACTCCAGATCTGGGTGCACAATCCCCAAATGGGCGCGATTTAGTCTGTTACTGCTGTGTAAATTTGTTTTAATTGGACAATTTACTTCTGTTTATTTATTCGAAAATGCGCACATTTGCACACGGCTCGCTTTAATGAAACCATCAGTAAACCACTTAGTAATAAATGGAGCGGATTGAGAACATTCTGTGGTCGTGGTCCTAAAATTTGTTAGGTTGCAGATCTCTATGCCAGGAATGTGTTTTAAGATATTAGAGTAAAAAAGATTCTCGCTACAAGACCAAAGCATGAAGTGTGCAGCCTCAGTGCTTCATTTATTGCTTAGCTTTTTGTAAAAGTGTGCCACGAGGGCTGACCAATGACAGGAATCTGCCAGATGATGGAAGTTTGAACCAAACTCCATACTAGGTATGGCTTGGTCTTACCCTTGTGGTATGTATCTAAAAGATCATTTATGGAGAAATGACATGAACGTTTGCACAATATAAACAATTAAAATTGCTGGTCTCGACTGTATTCTACTTCAATTAGGTAAATGTAAAAATTTTTATGGTTTCTTTTAAATTTTATCCACTAATAAATAATGGACCGATTTTAAAAAATTTCTTTTATTTCTATAGATAGTTCCGGTTCGGTATTAACTTATAAAAATAGATGTACTGAGACATTCGACAACACACCAATTTTTTTAAGTTGTTTTCACAATTAAAGTGAAAAGACTCAAATTTAAAAAAAAAATTTTTTTAAATCATTTTTTTTTTTGTTTATTGGAAATTTATTTTTGCAATGCACTGTGCTGTACTTTACACACACAAACACATAGCGATACAATTTATCGTTCGTTCTTTTGGTCGGTTTTTTCGTTCGTTCGCCGGTGCGGTCGCTGTGTAGACTAAACTGATCCCAATCTGGTAAAACGAAGCAGGAAACAGATACAACAACAATACTGAAACGAAGAAGAAGAAGAAATTAAGTATATATGTATGACTGTATATGCATGCAAGGAGCCAGGGCAGCAAGTGCAATAGAATGAGAGAGAAAGTACAGACCGCATGTGTACATGTGCATATATTAGAAAGAGAGCGAATGCGTCCTTTGAGTTTCAATGATTGGAGTGAGTGGTATGAGCAGTATTGCCGAGTCGATCCGAGCCGATATACAATGTATGTATGAAATGCCTACTTCGCCGCCGAGCTGTCTGCGTTTGTAGCATAAAAGGTGCACATAATAAATAAATAAATAAAAAAAAATTTAAAAACCAACAACAAATCTAAAAGAATGATGAAGAAACGAAAAAGCATACACAGTAAACAACATGAAGAATGCAATGATTGTTGTTGTTTTTTATATTTTTTACCTTATTCCAGCCAAACCGCAGCCAGACTGGCTGGCTATCTGCTTCTTCTTCCTCTTTCATTCATTCATTCTTTGTATTCTACCTCTTTCGTTTTGTATTGCTTTTGTATTGTTGTTCGTCGTAGATTGCTGTTGGCCATTGCTGATCGATCGCGCCGCGCATTAAAAAAAAAAACCAAAACGCTGACTTAGCCCAAAACGAATGTGCAACGGCGACATCCCGAACCGAAGTTAAAACGAAAACCAATTAGAAAAAACAGAGAAGAAAAAAAAGAAAACAATTCAACTGAATCAAAAATTCTTCAGAGGGTCTTAAAGCAAAAACAACAACAACAAAACTACTTAAATCCTTTGAGAACACTCGGAGCGCTTGCTATATGCGCATTTTTATTATTATGGATAAATTTTGAAAATAAATCACAGGAAACCATAAAACAAGTCAGTCAAAATCGCACAAAATCAATTGTGGAAAATGCGGTTAATAAATATACATAAATACCGCATATATAAGTTTTTATATATATATCTATATATACATATATATATATATCTATATATATAAAAATGAATCTTGTATATATCTATCTATCTATCTATCTATGTATGTATGTTCCTTACAGGAAGCAAAACCATCCAACCGATTGAGCTGAAATTCTTTCAGGAGATTGTTCGAGTTAAGTTTGGTCAAAATCGGAGGGGGCTGTATATATATACATATATATATATATATATATATATATATATATATATATATATATATATATATATATATATATATATATATATATATATATATATATATATAGGCGTGAAGCGCGAACAAACAAAGAAACAAACAGAAACTTGTATACGATGTTATTATATGTATATATTATTATTATTTTATCCATCTTTGCAAGCTTGAAGAAGCCTTTCCGGTTTTTAGAATTCAGCACATGTAGCCTCCATCCCATCAATTGGTAAGTGCCAAGAAACTTATGCCCGGTTGTTGCCCAAACTGACCATACCTTTAGAATATATACTACAGTTTTGACTTCTTCTAAACAGAATCGGTTTCAATATTAAAAAAAAAGTTCGTCGTGACTTCCATGACCCACAAGCCTGGCAAGCCAAAAAATCTTCCTGACTCTTATCGGCTTATCAGTCATCTGCTTTTAAATCGAAGGTTTGGGAAAGACTGTTTGTAGGCCCGTCAGGCCGGCATTGTGGATATTATCCTGGATCACCGGTTTGGGTTCCGTGCTGGACATGGCACTCCCGAAACTCTACGTCGTGTACTCACACACTCACATTCTCAGTGCTCGGGAATACTGCAATGGTGCACATATTGTCGTTACTCTACTGGCAAAAATTAAAAAATTTCTGCCAGCGCCATTTTTTGCTGCATTCTTACTTAGAGGAGAGACAATTTTGTATCAATGTGCGAACGAAGACTTCAGACACTCATTCAATACAATACAGAGTAGCGTTCTAGGGCCCAGCCTTTATTCTGTGTACACAGCGGAGCTTTCTTTCTCAGATGCAAACTCTTTGGATATAACGTCGTGCAAAATGCCGACAGCATAAGTATTTTCTGGTGCGAATATATATAGGGGGGTGGTTGCCAAACTTGATTGGTGGACGCCGAAATAGAGGACGACCGGGCGCTCGGTGGAATGACTAGCTATGGAGAGATCTCTCCGTACTTAACATTCAAAACGACTAGGGGCTAGCGCGCCTTCCTAGGTGCGGCCATGACCGGAAAATGGTTGACGGCTATTTAAGTAGATAAGTAATTAAAGTTACTGCGCCGGAAATTAAATGTTTATCACTGCTTCTTCTACTAATTATAAATAAATAAATGCTTAAATTACTACTAAAATACAATACTTCCTTTTGAAATTCCAAAATACTTGTAACGCTTTAAATGTCATCCGATAAAGTGATTACTTTTTAGAAATAATCAAAATTTTCCTGCGCATATTTTTGTAAATTGAAAGGCCTTCTGATGAACGAAGATGATTTGCGAAGCAGTATTGTCTTCCCGCCAACGACGTTGCCACACGCACAGAAACCTGCGAATTATATAGATCTCCTTCATGTATTTGCTGCTGGCGCCCTAATATGTCAAATTGAGACTGTTGTGACTTATCCAATAGACTACATCAAAACACAGCTACAGCTGGACTCCAAAGGTAAAAATACTTAAAAAAAAAGAATACTTGAAAATAATTTTGAACACCGCAGTAGACAAACAGTTTGCCGGAATTGTTGATTGTGCGCAGAAAACCGTTGAGAAGAGAGGCTATAAAGGACTCTATCGCGGTTTGGGTATTCTGCTGATTGGTGCTTTTCCCCGATTTGTAATTAGGTAATACATTATTTTCAATTCGAATGTTTCACATAGTTGATCGCATTTCTTTTTGTAGATATAGAACATACGAGCAACTCTGTGATTCTTTTAAATGTGATAAGCATCCCATGAAAGTGGCGGATAAATTTATAGCCGGAATGGGAGCCGGAATAGTGGAGAGCATATTAATTGTCACGCCCATAGAAAAAATCAAGGTAAATTTTATAAACAGAGAGCGAAACGATGCCACACAAGTGCGTGGAGTTTTTCATGGCATAAACAAGATTATCGAAAAGGAAGGTTTCTGGGGTCTCTACAGAGGTACGTTCGCTACAGTGGCACGAGACGCTACTAGCCACGCATGGCGTTTTATGCTAATGGACAGCCTAAAAGATTGGTATTCATACCAAACAGATAAGCCGAACACGCCAATGCCTGTATTGTCTATATTCGGTTTGATAACGGGTGCTGTAGCTGCGTATAGTTCCAATCCGTTCGATGTCATCAAAACGCGTATGCAAAGTCTGGAAGCACACAGGTACAAGGACAGCGTGGACTGTGCCATTAAAATGCTACAAGAAGAGGGCGTGCGAAGCTTTTACAAAGGACTTGTGCCACGCTTGTTGCGTGTTGGGATTGATGTTGCTCTTAGCTTTGTGGTCTATGAAACCCTAATGGAAATAATCGAAAAAGCTACAAATTAAATAAATAATAAAAAAGATTTTATATTTGAATATTTCTGATTTTTAAATAACTGCTTAAACTGTTAAGTAGAAAAAATTGATACCAAACTCAAAAAATTAACATAAAGAAGCTCATCAAACAAAGTGAAATTTTATAGGTTTGGAACCATTTACGAAATTGGTCGGAGGGGAAGGGGGTTTTTTGGAGAAGTTTTTGCCATTCAATGAAGAATTGCTAAACAGCTCACAAACATCCAACATCTGAACAGCCATTCAAAGGTGAGCAAATTGTGAGGGAGCTGGAACTTCCTCCTCTTAATAAGGACTTTGGACCCGCCACCACATTTAACATTAACACACCAGTGAAGACTGATGTCCTTGTTAAATATACGTCAGATATAACTGCAGTTCGGGGAAATACAAAGATTAGGAAAGAGTTGCTGTGAAATAAGATCCTGTACATCCTGACATATAATGTAGCTGCAATAAGAGTGAGCACGAATTTCGTGCTAAGTGGAAAACTTCGTCTCCAGTCAATGAAACCTAGTATTTTGATGATGATCGGAAAGCTGTAATCCCAAGAGCGCTCAACCCCTCTCAGTCAGACTCTTCTGATTGCTGTGCGGAAAACTCTCCGTCTTCTTAAGATATAATAAGACAGTAGAGACATGTCATCCGATTCAGGGGTATAACCAATGGTCTCCTTGGCAACCATATGCCAAGGAAATTATTGGTTATACAAGACTTATGACTGACTCTTGGTATGACGAGGATCGTCGCCTATCAAAGAATAAATCGATATCAAGAGAAACGAAGAACGATATCGGGAAAAAAAAGGTAATACACCTTCTATTCCCTCGCGTAAGTAGCTTCTTGTCGGATAGTACATTCAATCTTACTGTTGTTGATGGAGCAAAATCGACAAAGAGCTGTGTTTAAGGTGAAGTGCTCTACAATCTTCGTACAGCAGGCATATGCCTACAGCTAGTTCTAAGCAGTGGGCCTTAATAGGCAGTTAAAGTTTTTTACCACCAAACTAATTTTAAAAACGGTAGATCTAGTGGAAAAAGCTAACACTGCTTACCAGCACATCCAAAGATGTGGAGGATGTTCTCAGATGATGTTCTCAGAAAATAAAAAAAAGTTGGAATAAATAATTTTAAAAAAATCCTTTCCAACATCTCACAATAGTGCTCTGTATTTACCCTTTCAATAATATCGTGCTCATCTTCAAAGAAATAGATTCAATAATGCTGCTAGTTCATACATAGTGCGAAACAGTGACATCCATGGGAGACATTAGTTTTCCTACGATCTTCTGTCGAGCTGATGGACCTCCTAAGACAAATATTAATTCTTCAAACGTATTCCTAAAAATCTTCCAAAAATCATTAAACATTTATCGATTTATTTATATACATAGTACCACACATCTAAATGGAGTACAATTCGCATCAAGATCATACGAACTTGATGCTCCAAAGTAGGATTGACCACTAACCGAGTTTAATCCACAAAACCACGCTGATAGAATTGTGCGATGAGCTCAAATACCGTGGAGCAACATGGAAGATTCACTTGGTATATATCATGAAGAAAGCTACAATGGCAATGATGACGTGCAGAGTCATTGATGGGACGAATTGGCGGTACAAAGGATGTCAGTCTACTACCTTATAATGTATAACGTGGATTAAAAGTCAAAAGAAAGAAAACGCTGAAGATGCTTTGCAGACAAGAATGTAAGAAGTTTTACTTTCGGAATTTGAACTTTTCGACACTGCCGAAATATAATATCCAAGCACTTCATACTAATGCTGTGTAGCACAGGATAAGAGCTTTTAGAAACATAATTATTATTGAAGAGCATCTAATATTGATTCATTGTGTTGCATGGTGTTCACATCTTAAAGTCGTTTCATGGATTGGACATTCTCTCCAGTAAAATCAGCAAACAGCTTTCAACAAGTTGTTAGTTTTATTTGAAGGATGAAGAACATATCTTCAAAATTGTAGAGCATCGTTTCCATTTCTTTACGGAAGTCTCTGTGTGATTTATTTATAAAAATAAAAAAAACATCACACATTAGACTAAAGTTAATTGGAAAAATTATGTTTTACTCTTTTTGTAGTCGTAAAAAGTTAAATAGAAATCAAAATGTATATGTAAAATGCTATAAAATTTTATTGAGAACAAAATGTGTAAAGATTCTAAGCTTAGCTTTGTGTTTTAAGTCGAGTACAAACGTTCCGAAGCGACCCGTTTTTTTTATTATTATTTTTTTTTTTGATTGAATGCTTTATCAGCAATGCGCTGAGTCGGTCGTTATTGCCTCTGTGACCCCTGCAGCCGTGCAGCTCTCTTCATCCATTTGAAAGAGCGTTTACCATCATCAAACGTCTTCAGCGGCACCAACAGCCAGTCATGACATACGCGACCCCTAAACATTCCCGTACCCCACAATCTTTTGACGCAACAGTTCGCATGCTTATCAAAATCGCCCGACGGCGGCATAGATCAAAAGACTTGCGGCGGCGTTATTTTTTTTGCTCATAAACATTTTGCTTGGATCGCTGCTGACCGCTTTATATACAATACAATTAAAAAATATATAATATGTATGTATATGTACACATATATACAAAATGAGTAGAGTATTTTGTTTTGATTGCTTCTTTTGATGACTGATCGCAATTAGTAATGCATAATTCCACTTGATTAAGTAAACAACAGCCACAGTAGCAAGTACACACGATCACAAACGTTAGACAATCTGTACCGGAAATTATAGACAGACACACGCAAAGCCCTTTAGACACTCATTCGAACTTTAATACAGCATCGTGCAACCTTTTCGCGGACAGAAAAGCTAGATCTCGTCTGTATATATGATCGTATAGAGTTAATATGTTCTCAGGTATTGATACAAAGTCTCAAGTTCTCGGAATTGCATTGGTAGTAAATATATACGAAATATCTGTCAAAGTCTAAAACTGTGTGAAAGCTTAAAAAAACAAATTCTGTACCTAGCAACTATAAAAAAATTTATCGAGGCTATCCCTAAAAGCGGAATAGTTGCTTACATATTTATTTTATTTAAAAGCTACGATATCGACTTTCAAATAGAAGAGTGTGCTGTGGAGTTTTCTAAAGGCAATCCCTAAAAATGCGGGCATCATCCTATTAATTTGTATTTGAAGCGTCCGTCTCTATAAGAAGCCATCATATCCAATTTTAGATTGATATAAACTGCAATAAAATAGTTCTTCACAAAAAGACATAAGTGGAGGGGCATGGCTAATTCGTATAGATCCTCGAGCTGAGCAATAATAGGCATAAGAGAGTAGCATCCATCCATTCATCTTTACAAACGCAAACTTGGTGGTGTGCTTTTTATGGAAGTTTTCCCAAAAGCCAAGCAAGACATGGTCAGAAGGGACTGTCCATGTGAAGCCAGCCTATTTATTTCTTAGCTGATATTGGCTAAAAAAGGGCAGTGAGTTTGTATGGACCCATCCCTAAAGAATTGGTAAATGGGTATATCAATACGGATACTGAAGGTGATTAGCACAAAAATAAGATTCCATGCTAAATATGCGTTCTGGAACAGCAGCAGACTCATATGTGCTTCAAGAAACTCCATTGCATCAACAAAAAGTTGACCATGGGAATTCGTGGAATAGGATAATCTCGAGAATCGGTCCAGCGATTTTACGCCATTAAATTTTTTTTATGGATTTACGTAAAGCCAAAAAGTTAACAATATTAGAGCAGCTCAGGAACAATATCCAATCCGAAACACGCGGGAAACACTAGGTCCGAAATTATGCAACAAGTTTTTCATAAAAGGCCGTTGAAAACACTGATTCAGTGAAGATAATTGTTTCGGATATTCGTCGAATCACTATTGAATAAATTTCTGAGATGTTCGTCTATCGGTTGGCACATGCGCAATGCAATTTTTCGGATGTTTTGGGCATACAACTTGTGGGACCTTCTGTGTGAAAACTATTCAAATTTGTAGAAAAGTTAAAAAATAGGTTGGAACAACCGTATTTCGCGTTTTTTTTTTTCAATTAGGTATATCTCGTTAATCTCTTTTGACAGCATTGCGCTTGGACAATTTAGTTGTGAGCTGCAACGCGTCGAACATGGAGGTGTCGAAGGAAGAAATTCGCCACATTTTACATTTTTACTACCTGAAAGGCAAAAACGCATCGCAAGCGACCAAAAAAAATTTGTGTTAACAGTGGTGATCGAGATAGACCGCGATAGTAACAGCTGTACCATCACCCGGGAGCTAAATATCAGTCATGTTTATAAGCGAAGCGGCTCAAACGGTTGCCAAGCCCGGATAGACGGTCAGGAAGGTTTTGCTGTGTGTTTGGTGGGATTGGCAGGGTATCATCTAATATGAGCTCCTTCCCAAACGTTCAATTCGGTCCTCTACTGTGAACAACTCGACCGCTTGAAGTCAGTGCCCAAAAATCTGCACTTTTTGGCTTATAGATCAGACCACACACTTCGATTGTGATGCGTCAGAAGCTCCGCGAGTTCAGATGGGAGGTGCTTATCCACCTTATATTACGGACCTTGCACCATCGGATTAGCATCTCTTCCTCTCAATGTCGAACGATTAAGGTGGCGAGAAATTGGCCCCAAAAGAAGCTTGCGAAAATCGACTGTCTCACTTGTTTGCCAATAGGGAAGCAAGCTACTATGAGCGGGGCATAATGAAGTTGGAATCTCGTTGGAAACAAATTATTGATTAAAACGGCGCTTTTTTTAACTATGTAAATCCGATCCGATTTAAAAAGCGTGCGTGGCACTCCTAGTCGACTTAGACTCTCTTCAGGCAAGTTTCAAATAGCAAATTTATTTATCTCTAATATATCAGGTTATCAGTTTTCGTTAAATTTTTCCTAAGCTTAAAGGCTTCTCAAGTTGCCTCAATATTATTCCAGAAGTTCCTCTAGTAAATTCTTCTTTCTTTTCACACATAAAATATTAAGGCTATTGATTTGGCTACGAAGATTGTTTATGTTTTTTACAACTTTTATAATGTGTATGCTCTCTGTTATATACACCTTTGGCTCTGGACCAGAAGTACTGCATAAGTTTACGATTTTAAATAAATTTTATAGCAAACTGCTATACCAATCCTAAATTGATAAACTATTTATTTATTGTGAAAAATCAGTTTTACGCGTATCAAATTAAGTTTTATGCTACATTTTTATCAAAAGGGCAGTTTGTGCCGAACTACGCTGGGCTAGGCGGCCAAGCCCAATGGACATTCGTTAGCTGCAAGTTGTTTCTAAATATATTACTAAAAATATAATCAACTGCGACTGTAGGAAATAGCATCGTAAATTGCGGCGCGATAAGAAGTTGTCGCTAAATCAAACGAAAAAATATTGCGTATTCGAAATTTCAATATTGAAAAATGCTCTGAAAAAACAAACACTTCGCAATTAAGGAAGCTTGAATTGATTTGCTGTGGCATGAATTCGTTCCGTTTGAATTGCTGACTTGCAAACGTAACAGTGCAACTAATTATAAGGGCCAATATTGCAACTTGTTAATTGCAAGTAAGGAATCCCAACTTGCGTGGGAAACCACACCTTCATTGGATCTCATAAGGTTCTTCATCACAATGCACAAGGCTGCCTCAATCTCTCATGATATGTCAAATGACAATTTTACATTATCAATTTATTTCCATGGCCGTATGCCTTCAATTTCAAAATAGCTTCTGAAGCGATACATAATTATGGATGCTATGCACTGATAAAACTTAAAAAGTTTGCGTATAACATCTTCAAGACCAATGTGTCGAAGTAAGATCCGAAATTTGTGCTCAAAAACTCAACGGATCGTTGCTCTACGAATGTGACACTAGAGTTACGACAACCGGGCACCATGACCGGTCGCGGCATGATAATCGATTTTTTCAGAATACCAGCACAGGCTTAGGCAATTCGAGAAAAACATTCACTGCGCACCTTTTTCTCGCTAAAGTTATGAAAAGACAAGAAGAAGATCATAGAAACACAATAGAAATCTTCATCTATTATATCTCGCCTATAAAGACATCTCTTTATTCCTGACCACACACTTTTTTGAGGTTTGTGTGACAAGTTGCACAGTACGCTCTACTGCCTGTATATGGCAGGATTCAGGTGGGAGTTTGTCCTTGAACTTATTCAAAGAGTTAATATTCAAGGAGTTAATAGCCTCCTGAATATCTTGCTCTGAAAGAGCAGCCAGTGAATGAGTTCTGGAGTAAATAAAATACACCAGATCTTTGGTGAAGTGCAAATCAGATATAAGAAGTGCAGATATAAGAAGTTAGATTTACAAGAGATAACTGCTTGTAGGCAATATTAAGTCCGTTAACAGTAACACCAGATCAACTGCGTTGGCAGTCACTTAGCGAATTTCACATATTTCCAGAGTGCACCTCGTGACCTTCTTCCTTATTTCCGTCGAAAAGGGTTTAGAGTTGCATGTTTCTAAGCCAGCGAGTTATTGGCGGATGTGTAGCGAGGCCTCTATCAATATTAACCTGATATTATTTGCACAAATTCACATACTTCTTTCACCATCGCCAACTGTCTTCAAGATACTTAATAAGCTACACTCGTTAACAAACACAAATATTATATTTATCTTTTCAATGATGAATTTTATTTAAATCTCACAAATCACGAAATTGGCGTGATAAGTAAAAATAAAAAATCCCAGAGATTCCACAAAACATTAGCAAAACATATGATGCGAAACTATGTCAAACCGGCAATGGAATCTTATGGAGATAAGTGACAGAAATGCAGCTGCAAGAACATTTTCTTATCAAAGCATAACAAATTAAGTACAGGTGGTCCTCTAAATTGAGCTTCAAAATCCTCTGATTGTTCAAAAGTCAAATACTCGGAACATACGTACATCCATTAAAAGATGATGGAACTAATTGGCTATAAAAAAAGTCCGTTTCAACCAAACCAAAAGACCAACAAAATGCTGCAAAAAGAAGAGAAATATATATAAAAAAAAAAAAAACCAAACGCAAACGAAGAAATCAAATAAGGGCAAACGAAACGAACGAACGAAAGAAAGATTTTTAACTTTTATGAACATTTCCGAGAAATGGATAAATTTCTTGGATCCTGCGCTATACAAGCCAAGCATCCATCCCATCCATTTCAACGTCGTCATGTCCGTTCGAAGGTGAAGGTGAAGGCGTCGTCGGCGGCGACGGTGGCGGTGCCAATGGTGATCTTGGATGTGAACGTGCAACGCCACAGACACGTTGGCCCCCTTCTACTGATTGTATGTCCGTCTGTCTGTCCTTCTTATGAGTATATGGTACCGTCTGATTGTCTGTCCGGGTTTCGGACGCGGCTTTTATGACTTTTCGAATATGTGTAGAAGGAGGTAGCGAAGATGTAAAAGGAAAAAAAAACAGTGTTGTAGAGAGGAAGAGAAGCTGTCTATATGTCGGTATGTATCATTCAGTTCGTTTTCAGGTGTTTTCGCGTTAAGCATTAGCGTCGTCGACATCGACATCGTCGTCGTCGTAGTCGGTCTGTCTCCATCGTTTGCATCTATGTTTTGATGGAGATGGTCAGCAGCACAGCGGAGGAGCAGCGTGCTAGCGGCAACAGTTCTAAGGGCACCACTATGTACGTGTGTATACGTATTTGCGTGAATGACAACTTAGACTTTCGGCTATTCGGTTTATTTTATTGTACAGACAGACATACATATATACATATATACATACATATATACTCTTATAAGAAACGAGGTACCAGGCAATGCTTAGCACATCTTGCATTCAATCGAAGAGCCGTCAATTCCATTTAAGCCGAAATTAAATTGAAATCAAAAAACAAAAATAATTTTATATTGGAAAGAAAACCAACAACAACAACAATAGCTCGAATTGGGCTCAAATCGGATCGATTTGACTCAAAATCGACTTGGCGCTGATCCCTCCAACGCGAAAAAATATTAACACACACACCCAGACAGACATACACACATACAGCTGAAGCACACGCGCCTACATGCAAACAGACGACAAAAATTGTTTGGTTGATTTGTGCGGAGAAGGTTAGCGGGATAGGCTGAACTTAAATATATACACTGTGAAAAATGCATACCCCTTAATTTTTTTCTCCAAAGCAGTGTCTCGATCAAAGTTTAACCGATTCTGAAAAAGATAAGAGAAACCCAAAGATTATTTTCAAATAGCTGTCAAATGATATCCAACTTAATATAGTACATCGATTTAAAATTTCTTCTTTATAAATGAATCACAAAGTTACTAACGCAATAAAGGAGGTTTCTGAAATCCCATAAAGTAGACTTAATCAACGTAGATTCGGCTAGAACACCAAACACGGCCTATGGGGGCCTAAAAGATGTGACATAAGAGGACAAGAGTTTGTCGACTACATCTCCTCCTCCAATGTCAATGTGCTCGCATCCGGTGGTTTCCTGGATGCTGCGATTTTGCTATTTAACGAGGTATACCTCACGACTGCATCTAAGCTCTCATCACCTGCTGATAATAACTCTAGACGCAGCCGTTTTCAGCTGTAGACCAACTTATCAATCGCATTACAAATGTTGATGTCTTCTTGAGAATCCTTACAAATTGCATCCATTTAGATATTGAGGCTAAAGCTGCTCAAGACATTGACTTTGCTTTGGAGTCATTTTGCTACAAGATCTATCCCACGGCACCTTGACTAAAGCCATATCTTTATGTCCGCCTTGTAAAGCATATACCCTTACAAGAGAGCTTCGAGAAGAAAACGGTAGTTGCGCCAGATATGGCAAGCCAGAAAACGAGCCCAAGTCCTATCAATCTATAAGTCCAATCAGTCTCCTGCTTTCCATATCAAAGATTTCGGAAAGACTAATTGTCGCTTGGATTGTTGTTTTTTTTTTGGAAACCCGGAGTATAGTTCGGGACCAAAAATTTGGTTTTCGAACTGGTCATGGTGCCACGGAGCAACTACACCAAGTTACCAACCACATAATCAGCGCCTACGACTCCAATAAATGCTGCAAAAGTGTCTTCATTGATATCTAACAAGCCCTCGATGGGTGTAGCATACTGTTCTTCTGGCTAGGATTAAAGATTCTACCTATTGTTGCGCTCCTTCATAGTGGGGCCCTCAAAGTTCGCACTAGCCCTTAAAGTTTACCCTCTGTGTTGCGACAGAACACCGAGGGTAAACTTTAAGGGCTCTTGTCTTGGTCGAGGGTGCTTGGAAATTGCTTTATCACACACAAAGATGAAACAAGTCATGATTGACAGTAAGTTATCATTAATAAAAATTGATAATGTACAAATTGTAAGATTTTCTATGCGTAACTCGATTATGTTTTTTAACTTTTAGCTTTGCCGGGGTCAAGCGTTATTCTGAAGAGCATTTACCGTTTTTGTTTTCTAGTTCTGTTACAGAAATTTCTAGTCGAAAGTACAATAGTCAACAAATTTCCAAATCGGACAATTTAAAGAGTCTTCAAGTTTGTAAACACAATTTATCATATTACTTCTTCAAATAGCTTGTATCCATGAACCTGTCAACTCTGTCTCTCTAAGGGTGTAGCATCCATAAAACCCATCGATTGCAGCGCTCTTTCTTGTTTGTTTGATATATGTGCATATACATATATATATATATATATATATATAGTGATATGAACACACTAAAATAGTCACCTAAACTACCATACACGACATAAATATACAAAAGGTACACAAAACTATTAAGTTGACAAAACCAATTCCAAAAAATCAACCAACAACAAGTACAGAGAAAGAAATATTAATATGTAATAATTAACAGAGTCAGCTGTGGCTCCCGGCACACATTTCTATTTCTATTGCCACTGATTTGTCATGAGAACTGTGTTACAGGGAGAGAGAGACAGGTTGCCACTAACATTAGTTTATTTTTGTCATTTGTTGGTTTGTCTGTAGATTAGAGTATATCTTTGGATTGTATGGCCTGTTCTTGGAATGCATCATTTGAACTAAAACACTAACACCCCATTATAACTTCCAATTGACTAACAAAATACCAAAGAAACAGACCAGGCTCTGGCTAATCTATATATATATATACAAATTAATGTATGTATGTTTATATATATATATATACAAATTAATGTATGTATGTTTATATGGCTGAGTGTCTTTGAGACGCTATTGAGTACACTCCCACGCATAGTACAGGCATAAAACATCTATCCTACGATATAATCTACATACAAATTTAATTCTTAAGTAGTTTAAACACATTTTATATTTTTTCTGGCGCGTAAGGTTTCGGTGTGTGATGGTGGGTGATTGTGAGTTGTGTCATCGGAGGGAGAGTGTAATGAGTAAGAGTGAGTGATAGGGCTATTTTTTTAGGCCCTGTACCGAAGGTACAAGAGCCTATTGGTTTTGTGCAAATGTATGTAACAGGTAAGTCAAGTTAATCAAAATCGGATAATAAATGACGATTTTATAAGCAATTGAATTTGAACGACCAGGGGGTCGTTCTTTTCATACATAAACAAATGTTTTATAAGGCACTTATTCGTGCAGTGAGAAGTGGTCATGTGCTTGGTCATAAGCTCGGGAAACATTTAATGTGTTTGTTAGGCGACCTGCACTGGTATAGGGCCTCTTACAGTCGGTTACACCCGACTGTACTTTTCTTACTTGTTTTAAATAAAAGTGCTTTGAACTCGCAGTTATTATGGGAGGAAGGCAAAGTGTGCTAATCGGACAGAGCTGTTGAGGGAAGATCAGGAGGGCGTGTTGAGGAAGGCATGCTGGGCTATAATTCTTGGCTTTCTTCAAAATCCAACCCAAAGGCGGCTAAAGTTTATGTTTCACAGTTCAAAAACTTTGCAGCCTTTCTCTTGGGAAGCTGTAGTCACTAGACAAAATCAGCTAAAAATCGTAACTTTGTCATGATATATCAAATATTGTAAAATTGGACTTGAACACTTTCATACTCGGTGATGTATCACGGGTACGCAAGGAAGCTAAAGAATAGGTGTAGCAGCGCAACCCGGCAACGCTATTCAAATAAATATTAAAAGCGATAAATTTTAATATATAAAGATTGGATGAGTATCT
Organism: Leucophenga maculata; assembly: GCA_035044805.1. Lineage (NCBI taxonomy): Eukaryota > Metazoa > Arthropoda > Insecta > Diptera > Drosophilidae > Leucophenga > Leucophenga maculata. The sequence continues at coordinate 1,506,510 of JAWNNP010000387.1, forward strand.
GCTGTCTAAAGATAACTATAACACTATATGATATCATGTGCTTGAAAGGTTTTATAGTATGTGGGAAGCCAAGAGCTGAAGATCAAAGACTATTTATCTTTAGTAGAGTTTTGATAAATTGTTGGGGAAGTTAGACAGTTGGATTGATTAAACGAACCATTTATTGTGTCATTAATAAATATAATCGGGGATGTTCTCTGGGACCAGTAAAAATTCTGAAAATGTTCTATTTTAACTTTGGCATGCTTTGACTTGCTTAACATCATATATGGCAACTACAATTCTATATTTTGTAGTCCAGATTTTAAGGTGACTATGAATAAATTAATGAGCCAGTCCAGTTTCATTGGAGTTTTTTGGGTTTCGACGTGTTTTTATAAAGAGTACCAAGATGCATGACATCATTCATTGTCCAGCAGGTTTACAATATTATTTAAAGTAAGAGAAGCATAGTATCTCTGTAAAGATAAATACTAATCTCTTTCTTCTCGAGAAGTGCCATATGGTCTACTAGTCCTGTATTGACTTATATTGAGTATCAAGATCTACTCGTTAAAAAATGTGTATGAGCCGCTATTGGGAAGACTAATCTTTTGAAAGAGTTTGGTTCAACAGAATGTAAGGCTTATGGATTTGTTCTATACTTCAAGTATTTTATATTAGAGGTTTCGGTAGCATTGCTATAATCGGATTACTTTCAAATATTGCATAGAATAGTACTTAGATATGTGCTATTACTAGATTAGGAAGTTGAATGAGCACTTTGGCCTATGAAGATTAATTTGGTTTCATTTGAGTTTTTTGACTTCATATGACTTTTAAGGGTTGCAATGTGGAAATTGTATTTCGATATTGGTGGAAACTAGAACACTGTGAGAGCACTTGTCAGAAGAACTACAGTTTGAAGATAATGGCTGAACTGCTAAAAATTGTTGCAGATATGAGTTTCATATGAGATGCTTCAAATTCTTTTATATTTGGGTTTTTCCCTAACTAACTAACTAACAATTTAGGTGTTTTTTTATATTTTTTTTATTTGATTGTTTTTTTTTGAGTGTACTGAGTGGAAAAAAGAGACACTAAGAGCTGAGAACAGAGACAACGATGCCCGAGCGATAGATCGACGGAACAAGTAATTGTGCTATGTAGGAGCCAAGGAGCGCAAAGTGCGCGGCGCGGTGCGGTTTTTTTCAACAGGGCAGCCAAGCTGGCTGCTAAACTGGCGCACTCCGGCAGACAAACTGGCAAGACAAGGCAAGGCAAGCAACAACAAACCAACCACATATGTATGTGTGTGTCTCCTCTCCTGCCCTCAAACGCTTAGTCAACCAAACGAAATGAACCAAACGACTCCGACTACCTCGCCGGCGTTGCGCCGCTCCAAACATGCTTTCCTGTTTCGCCTTCGCTTCGCTGCTGTTCTTTGTTGTTGTTGTTGTTGCCGGTACGGCGTTGTCGCCTTCTACACTTCAGCACAGTGCACCGCTGCTGCTACCATATCATACGGCGCGGCATCACCGACATTTTTGTTGGGCATACAAAGCGCCACACAACCAATACAAATGCATTTTGACGATAGACGCGACGCGACGACGGTAGAATGTATCTGGCTATCTTACTGAGTATCTCGCTGTATAGCTATCAACACACACACACACATATTCATATGTATATGTAGTATGTATCTGTGTATCTGTTTGTGCATCGTATTTTTAGTAGATGATTGTTTAAACAAACAGGTTTTCTCTATACGACTCAGCTCAGTTCGACTCGTTGCGCCCCGCAGCGCCACTTCATAACAACAGTCCATCCATCCACTTTAGCCTGCTGCCCTGCCTTGCCCTGCCCTTCGTACGCGCTCACTGTCATCACTGTGCGCTGTGGCACATAATGTTGTCGATTTTCAATTGGAATCGGCAGCCGTCGTCGTCGTCGTTAGTCAGGTCAGACGTTTCGGCGGTCAGACGTGCGGGCTTCTTGACTAGTACGGCTTGCTCTGCTAGTCAGACGGGTGGTTGTTGTTGTAAACACATATAAAAGCAACAACAACACCAACAACAATAAAGAACGCAAGAGCAGACAGCGCGGCAGCAACGAGCTAATTCTTCATAAGCAGCAACAACAACAACAGCAAGAACGCCAAGCATAGCAGCACAACGCGCCAAAAGATAACATAACCAAGTGAGGCGAGAACACCAACAACAACAACGTCGACAGCCCCCAGTTACCATGCCTCCGCTACGCCTCATAATCAGCAGATCCGCCACCGTTGCTATTGCATAGCCCCATAGCCATGCCGGCGCACTCACTGTCACAGTCCCCAGTCCCGTCCCAGCGTTAGCTTACCTTTGGGTTTATTTATATAATCATAGTCTCTATCCCTCGCATACACCTGCCCCTCGTCAGAATCTTTTAAAATGTCGGTTCCCGACACTTATAGTATTGTGGTGGTTGTTGTTGTGCAGAAATTCCCCCAAGTACATTGCAGTTGAGTATGCTCGACTGTAAGATGCCGTATATGCAAAAGCATTTTCTACCAACCATCCTGAAATATACATCCTGAGAAGGTCATCCCAATAAAGTCGGTGAGCAAGTTGATTGATTATGCTTGACTCTAAAGTTAGCGGACCAATACTCCATCAACATTAAAAGTCGAATCAATATATATATGAGACCTTCAACACTGTAAGAGATCGAGTCCAAAATTTTTAATATTTCGACTTAATCATACAAAAGGTGATAAGAAAATTTTAGCGTCGATACAAACTTGCTCCACCTACATCTCCTAACATTTTTGTGTTTTTTTTGTTTGGTCCCATAGAGCAAAAAAGGGTATATTAAGTATATGCAAACCATGCATACCTAGACCTCTTATAAAATACTAGCTGTACCCGGCATGCTTTGTCGCGCCCAGTAAAAAATATTAGCGAGCATACTCGATTGTATCATTGATACATAGCATGAAATAGTATTATCAGAATGGAACATAGCTTTTCCGAACAAATTTTTCGAGCTAAATACGAATCGGGGGTGCAAAACCGCCATGCTTACAAAAAAACATGGGTTGAAATAGAGTTTTTTTTAGCATTTTTGCAAAGATTCGACTGCTAAGTCCTGACGTGCTGAAATGAAACGCTGATCTATGATCTAAAATGAGCCCTGTGCCAAACTATTCACATGCAGCCTTGGAGCAGGGGGTGCAAGAAAAAATGTAAGCAGAACATAAAAATGGAAAACTCTGTACATTTCAATGAAACATCACACTTAGGGGTTTTCGGGATCGTTGATTACGAATTTGAAATCAGATTTCAAAAATTCAAATTTGAGGATCCAATAATATAGTGATTTCGAAAGCCCCTAATTTGATGTTTTATTGAAGTTGACTGGATTTTTTTTGGAAAACGTGACGTAAAAGGAAGTTTTTGAACCCGGATTCATGTTTAGCACAAAAAACCCGTTCGGAAAAACTTTGATTTGCAAAGCATTAACGAAGACAAATGTAATCCCATAAAGTATGTGGGTGTATTCTGGAACATATTGTATGTGTTATATGTCTATATGTACATTTTGAAAATATTTGGCTGAATTCCGGTTTTTACCGAAGCATATAAAGTACCCACATTGATATGCCATGCCCACTTTTTCGCACATTCATAGGTTTATGGACATATATTAATAGGTGTTCCTCCACACTATTTAAGCTAGCATCTTTACAAACCCATTGTATTTTTATGAAATCTTCATTATATTTTTTTAAATCTCGATATAGTGGCTTTTATTTACATCGGCATCAATGCAATGCATCGCACCAATTAAGTATTTCTTCGATTGATCCAAGAAAATATGAAAAACGAATAATTGGAATAATAGCTCCATTTTTAATATAGAAGAAAATAAACCATTCTCAAATTTGTATAAATATTCTCTCCCTAAAATCACCATCTTGCGCTCGAAAAACCCAAAACACCACAACATAATTATTCTGAGGTGTAATGTGTTATACATCTAATGGGTAAAATGTATTATATGAAATAATTCCATTTTGCATGAAAGAGTTCTCATAACACGGAAATAAAGGAAACATGTTAAGAAGTATGGTATAAGAGAAAATAATGGCTCGGTTGGATGAAAATTCAATTCTAATAAATTAATTCCAATAGTTGCGAATCGCTTATCGATTTGCAACCAAAATTAAGCTTAAACATAAGGCATAAGGTCATTCATGCATAATATCTTCAATTTCGCCAAAGCATATTTTTATTATTTATTGCACACTGTCACTCACAATTTTTCCGATAATAGTCGTCGAATGAATGGAATTTCCCATTCGTTTGTAGCTGAATGTGCAAGTCACCTTTGCGCTGTGACGACTCATGTAAAAGTCCCACGATATGTAATTAATTGTATAAAAAGAAATGTTGGATTGTGTATTCATTAAAATCCACGGTACTGCAAATAAATAATTCAATACAAAATGTTTTCGCCTTTTTTTTCTCATATTAATTCTGAGGAAATTTTTCTTAAATGGTTCCGGCCGCACAGTCAAGTGGCACACTGACGTCTATTAATTTTAGCGGTTCGTGTGGCACGTGGATTCTTTCTACTATAATTTAATGGAAAAAATAAAACAAAAACTCATTATATAATAGAGTTCTGAAGTTCCCGAAAGCATATCTAGATTCGACTGTGGTGATCCAAAATGCATAAAGTGGGTGAGTCCTACAATATTTATACCTATACAAAATATTTTTTTTTGCAAGCTATATTTCAATTTGTAAAATGTGTTAAGAACAGAGAGTGAGAAAGAAATCAGAAAAATCTGTATTGAAAATGATGGATAACCACATTAAAATCGAATACTTGCTGGATGAACCCCTTCAAAGAAATCAACATGCATATAGGTCTGGCAGATCTAATGAAACTGTCCTATACCAACTTAATATCTAATTCAGAACGCCATAAAAGTTAACGGACAGCCATTTTTGATTTAATGCACAAAAAAGTGCCTTAGGTAAACAACTCAAACGGAAGTTGAAAGGGCACTTAACAAGAGAAATATAATATAAGTCCATCTCTTAACAGATGACAAGTGCAACTACTAGAATCAAGAACAGTTGTGCCTAGTCTACTTGATAAAAATTTCACAGTTTAAACCACAAAAGGATGCCCACAGGGGAACATTCTATAGTATCCCCTCTCCTGTGTTGTAATGGACGACTTATTAAACTGCCTTACAGAAAATGACATCGAATTTCAAGGTTATGCTGAGATATAGTATAAATATATGTGTAAAGGGAAATACGAAAACAAAAATGAACGTCAAAAACACATGATCTTGGTGCTCCAAAGTAGCACGGAGCATCAACCCAGCTAAAACTCCAATTGTTCCAGCAAACAACTAAAAAGAATTCATAGGTTAGCTTGTATAACTATGACAGGAGCAATGGGAATCGGTGCAGCGTTAGAAGAGCTTTTAAATCTAATGCCGCTGCATCTTCATATCTAACAACAGGCGAACAGAGCCATCGTTAGGATAGGAAGCAATAACAGTTACATAAGGAATCAATCAAACGACATTTTGAAGGATGCCCATCCACTCCTACAATACCCTAATGGCAACTTAGGTATAATTAACAATTTCATTAGAAGATTTTAGACAGCGCTCAACACTAAAGATAACTTGGAAATCATAGTGCCGGACTACGATGTCAAAACTGGGACAATTAGCTGGTTTACAGACGGATCCCTGGCAAATGAAGGAAGGGGCGCTGTGGTTTTTGTATCTCGCACTAAGTACTTTAAATCGCTAGAGAAATTCACCAGTATTTTTTGGGGCAGAAGTATAAGCGATAGAAAGATGGGCCAAATTCAACCTAAATAGAGAGTACAAGCATCAAAACATCGCAATTTTCTCCGTTAGCCAGGCGGTTATTAAAGCAATAAGTTCATCTGTGATCAAAGCTAAACTAGTCATGGAAAACATAGATGAACATAGGTAGTTTACCTAGGAACATTCAACAGGATGTTTCTATATTGGATACCCGGTCATACCTGGAAACGAAAAAGCAGACAACGTGGCAATAAGAGGAGCAGCAACTCCCTTCACAGGCTCAGAGCCATTCTTCGGACACGGACCAGGTACAATATGAATACGGGTAAAAAAAGGAGAATTTTTTTGGTGTGGGAGAAATGTGAAGGCTTCAGACAAAATAAAAATTGTTAGGTCCTTGCAAGAAGAATGGTTTCAGGCTTCCTGACTGGACATTTCAGACCTAGAAGACACCAATGCATAGTTAGAATCAAGAGTAATAACTCCGAAGCATATCTTGGGGGACGGTCCAGCTTTGACCTTAACCAGGCACAAGTGTTTTGACAATTAGCAAGTGACAGGAAGGGCGGTGCGTGCACTTAATCCTAAAAACCTCGTGGCCTTTTTCAGGGCAGCAGGGCTGAATTAAGTGTTGTAGGTAAAACAGCGGTCAGGGCATAATAGACCTGCAAAGGTCGCAGTGCCTCCTACCTATTAATAAGAATACTTGCTTCTATCACTTTCATTAAAAGGACTTTTGGTTATTCAGGTTCCTATATCCACTTCAGATAACTAGTATTCTATGAACGTACTAAACACTCTCTAAATGGACAGTATGCATAAAACCCTGCACCTCTTACTGAGTTTTTGAATGAAAACATGCATTTTTTTTCTATTCTAATCCATATAAATACACATACCAATAAAAGTGGTAAATTTTTCGCCTTTCAAAATTTCTCTAAGAAAAACATTTTAAGGATATTTCGTAGTCGTGCCCACTAGACTGCAGCGTTTTTTTTTTAATTTTCGAGTAGAGATGTTTTTTGTTTTGGTCATAGCTCCATGGATTATCTAAATAAATTTTTTCATTAGCATCAGTGGTAATTCCCTTAAAAAGTCACCGCCCACTTTTGAGTCTTGACAAATTATTTGTTAAAGTTGATACTAACTTAATCAATACCATAGAGTTCTGGATTAGAATGTAGCTGGGATGCTTTGTTTCTGCTATCATATAACAGATATTGAACTCCATAAACACATTTATAGCAATACTTTACAAACCGTTACACAATTGAGTGAAATGATTTTCTTAAGGTTTAATACTCCGGATATAGTGTAGGGTATTAATATGTGTCGTTATTATTATATCAATTCAATACAAGTCGCGACTTTTGATTCAACAATGTATGCTATTTAACTTGTTTTTGTGTTTCACACGCTCCCAGTTGCTGTGTGTATGTGTATATGGTTTATCGATGTATGGATGTGTATGCTACACAGCACTGCTATGCACCGCATACGTGTGATATGCATAGAAGACACCGACACCTAAATGTAGATTTCAAGTGATTTGCGTGTGCAAGTATGCATGCGCAATGCACGCATATGTGTATTTGCTGTCGTGGGGGCTTGAGAGAGAGAGAGAGAGAGAAAGCGAGAGTGTAAGAGCGAGCATGAAAGCGCACAGCAATGCAATCGGAATTGCATTGACGTTGCTTGTGTGTTGGTTGCGTATGTGTTTTGGAGACGGCTGTCGTGGAGGCAGGCAGGCATGTATTGTTTTTTTTTTTTTTTTTAATTTTCACACAGCTTGCTGTCTTCTTCGTTGTTGTTGTTTGCTTTTTCGAGAACAAGAGCATAATACATAGAATGAATATAATTTGGTCTCTCGCTCATTTTTTATTCATCATCGTTCGATTCGATTCGTTTCGAGCCCGCTGCGCAACGGCTATTTCTCTCTTCAGTGTGTGTGCGCTCGCTCCCTAACTCTTATGCCTTCGCGTTCATTTTGGGCTCGTTTAGTGTTGTTGTTTTTGTTGTGTAGTCGTATTCGGTCTTGGCACGAGAAATTCTCTTATGGATCACAACAGGGAGCAGTGCAGTGCGGCGATGGTATGCAAGTGCTACTTGTCGACAGCGACGTAGTTCGTACGAAATATGGCAACAGCGCATTGATCAGCGCAGACAGAATGTCGCCAGTTCATTCGTTTATGCCAGACACACTGTCGTCGTTGTTGTTGCTGGTTTTCATGTTGTTGTTGTTCTCGTCGTCGCATCTCGCATACGTCTCACCCGGCGCCGACGACAATTCAAACCACAGCAACAGCAAATCCCCCGACCGTACAACAGACAGACAGACAGACTATTCGACGTCACGTCAACATTTGTTGTGTGTTTGTTTGTGCAACACTCGTTCGTATGTGTGTAGTGTACTGCTAACTCTTTTTACTCTCTTTTTTACCTTTGATGGCACCTACTGCATTGCTGGCTGCACCACCTTCACATCATCTTCTCCGGCAACACCGACCACCATTATGCATTTTGATTTTATTTTTTTTTCCTTTCTTTTTTTGGGAGCTCCGGCAACTTTTTGGCTCCGCTTTGTCTGCAATTGCGCGTCCATTCAATGCTGATTTTATATTTGTAAATAGGTATATAAGCATACATATATACATACATATGGGCATACAATGTATGGACATATGTGGGTATCCATTCCGTATTTCCGTATATAAGTCGGACTATCAGTTCTACTACATATTAATGAACATACTTACATATATGATTTCCCCTTACATACATATGTATTCATATATGGTGCTCCAATATTAAAAGATACTTTATTTAAATTTTGGCTAATTCACCCACATAAGTACGTCCATTCAATCATACATACATATGTATGTAAGCATCCCAATACATAACTAAAATTTCCTATTATAAATCTGTTATATACTTTTCACACCATCATCCGCCTTCCGTAATGATAATGGAACATATCATCTTTAAATTTAACGGAAATATTCCATGGAAACTGAATAATTTTGGACATATGTACATATTTCAAACTATATTTTAGTTAATGTTTCCTTTTAAGGACTGCAAACTTCGGGTTATCCCCAAAGAAAAAAGTTCAACGATGTTTAATCGTAGGATCTAGGCAGCCAATGCGGATTGGAAATATTTTGAACAGAAATTTTCAAATACGGTTTAAAAATTTCCAATGATAAGTGTCCAGCGCTCTAAACTTTCCATTTCAGTGACTTTGTCAAAATCTTTAAGCAACTTAAATCCAATCATGCTGCCGGCGTACAATAACACGTGGTGGATCCATCGCCTTTAACACCATCTTTTGGGAGCTTTCGAAACCACCTATGTGAAAAAAAAATGTTCATCTTCCTGGTTAATAAGTTTCAACTTAATGTTATACGTGTGAAGAATTTAAATATATTATGAGACTTGGTCCGTACTTAATTCACCAAGCATCGCATCTTCACCTTCAATTTGAACCAAAACCCCACATAATGTCCAATTCGCAATACACAATTGAAAGGAAGCATTGGAGATCCCATAAAGTTTATGCATTCTTGCACTAACTATACAAATCTAGCCCGTATTCCGAATTTTTTAATGAAAAAATACACGAGGGTGGTTTGATTTCTCAAGACTCTTTTAGCGCCTTGCCATTTTTCCATGTTTGGAAATACACAATCAATAGAAGTTAAAACTGAGGAATATGCCGAATGGAGTAGCATTTCATAGTACCATTTAGGCATTTGTGCCAAGGCATTTGTTTAGGCATTTGTGCCCAGGTACACACGAGCTTTGCTTTATAGAACATTAATTTTTACTTCGCCAAATGTGTTAGCTTCTATTTCAAATCAATATTGTGTCTGTCGAAAAGCTCTAAAAAAAATTTGACGGTGAATGTTTTACCTCTCAAGGTAATCACCTGAAGAAAACCATTGTCTTTATTGTTCTTTGGTTTGGTATGATAGATCCACAAATGCGGTGGTTTCTGGTTCAAATCAATATCGAATCTGTCCAAAAGCTCTGTATAATATACGACGGTGATCGTTTCTTGATTGTTCCTAAGTCTCTGATGTGCTGTGATGGATACATGAGCAAAAACTTGTTTGGATATCGACAGAACATTGCCAAACACTCCTCTGAAGTGGTCACACGCCTGAGCTATTGGTTATTGAGCTATTGGTTGTGTAACCTCTCAGTTGAGCTGGCTACAGCCTCAGCCACCTCACATTCAGATACTTTCATTTTCCGATACTGTCAACCACTTTTTGTTAAATGAAATTCTGAAATTAATCATTGTAAAATATTCTATATAGATCCAGAGCGGACCCCATGCAAATCTGTTCCATGTTTCTGGGATATTTGTACGAAAAAAATTTTGTTGCTGTTAATTTGCGCCTCCTTTCAGACATTTTGAACGAAAAAGTTTTGTTTTTCTATTTTTTTAGAGATCAAATGGTGTAAGTTACTTCAATTCTAATAAAATATTACATACAGATCCAAAGCGGCCCACAAAAATCTGTGCCCCTTCCTTGGTTTTAGTAAGAAAAGCAGTAAGACATTTTTTGTGGCTTTTACTCTTATCCCAATAAGTAATGCCACACGGATTCAAATCGGATTATATCCCTTACACAAATTTGGAATCAAGGAGTACATAATATCTAGAAGTCTTCCACATTCTTTCTTGTTTTTACCGATGAAGCTAAAAAACATCCAATGGAGATGAAATTTTTTACTCGAAAAATAAACTACTTCCATCAATATCTGTATCTACTTCAGCTGTAAGAGTTTCCGAGAAATCGAAACAGGACTTAAGCCTGCAGAGTCAATCCTTCAGAGCCAATCAAATAAGCCCCACCATAGAGCATCTGATTTATTTGGCCTCAATGTATCATTTTCATTAAACATACCAAATTTTATAGAGCTGCCTTCATAGAAAATCTTCTTTTGAAGGCAATTTAGAGGCTCAATTTCTCTTTCGAGAAAGTAAGCCACAGTGTTAGTTCCGACAATATAACATTGCTCTCATGTGTTAGCTGACGAATCTCTTATAAAAATCCATAACTTCGACACAATAATAGATAGAGTCTATATTGTATACTTATGGGTTCACCTATTCATATTTTAGGTCACTTTTATTTAATGAATGTGCATGCAAATTGTTCTATCTTACATTAATTCTTACAAAATATTTCCTATAGGTCGCGATCGGACCACTAGATGGGCGAAATTTTTATACAAAGTTGTCCTCCTTTCTAAGTTTCTATATGCGAAAAAATGTTGATGTAGTTGAGTAATACAGCTACGTTATGTTCCTAACTGCATGGAAACCCTCTTTTTAGTTTATAATTAAATTATTTTTATTATATTATCCATACAAATTAAAAGTTGAATATGTGCAGAGGTTATCTCGAAGTAGAGTTGACTGGTGCGTTATTTCTTGTTTTATTTTTAATGCCGCACATTGCAGGTTACCCCATCATCCAGATATTATTGGGTATCAGCATACATACTCTTCGTCACAGCATCACATTTTCATGATTGCTGATTCATATTCGGCTCTAAGGCCCATTATAAGTAAGATTATTCGAACAGATTGTATTCAATAATGAAATATTTTCAAATATTAGGAAGAGTATTTAAAATTCGTTATTTTGTTTTTGCTTTTTTTCAATATTCGGTTGGAAAACCTTCCAATATATTTAAAATGCGCTTGCTGACATCTCGCTATGTAGTTTTCGGTTTCTGCACGTATTTAAGCTGAGACTAATTCATGTCTAGGCCATGGCTTGTGACAAGCTGTTAAAACCAAACAAACTTATGCTTTAGATCGGCTTAGTGTTGCTCATATATATCTCATATGTAGATGGTGTTTTGTCTTGTTATACAATGCATAATAATGTAACATCAACACGCGGCAAACAAAAAGTGAAAAGCTAGGTAGGGGCAGGTGTTGTATATTTGTTTGGCATTGAACTTGTAATTTCCATATTGCGTTTGCATGCTGAGATATCAGTAGCTACTCTTTCATATCCGGCTCGAAGAACCACATTAAGACGTTGATTGTGTCTAAATAAAATAAAATAATTACATATATCTGATGACGCAGAGTACTGTGCTATCTAGTTATACCGTGCATAAATAAAGTTGAGCTCATGACCGCACATTTAATGTTTACTTTTATGGTCTTAGGCAGCTAAACGATAAGAGCCAACGGATTAAAAGTCTTCTGACTTATGACGGTTCATTTGAAAGCAAACCCTATCATAATGTAGAATGTGAATAATATTATTTATAAATAAATAGTGCAAAATAAAAGCAGCAGACGAATGACGAATAAAATAATTACTTTTTTTTACTTGATTCAATTTTTTTTTTTTTTTAAATATTTTATACAAATTTTTTGTTGCCAACCAAAGTAAAAACAGAATGACATGAAAAGAAATTGACAACTAAGCAAGAATTCCAAAAAAAAAATTTAAAAAGAAAGAAACTTTATATTTTATTGTGAACTCAACAATAAAATAAGCTTTAGTTTGATTTTATAAAACTATTTCATTTATTTCTTTGTTTTTTTTTTTTTTGTTGTTCTTTGTACACCTTTCACATATAATAGGAAATTGTATAATTGAGTTGTCTGAGCGTTTGTCACGTATTAAAGGAGATCTAGTCATCTGTCTGATATGTACTGCGCATAGTTTTTGTATTACTCAAATTTATTTGATTTATAATAAGTCTATATTGTATCCATTTTGATTAGATATCAATTTTTGGGCTAGATCCCATTTACGGTATTACTGTAGACAATTAGGAACTCTCCAGACCAGTGCACAAATTGACAAGAATATGACCATACCAAATCTTTACTTTCTATTCAGGGTGTGTTGTCTACGGCGACCTATAAATAGTCTCAAAAAGCGGTAATCAATTTCCCCAAATCAGCAGAAGCCCATCCAAACATACAATGATATGGTCGGAACATGATAGATAACAGAATCAGATTTCAACATCTCAATATTCACAAGGCTACATGGCTGAGTCCTTATCAAAATACAGGTAATTAATTGGAGCTTGTTGTGATTGACGGAAGGCACGGATCGAGCGTGTTCCCAATAACGACTTAGACCACTATCTTGTCGAAGCCAAGGTACGCGCTAGGCTTAGCGTGGTGCATGCCGTAAGACCCAACATACAACGAAAGCTAAACGTCGGCAAGCTTCTCAGACTCATTCTCCCGACTGCTCCGGGAAACCTCAGTGGAGACACATCACCCGCTCCATGAATAAGACTGCCAAGGAGGTCATTGGTTATACAAAACATGTTTTGTGGTATTACGAGAATGCTCGTCGCAATGCTAGTTCATAAGAGAACGCCGCCTATCAACGGAGAGAGGAGACACGCCTTTTCAGACGCAAGAAAAAGGAGCATGAAACGCGTGAGTATGAGGATGTTGAGAGGTTATGTAAAAGAAGTGAAACTCGAACATTTTATCAAAAGATCAAACGTCTGACGGAAGATTTTAAGACCGGAGTAACTTTCTGTAAAGCAACAGATGCACAAGAATCTCTGATATTATTTTTCTTACCTTCTTGAAGTGTACAATGCCGCCAACAGAGAAATGACACCAGAACCACTAGAGCCACCGGAACTAATCGAATCGGTTATCAAAAAGCTGAAAAATAATAAAAAGACAGGCACTGAGTTAATATAGACCGGCGGGAAAGAGTTGGCAAGGGCTATGCACAAATTTTTATGCAACACATAGTTCAATACACGCATATCCAATGACTATAATCTTAGTGTTCGGTGTGCTATCTTTAAGAAAGAAGACCCCACTGTACCAACTACCGCGGAACAAGTCTACTTTTGATCGGATATAAGGTTCTGTCACGCGTATTGTGTATTAAGCTAAAACCATTTACACTGATAGGACAATATCAGTGTGGCTTCAAACCAAGAAGGTTGACCAGTGACCAATTCAAGAACGACGAGTTAGCAAGGCATTCTTGGAGATTAAGAAACAATCACGGCGCATGGGTCTAGTGGTGAATGAGGACAAGGTGAAGTATTTGGTGTCTTCTCGCACGCCGTCATTGTGTCTTTGATGGTCTGTGACGATGGAGAATTTCAACTTTAATGTTGTAGAAAACTTCGTCTATCTTGGATTTAAAATGACCAGCAACAACAACGTCAGCCTAGAAATCAGGTGAAGAATCGCGTTTGCAAATAGATGCTATTTTGGGCGACGTGTTTAGATTCCGTAAAACCGCGAGCTCTTTGAGCTTTTCGTTGAGGTTGAAATAATCCAGCGTATAAAGTTTCAGCTGTTGCAAGGCTGGTCACCTCATTAAATTTTTGTCGCAAAATAAAATTCCCTTAGCTGCCAACGAGCTGCCTGGACTTTAACCCCATCGAAGAGCTATGAGGAATGTAACTCAGCAAAAGCTAAAAGAATGCCCTCGAGTTTGACACAGTAAAGCACATCAAAAAGATATTAATCGAAGAGCTGGTTTAAATCTGTCCTACAGCCCTATAAAACTTGGTAGACTCAATGCCGAACCGAATTAAACAGATTTTTATTAGAAAAAAAAGAAAAACCCAAAAAAAAAAAAAAACAATATTTCTGAAGATATATCGTGCATCCATGTATATATTTTTTTTTATACGAAATATCCATTACAAGTGCAATTCAGTGAAAACAAGTGATCGACCACTTGACCGTCTGTCCGTCCGTCATTAAATGCGGTGGGCTCACCAGACGCGTTAGCGTTTGTTTTGGATTTTCCGTCGGATTAAGGGCAATCCTTGCGACAACAACATAACATGTGAGTGCAAAAAATAAAGGCATGGCAAGGATAAAAGATGAAAATGCGACGTGGGCGCGGATGAGGATTCTAGTTCCTTAAGCAGTTCCGATGTCGACACTGGCTAAAATCTAATTGTGGGAAAAACCATTCAGACGCAATATCTTTAACATGTGTGCGTGTCTGATGTGTGTGTGTGTGCATTGGTGTGTGTACGGATTTTTATTAGGGCTAATATGAACGTAATCCACTTTAGGGCCTGCTAAAGCCGTAAAGAATCTTGCTTCGGTTTTACGAGCCCATCATAAAATCGGCAAACAAATTTAGTCCGTCCGTCTGTCACTGTTTACTTTTCTCACTTGTTGTGCATTTGGTTACCGTTCTCTACTTGATCGGTTGTCAAAAGTAGGCACTGCATGTGGATTAGATTCGCCTTCTAGCGTCTACTTAAATCCTGATAAGAAAAAACTTCGAACAAGGACCGAAGGAGGCAATTTAATTAATGTGGTCATAATATATTTTCACACTTTTTGCTTAAACTGAGCGGACTTCGTTTAGCGACAATATAGGAACCCTGGGAAGGCACGTCTATATATTTTTCTGTTCTGTTCTGTTTAGCCTTTGTATTGAAGTATCTGCGGTTTACATGTATTCGCTAGTAGTGAATAAAACTAAGCCTTTGTGTTTGCCTAAGGGCCCTCTGTTCAAACATATTGGGATTTTTTCGGATTGACAGAACATACATATATCAAATTTCCTGCTTAATTTAAATCAAAACCCAGATTCATTCATTCTATACACCTGACCTGAGGAAGAAATATTGGAGTTTCAATATTCATATGTTTTCATTTAAAAGACTCCAAAATTTGGACATGTTTTGTTAAAAAAAGGTGACTTAAAATCATTCCCTTCTTGATTTTAACAAGCTGTAAAATATATAACTCCAATGAAACCAAAAAAGAAGCCTAGCCTATGATGACAACCCCCTCAGACGATATAAGGATCACGATTTATGGATTTACATCTGGAATGTCAGCACCCTTAATATGGATGGTGAAAATATCTAGCTGATCAAAGTCTAATTGTTGTGATGGACGGAAGGCACGTATCGAGCGTGTTGGAAGTGCGAACTTTAAGTGGTCCCAATATCAATCTGGACCACTATCTGGTCGCAGTCAATGTACGCACTAGGCTCAACGTAATGCATGCCGCACGACCCGATTGCAGCTAGAAAGCTGTAATCACAACAGACCGCCGAAGCCTTTTTAAACGCACTCTCCCGACTGCTCCGGCAAACCTCTCCATCTTCTCGAGATATATGAGAGCAGTGAAAACATATTTTCGACTCCATGGATAGGGCTGTCAAGGAGGTCATTGCCAGCTGAGTAATTGAAGACCGGCGATGAAGACTTAAGAAGTATCCACCAACTTTTATGCAAGATATAGTCTGGAGAACGCATACTCAATGACTGGAATCTTAGTGTTCATTGTTCTATCTTTAAGAAAGGAGATGCATGATGACGCTTTCAAACACATAAAGCGGTCAGGGTTCGAAAGAACCTCTCCGAACCCTTTGACATCAAGTAATGTTTCAGGTAGGGTAATGCGGTGCCGAGCGATTTCTTTAATCTGCTGATGGAATACAAATTACGCCAGTGCCCGTACATACAGAAAATGTTGGGCTTGATCTTCCAAAAGGAAGTCAGTAAGACGTTCTCGGATATTGGCTGGACTCATGGGTCTAGCGGTGAATGAGGAGAAGACGAAGTACTTGGTGGCTTCACGCAAGCGTCTTGGATGGTCAGTGACGATAGAGAATTTCAACTTCTTCTATCTCGGATCCGAAATTACCAGCAACAACATCGTCGGCCTGGAGATCAGGCGAAGAATCATGCTTGCAAATAGATGCTATTTTGAGCTGAGTAAGCAAATTAAAAGTAAAACCCTTCTTCAAAAGACGAAAATCAAGACCTATAAGACACTGATACTTCCGGTCCTACCGGCGTGGACCGTGATTGAATCAGACAAAACGGCGTTGGAAGTCTTTGAAAAGAAGATTCTCCGCCGGATTTGTGGTCCAACTAGGGTCGGCGACGACTTTGTGTATGAACCGCGAGCTGTACGAGCTATTCGTTGAAGTTATATATATTATATATAGTCTTGCTCATTAAACTCGAGCGGTTACACTGGGCAGGTCACCTCATTCGAAGAGACGAAGGAGCTCCAGCATGCATCGTTTACATGGGGGGCCAAACTTGATTGGTGTACGACGTAATAGAAGAAGACCGAGCATGCGCTTTCCATGACCGAAGGCCACTTAAGTAAGTAACTAAATAAGATTCCAAAGTGGAACAAGCTCTCTTCTGGAAGGTAGTGCTCTTTCTGGTGACACTGTTCAACGCCATTTTAGTGCGCTTCAATAGTAATTGTCAATTGCTTCCAACTTTCTGCAAAATAAACGAAGAAAAATGTTTGAGTAGATTGCTTTAAGCACCAGAGTGTCCAGTGGAGGTTGAAACTCCATTAAACACAATACATTGGAATATTTTCTTATTTTCTTACCCTTAAAGGCTTTACATTTCGAGTATCAGCCGAGTATCTCTGAAACGAAGCATTCGTCATGCATAACTAGAAATTGATGAATCGATATGTCTCGTCTAGAGATAATCAACGTTTTTTTTTGGGTAAGCATATTTTTCATAATTCAGTAAGACTCATTAATATGACAGAGGAGTACTGGAAGAATACATTAAACATGTACCTTCGATGCAATTCGGTAGCCGCTTTAAACGCCAGTAGCACCCAAAGACATTTTGATAATATCAAACTTTTATTTTCTTCTACAAATTTATAATTTATTGCCAATGCATGGAAACTCTGACATAAATTATAAAAAAAATAATAACCATAGGAAGACGTGGGTTCTGTACGTGTATATAATATTAAAATGGAAAGTCAATAAATCAATATGAAAAGGTAAAAGGTGTCTCAACACATCGATGCAAATCTAGATGCATTGTCAGTCAAAGAAAAAGAAGTTTTCCGTTTCAGCATTCAAAGTAGGGAACAGCATATATATTAATATTCAATTATGGTACAAAACTTCTTCACTTGTTTATGTTTCCTTATAGCTCGACACAAACACTAACTTCAAATATATTTTTTATATAGAACTTAGATAATAATATTAAGAAGTAACTTTGATAAGCAAAACCAATAAATGAGCTCATTTATTTTTTCTAACTAATCTCAAAAAAATAAATAGCACGCCGTGGTTTCTATATCTGCAATAGTGACTAAAAGTGATTTTGCGAATTGTGCGGTTTTGGGTTTATCAGTTCTAAACTTGATTATTACGAAAGCACTTACTTATTGTTGATTCGGTAAATTTTGAGTCCATATACTTGTGCCGATTATCACATTTTTCCAAAGACTTTTGACTTTGTATGGTGAACTTGCAGAAATTATCGGAAATATCGACAAAATCTTTTGATTATATATATATATATATATATATATATATATATATATACATATGGGCAAATCTCGCGTGACGCACGTTACATTCGTACGCTTTTGTAGATTACTTTATAAAATTTTTTTGGGTTTTTAGAAGATATACCGTGAACTTTAGTATAGTGCATAGAGGGATTGAAGTGTACTTTTGAATGACATGTAATATAGCTTCTTTACTTTTACCTTTTCCGAAATAATTGTTCATAAAGTGTTGTGACGCACGCTACACAAAATGGAAGTTACTTTTAAATTTTCAATTTCATTTGTAATTTTTAGCGAATTATGCGTAATAAAGTACACAAAATCCAATATCTAAAATAAAGCTGAGAATAATAGAATTAAGAATTTGCTTATTTGGAGTCGAAAAAGTTTATGGTTTTTTAGCAAACACCGTGAACGATTGTGACGCACGTTACGTGACGCACTACGCGTGCGCTACGAAAATAGAACCAAATTTTTTTTTTTTTGTTTGGGTAATAATTTTTTAACTCTCAATTTTGTTAACCTTTTTATTTTTTGAAACTTAAATGAAGTTATGAAATATGTTATGAAATATATATATGTATGTTTTAATGAATTTATGTAATATAATATGTTTACAATGAATTTATATGAAATAATGAATGTTTTAAAAAATGAACAATTTATAAATTAATTTTTTTCTTAAATGAGTCTACCGTAAGGGCCATTTCGAGCTCATTTTCATTAAATGATGCAAAATAATAATTGCTTTTTATTCCTGGTATGCTCGTTATGTTTGCCCATCTCTCCGAAAGAAAACCAGTAGTATTTCTTATATATCGGCCACTAACATATAAAATGGAAATGCCACGTATATGTTTTTTTGCCAAATTAAAAAAGTCGTTGGCGTTACTCAGAATTAGATTTTTAGCTTTAACCATTTGCCACACTTTTCGCTTTACAATAGCTCCAATTCCATCAACTGCTCCCTTTCCGTGGGAAGTTGCAAAAAAATTCCACTCAAAGTGGCTAACGTTAAACTCTTTTCTAAAATGCGGTAGACTTGACATTATAAATTTGTTTTTAAATTGACTTGCACAGCCATCGGAAAATATGAAGATTTTGGTAACGGAATGCTTTTTATTTATTTTTTTGATTATTAGCTTAAGGAAGCAATATACATCAAATTTATTGTGTGATAACTGGTTGCTCTTGATTGCAAATGATTTTGTGGTACTGTGCAACCAGGCAACACAAGTTAAAATGGTCACTTGGGTGTAACAAAAATGTGCCGATTGAATTTCGTTCTGATTCAGTAGCCGATAGTTTTCTGCAAAATCGACTTGTAAAACAACTTCATCTTTTCCAATAGACATTTTTTCGGTTTTGAAAGTACTTTTGTTGTACTCTCTTAACAAAAGTATGCATTTTGAAAATAGGTAACTGCAATTCCAATTCCTTTATTAAATCACAAATAGATCCTTTTGTTTGGCTGAGCACCATGCGTTTATCAATAATTCGCCAATTCTTCCATTCTGTAACCTCATCGAGCCGATTAATATTATTTAAAGGCACAAGAGCATCTATCAAATCTTCAACGCATTTTTTGTGCCGAAGAAATTTTTAGTCTAGGTGGTGATTTTTTGGGGAAGGGGAGGAGGGGCAAAATTTTAAAATAAACTTGTAAAATTCCGGAGAAGTCCTAGTCCAATGCAGAAAACACGAAGTCTCTATCTATTACCGTTTCCGAGATTCTTTCGTTCATACGGACGGACGGACTGCTGCTCTTTTTAGGCAAAACTGAAATCGTGACGCACGCTACAGAAATTAAATTGCCAAAAAAAAACCAAAAAAAATATGTAGAACTTTGTTTTTAAATAAACTTAAAAGTAAAAAAAAAATAGATATGATTTAGAACTATAGACGACTTAAAAAAAAAATTTTTTTATACTAACAATATAAAAAAACCTTAATTTCCGTGACGCACGCTACAACGCTTGGTCTTGACGTTTCATACCTAATTTTAATTATTCCAAAATAGAAACATAATAACTGTTATACAAAATTTGAAGAGAATTAAACAAACCTTAATATAGCTATCTGTCCGATCTTCTATGTTAACAATAATGTTATATTATGTATACCGAAAAAATGTTAATTTTTGGTATAAAAGTAACAACACCGAGGTTGGGTTGGGTTTGGTAATAACTTTTGTATTTATAAACATCGAAATGTTTTTTTTTGTTATAAATTTTTAAAATTAGATATCTACTCTATTGTTCTACATAAAAGAAAATAACAAAAGGCTCATTTCAAAAATTGTTCGCTGGTGGACTGTTTCTGGGATTTGCCCATATATATATTATATTATATATTATATAGTATATATATTTTTTTTTTTTAAAGGCACGCAGATTTTCGTTTTTTAGTATATTATATAATTAGTATATTTTTATTACTGCTCAAGAATATATGTGCCCCATGGATACAAGGGTTTGAAATTACATCAAATTTGAATCGAATCGAAATCGATGTACTTCGTCCAACGATGTTCCAACTTCCAAAGATGCATTTTATAATCTCTGTCATAATTTGGAAGAAAATAATCTTTGGTCCCATATTCAGACATAGATACATACTGTCGTCTTTGTAGAATGAGCTTTTTCCACACACAAAACGATCTCTTAATAAAAGTATGTATGGCTTTCCAGAGTGTGAAACACAAAGAAAACCAAGCAACGCAGATGACTCTACTGGCCTGGCTCACCGCGATGGTGAATAGAAAATAAACATATTTATAAAAATCTTAAGCTAGAAGTCGTTTATCAGTCAGCAGTACGCCCAAAATTTACGGGTACTGGTCATACCCAACTAATCAACCCACCTCATCAAGCAGATACAGTGCTGCAATACTCAAAAGAAGTAATGTTCAACATTTTGCCACGCAGCAATAGTCGACACAGCCATTTGTAATGGAGAGTTAAGAGCATTTTGTTGCCCTCCTAGGATCAAATGTACCAGTAACGAGTTTGCCTCACTTATCGGAGGATTGGGAAGCAGATACCTAATTTATGGTGGCTTCAATACTAATACTACACAGGTTGTGGGGAAGTCTTAGAGGTGAAAACAGAGCTAAAGAGCTAGCTGATAATGTTCTGTCCTCCAGGGGTGTACGAAGGCATTCTTTACTGTAAGCTAAATAATGAAGACCACAAGGATCTGTAAATAAAGAAATTTATCTGTATATGGAGCTTAATTCTACTGGTGGTGTAGACTTCGCACTGGACCTGAAAAGTAAATAAAGCAGCAGCTATAAATCGTCAGGATAGAAGAGAATCTCTAAAAAATGATCCTGGTATGTACTCGCGCTCTCGTATGTAAGAACCAACGCTTATGAAGGATGTGAGCACCAACCTATGGATAAGACAGAATGGCTAATGGAGCCTATGCTTCTGAACTTATAGATGCTCTTTAGAAACCACGTTCCAATTTTTTTCAAACAAGATTCAGCAAGTCATAACTATTGAGGCATCTTTAGAATCTCTACTACAGATAGATATTCCTAATGCTCACGTTTTTTTAAGGAGATCTCAAATATCATTAATGGTCTCAAATAGCAAAGCTTCTGGACAACAATATGCAATATGCAACACCATCTAGGAGGTCTGCCCATTAACGCGCTTCTCTTCTTGGTAATGTTCTTGAATAGTATATCAAAAGTACAATACTTCCCTACGGCTTGGAAAACGGCTGCGATGACAATGATCCACTAGTCTGGCAAACCGCAAAGCAATCCTGTATCATACCGACCTTTCCACCTACAGTACAGCTAATTGGAACTTTTTAACGACAGTTCTTACTGGACTTATTGGCCAAGTACCTGGTTCTATAATGGGCTGCTCTTACTACGAAGATGATTCAACTTCTAATCAATTTAATATCATTCTTCATGAACCAATAAAATAATTTTTGTAAGATTTTGCTTGAAATTTTTTTTAGTGATCAGATTCAATAAAAAAATTTAATTTTAGTTGGCACAAACCGATTTATTCTCCAAATAAACACCACATTGATGCAGAAACATCGAAGACCAATTAAAGAACTTACAGACGAATTCGGCAAGAACGAAAGAAAGAATGATTCCTTTTATTTTTGAACTCGTGCCAAGGCTGTTATATTTGTTTATTGTTGTTGCTTATTTATTTATTTATTTGGTTCCACATAATTTATTTGCAACAACAAATGGGGATGTTAGACAACATCTTTAAGTTCAATGCGGCTATATGATGGCAATTGTATCTGATCAGCAAAATTGTGCAAGGCATCATAAATATTTTATATAAACTAGCTCAAGTGGAGTCGATGTCGATATGTCCGTCCACCTGTTTGACTCTCTGTCTATCTGTCCGTGTGAACAAAATGATCTTCGTCTTTAAGTTTAGCTATTTAGACTGCCCTATGCACTCTACTCCGGTTTTTTGAGATTGGGAACCACTGTGTGCCGTGTGAACACTGGCTGCTGAATTTAAGAATTTCTTCTTTACGGCATATAATTTTTTGTGTATCATTGCTTTGTAACCAATTTCAATCAACTATCTCCAACCGATGACAGATGCTACTAGTTAGTAGCGCGAAGCAAAAGGTGCATCGCATATTAGATCATCTTATTGGTTCAAATACTATCAATTAGCTGCTTCTTGCAATTTAGTTCCAGAAGTTCCATAACAAAGTCATTTTAAGTTCTCCAAATTGGGTAATGTTGAGTTAATATTATAATCAAAGAAATATAATGAAATTTGAAATCTGAGGATGTTCTAGTAAAATCATAAGACTAATTAATTTAATGAGCTACGCAACAAAGAACCATGAAGATCCATAACCTCCTATTTAGTTTGGACGGACCTCAGTTGGTGTCAGTAATAGTTGAAGCCGGTTCATGCCTTTTGAAATTACTAAAAGATAAGCTTTCTATTAGTATCTTGCGACCTATCTCAACCAACACGCAGTATGAATGCCTAATCTCTGTCTCACCAAATGGAAATAGGCTGATGGTCCCGAAACTAGAAAATCTTCTTCAACCATACAATTTAGTTTCTACAAGATAACTGAATAATTTTCTTAGTACATTATTTGCAATTCTAGATATGCAGTTTGCCATGCCGAACCATAAGTTTGACTTCAGGTAAAACCTTTTGAAACATTTTGAGTGAAACTGAAATTAAGGTTGCAGAAACTATTCCACAAAATAAATCGAACCCATGATGGTGTCAAATTAACAGACATTTGTGGATCTCAGAGAGTGATACCCCTTAACGAATCCACCGAGTGAGCAATTAGTTGCCTTTCGTAGCCTGTTGCACACAGTAACCAGTAAAACAAATTTAATTCGTATTTTATTGGTCAAAAGGCAAAAAAAAAAAAAATTACGTTTGTATTGATCAATTATGGATGATAATACCTAAGATACCCAGTTATCCAAAAACTCACTATGTCGAATACCACTACTACGAATCTATGAGCAAAAGAATTCCGATCGATTTCTCTATAATTCTCTTTTCAACGAAATAGGCACTAATCTCTAATGGGTAGCCCTCTACAAACCTACCCTTTCTAAGGTTTTCGTGGGAGTATTTTTCACAACACTCGACGATTATCTGAACAAGAGTGTTTCGATGAACTCAGTTCTTTGTATGGTGATAAAACACCATCAAAAAACACTGGTGGTATTTTTAAATAAACCTTGGACGTAGTGCGCTCATCGACGATTTCTGTGAAGGTCGCCCAAAATCGGTTGTTGCGCCAGAAAACATCGATGCTGTGCGTGAACTGCTAATGCGACATAATAATAACAATAATTTGACATACGGTGAGATTAAGGCATCCCTAAACATTAGTTTCACCAGCGTATATAAGATTTTGCAAGAAAATGGTTTATTCGCGTTGGAATTAATACAATCGCTCAAAAAAAAGGTTCTTGTGGATTAGTGAAAAAAAATGCTGAGAAAATACGATCACGGTGCTTTACAAAACGTCTGTGAGATCGTCATGTGGCCACTGGCAATCAATTCTGAATAGTACACAGCCATTTGTTTGCTTGAAGTCTTCGGAAAAACGCGTAAAACCCACCGCCGTAAACGAATCACCATTCCACTAAGACAATGCAAGCTCTCGCACATCGGCTCACACAAAAGAGTTTTTGAGCACTCAAAATATCGAATTGATGGGTCTTCCGCGGTACAGCGCTGATTTATCACCAAATGATTTCTTTCTATTCCCAAACATCAAAAATAAACAGCGTGCTGAACCCGAAAAAGCTGTTGATGCGTTCAGAATTCATGTTTTGGAGTTGCCTCAATCGAAGTGAAAAAAGTACTTCGAAAATTGGTTTGATCAAATGCAAAAGAGCATAAATTTTCATGGAGAATATTTTGAAAAACAATAAAGCCTTTTTCATTTAAAAATGTGTGTTACTTTTTGCTATTCCCGAAATATAAATAGTGCCCCTCGTACCAATAAAACTTCCTTTAAGTCAAGCAAAATCTAGCTAATCATAGTTTCGTCTACACCGATGTATCAAAGTATGGCGTTTTCATGTCTCCAATCTCTTGTTGGACCTTCTCTATGCTCCTCTGAGAAATCGACTAAAAGAAAAATTTGCAGTCTGAAATTTGTGCAACTAAATGGAAACAGTTTGAAGAGTGTTGCATCTATGGATGGTTTTGGAAACTGATAGGATGAGTTAAAGATTTATGGAATTCTGTTACAAATTAGTTTTTATTTAATTGTGTCAAACAAAGTTTATAAAAATGTTAACCGATAGAAAAGTGTAAAATATTAAATTTTAATATGCATTCTTGACATTCGCATACATACATATGGTACATACATAATACACATACATATGCATCACATATGTACATGGGTAAATAAAATATAAAAAAAATTCATGAGTGTTGGATATTCTAAACAAAAAAAGAATGCACATACACATATGCCAATGTATGTGCCAGCATATGCATTTGTACATACAAACAAACATACACAAACTCAATAAGGCAAGTTAGAGCGACCGACAGTCGGACAGACAAATAAACAACAATGTAAAACTCCGGCGGCGGCGGGAATATAATGAAATACATGTCAGAGTGAGAAAGCAAGCGAAGAGACAAGCGCTTGAATAAGCAAGAGAGCGCCAGCCAGCCCGCCAGTCAGTCAGTCATTCAGTCACTTTAGCCCAGCATAGCCCGAGCAGAGCCAAGTCAATCCAAATCGAGTAAAGTCGAGTCAGGCCAGACAGTCTGTCGCCATACAAAATACTAAAAGCAACAACAACAAACGCCGCCAACAACGATAGAGAAGACGCCAACGAAAGCAACAAGCGAATGTGTTGTCACAAGAGACAGAGAGAGAGAGCGAAAGACAGAGGAGACATGCTGAAGTGTGTGGTGGCAACGTCAAGCGTTTTTGGTGTTGGCGTAGACATCAACGCTGCTCTTCTTGCTGGTTTTGCCACTGTTTTTTTTTCTGTCTTCCTCTTGCACAGCGGCGTAGACTGTGCATTGCCAAAGGGGTCCGCCGCATGTGACTTAGGTACTTTTTGTTATTTCTTATACGAATTTGTGTTGGGGAACCATTTGACAATAGATGGCAGTAGCAGAAATTCAATTCAAACTACAAGTGACAACCCTCAAGAAGGAACAAAGAAAGACAAGTCTGGATATAAAGTTAACCAAATTTAGTGACTTCGATTGGTCGAACATTTTTTGCTAAAGCAACCTTAAATTATGAATCTAGTCGCAGTTCTGGGAGAATACCAGAAAAGTCCGAAGTTTTTAGAAACAAGCGAAAAATTCTAACAACTTGCTTCTATATCCCATTTGACCATGGGGCATACCTTAAAGAGAAGAAAACAAAGAAAATAGCTAGAGGTGTTTTTCAAGCAGTTTATTTTTTCCCTATGAAAAGATGTTTTATTTGGATGGTCCCGATGTATTTCCACTTTATGGGAGGGGTTAAACTGAAAGTAGGGAGCAACCATAATTTTTTATGCAATACAACGTCTGAATACATACAATTCGTTACATGAGAGCATAATTGGAAGTATGTTTAGTGAAATTTTATATATACTATAGAGAATTTGTGGAGCACACTAGGAGTCACACTTATGCACAGGAGTCACTAAGATTGTGGAGGAGTCATTTTTCTAACCTTTTAGGAGGCGATGAAGCGCATAATACCGCTAATAGAGAAGTGATACCGGAACCAGCAGTTAATGATGGCACTATAGTAGAGCCACTGGACGAGATCGATCGGTTATCAAAAAGCTGAAAAATATCAGAGAAACAAGACCGCCAACTTCCGTGGAATAAGTCTCCTTTCCATCGGATATTAGATTCTGTCGCTCGTATTGTAGGTTAAATCCATATTCGGATTCACTGCTAGGTCAATATCAGTGCGGCTTTAGACCAAAAGGGTGGACCAATGACCAAATTTTTAAAAGTCGACAAATCCTGGAGAAGACCCGTGAGTTTAACAAAGACAGACACCACCTATTTGTCGACTATAAAACTACTTTCGACGCCCTGATACGAACGAAGTTTTTCGACGCCCTGTCTGCACTAAGTATTACGGTAAACATCGTTCGTCTATCTTGAATCCGAAATAAACAGCAACAACAACGTCAGCCTGGAGATCAGGCGAAAAATGACGCTAGAAGTAAAGCTCTCTTTTGAAAGAAGAAAATCGAGATCTATAAGACGCTGTTACTCCCACTCCTACTACATGGCGCAGAGGCATGAACCGTGATTGAGTCGGACGAAACGGCGTTGGATGTCTTTGAGAGTAAGGTTCTCCATTGGTCCTATTAGAGACGACGACGAGTTTAGGTCCCGTATGAACCGCAAGCTATATGAACTATTCGTTGAGTTTGACATAGTTCAGCGCATAAAATTCCAGTGGCTGCACTGGGCTGCTCAACTCATTCGAATGGATAAAAGAGCTCCAGCAAGCCTGGTTTACATGGGGCCTAAATTTGATTGGAGGAGGACGACCGGGGTTGCGTTGAAATGATGAGGTATGAAGAGATCTCAGCGTATTTTGCATTCATAACAACTGACGCCAGCGCGCAAAAGACTAAATCAGCTGGTGCGCCTCCTAAATGCAGCCATGACCGAACGAAGGTTGTCGGTCACTTAAGTATGTTAGTAAATAGATAAATGTTTCTTATAGACAGCCAAACGATTCCCACTTTTCTAATGGACCTTACTTCTCTTGATCACATTAATATGTATTTCAAATATCATTCCGGTACCTTAAATTTATGCAAAGATAGGACTGTATTTTGATTGTCGCCTGCTTCGATTTCAGCCAAACTCATAATTTGATCTCTCCGTTCCATTAATATAGTAACCAAATACATATCCGTTATATGGAGGGTAAGGTCATAGCCCCATTCGATTTCAAATGAATTTAGATTAAATTACTTCTAACTCAATGCATCAGCTATCAGGCCATCAAAATCGGTTCAGCCGTTTCGCAGATTAGTCGGAACAAACATTCGGGCAGACAAAAAGTTAATAAATTGTATTTAGGTAGATGTCTTCTTATTTTTGATTATTATTATTTTTTTTAAAAATTTTTGTCGTAGAAAGTTCGAAATCATTAAATTCTATGCATGAAATAAGGATCATTAACGAATTTAATTTAACGGCTTTCCGTTAACTTTCAAAAGAACAAAGCTCAGAAATGATAAAAAGTAAAAAAAAACAACTTACTTCGCTTCTTTTCCAGTACCATGAAAGCGCTCTCATTGATATACATATCTCTCTTTCTCTCTTTTTTTGCAGTTGCTGTATTAATTTGCTTTGTTTGCTCTTGTTTTTTTAACGCGTTTTTGACATTTTTTTTTACATCAAACACTCTCGACGGTACCGTATTTAACCGCAATTTTTTACGAACTATTATAAATTGGCAATTATTAAATGCTTTAACGGTAATTTTTCTTACAGCGCACAATCGTAATAAAGCACATTAAAACAATTTAAAGCACGGAATAAGCCATTCAAAATTATTTGCACATTTAAAATGGATTTTCGGCATCAATTAAATATTTTTCAAATCACAAAAACTTTTAACTATGACACAATCACTTTTTTATCTTTTAAACAGTTATTCACCCGCAAAAAAAAAAACGATGAACAAAAAAGACGATGCGCCGCAACTTCCCCCTATGCGTGCTGATATTCAACTAATAGCGATTTTTTGCTCCTCAATTGATGCCACTCTCAAAATATAAGCAACGAGTGCAATTATTCGTTGCTAATATAGAGCAAATTGCATATAATTTGAGCGAGAGAGATAAAGAATGATAAATGCATTTGATGAATTGTTTTTGTGCTCCATTTAATCAATTGGCAACGTAACGTAAGCTCGAAAATGTCAAAAATTTATACAATTACGGGGGGACTATTCCTCTCAATGGTTCCCTTTTTCTAGCTGTGCCACTGCTTGTAGTTGCTTGAAAAACCAACGTTCCGAAGTTCCTTCCCTCTTCATGCTTTCGTTCGTTGGTTTTGTGTACAAAGCAATAAAGCAAAAATTCCATTTGAATTGGAATTGTTTTTGTAGTTGTTGTTGTTTTACTTATAAGTATTGTTCGATGAGCTGTGTTGGCGTTGACGCTTACACTGACGTTAACGCTGGCGTTTCAAGAGGTGTTCACACATCCACACACACACACACATGCACACGCGCGTGTATGATTATATGACACATTCGCTGCTGCGGCAGATAGAAGAAAAACAAACTTAAAGAAAATAAAAAAAAAGTAAAACCACAAAAGCAGCTAAGCAAGTGTGCACAGCATAATAGAGTGCAAGCGAGAGCGGGTGCGCGCTGGATTGAATGAGCAACGCCAGCAACAGAAAAGTAGCAGCAGCAGCGGCTGCGCTACCAGACCAGGCCAGACTGAGAGGCGCGCATTTGACGCCGCTCTAATGTCTGTCCGGCTGTCTTAACGTCCATTCATCCAGCCGTCGGTTTGTCCATTTGTCGATCTGTCTGTCGGTCGGTCGGTCTGTCTATCCGTTTGTCGCTTGACACTCGTGTTTTATCGCCCACACGAATAACGAATGAATAAACCTACAACAACAATAAACCTTTCAGCTGGGTTCCAATAGCAAAACCAACAGCAACAACAACAACGATGACTGTTTAGAATTCAAATGCAAATGCAAACACACACAAAATAATCACACACAGACGACATATATTTTTTTTAATAAGCAAAAAAATCTCTGGTAGGGCGTTAAAGTGTTAAGTCTACACTCAGAGAATATTTCTATTAGACAAGCTGGCCACGTGCTTACGTCTCACGTTGCAATGCGTAGGCGTGACCACGTTGCACAAACTCATAACCTGGCATGAATTGTGGAAATCTCTGAAAAGCCGAAAGTGCTTTAAATTTGCAATTTCTTCGGATAATTTGTGAAAAGTTTTATATATATATTTTTTTTAATCTTATATGGAACTCCCTTTTCAATGGAATATTTTACTAGGATTCAAATATAATACATACATACGTACAACAACTAAACAACAAAACGAACTACTGGTGTAAGCAAGAACAAATTGCGAATTATAACAAGCTTACCAACTTTAAATCGTTATATATCATTAGTGGTCATTCAAAATGAAGAATGATTAGAGAAACCTAAAGATGATTTTGAAATACCTATCCAATGATACCCAACAATGATACATAATATAGTTTATCCTCTTTAACTTGCTACTTTTTCAAAATTTGGCATCTGCTTGTGGCCATATTAAATTGCATATATTTAGTGATGATCGCAAGCTTAAACCAAATAGACTGACGTAAAAATCATCAAAATCGGTCCACGCTTTTGATATCTAGAGTGCCACAAACTAGGTACCCATATTAATTGGATTCGAGGCATGAACTCAGTTAGTATTTGTCTTATTTGTGAAGGGGTTTGTGCTAACATTTATAGCAGATAAGAAATCCATGCAAATAGCAAAATAGTTATCGAATTGCGTTGCTAACTAAACTTACTTTTATTTGAAAGAATTTTTGCTTTATAATAAAAAAAAAAAATTAAACAAGGTTATATGTTGTATTTAAGCTAGTTAAAATATTTGTTTTGCCTTTGCCTATTTTTATAGATCCTTATAAAAACCCAAACCGTTCAGTATAAATTTATAAGGAAACAACAGTTAGGACAAGAAACACATACCATGGGTCAGCGACCATGGTCAGACCATGCTATTTGTCAGAATTTAGGTACGAGGGGCACTATTTATGTTTCGGGAAATGGCAACACTAATGTCAATAGGAAAAATCTGGAATACTAAAATAATTTTTGACATTTTTTTGCACAACCAACCGCCGAAGACGAATCACCCTCCACCATGACATGCAAGCTCTCACACAACGGCTCAAAATATCGAATTCATGGGTCATTCACTGTACAGCCCTGATTTATCACCCACTGATTTTCTTTTATTCCCAAACATCAAAATAAACTGCGTGCTGAACGTTTTTCTACGCCCGTAGCAGCTGTTGATGCGTTCACAAGCCATGTTTTGGATGTGTCTCCATCGGAGTGGAAAAAGTGCTTTGAAAATTGGTTTGAGCGAATGCAAAAGTACATAAATTTTCATGGAGAAATGTTATTATGTTATATTCCCGAAGTAGAAATAGTGCCCCTCGTACATAAATATACAATTAAACACATTAGTCTTCTTTGCGTCGCACAGTGGGGTTAAAACCTCAGAAAGCAAAAAACAGATAGGTATAAACCTGCAGCTTTCAGTGGTACGATCTGGACCTACATGGAACATTTTATTCTCCAAATTTTGGTTTTTCTAGCTAAATTCCCTTGCCTCCTGCTGCTTGTTACATATAAATACAATACATTAATATGCCTTTTTAGATTACGGGTACAGGGTACAAAAATATACAAACTTTTGTTCTGATTTTTAAAAATATTGCAAATAGTTTGACCATAAATACTTGCTAGTATTTTATGTTTTAAAAAAAAAAAATAACCAAGACGGTAGAAGATTTTCTTAGGACATGTCATTTTTTTATTTTAGGAGGAAGAGAAATTGTCTTACGACATATTATTTTTATTTAAGGAGGAAGAGAAACCAAAAATTTCAAAGGATCTTTGATTGATATTGATTGAGTTGTTATTGGGAGTAGATGTCGTGGCTGATTCGCGAGTATTGCACATTTACACCGGCACACAAAGAAAAGTGGTGCGCAATTGACCAGAGCCCTTACTGACATGAATTTCGACTGTAAGCTCCTTTTGACTCCTACACCCTCAAATTTGAATTTAATGGCAACAATATCGTTATGGAAGTGATCTGGATCGAGTATGATTTTCATGTAGTTCGAATGTAAAGTTTATTTGGTCAAAATTTGATTAAAAAGATGCAGTTGATGAATTTCATGTCCATTGTCCACTCGACAAAAAAAATATTCTCCGATTTATCTCAATTTTTTTTCGTTAATTGTCTTATAGGTCAGTAAATTATGGGATCAATTTTTTTCAATTTTGTTAAAAATTGGCAGAGTGGGAGGGGCAAAGTCTTGGATTTAGCCGACATGCTCTATTTTGTTTATATGCTATACTTTAACAGAGAGAAAAAAAAAAATTTCGTGTCATGTTTTTTATATTTTTTCATGAACTTTCGATTGGTGAAATCCATTTTGGAAATTTTTTTAATTTTACCTAAAATTTTTGATTTTTGCTCTTTTTTCGATTTTTTCAATTTACTCAAAACTTGAGGGTTTATAAGTCAAATGCACCTTAGATTCGGATTCAACTTGTCGAAATACATATCGGAAGGTGGTCTAGTCAATCGCGCAAACCACCTTAAAGGACACGAACAGGCTTTTGTCATTTTATAATAAAAAATTCTCCAAGTGTATGCAGCTCAGTCAAAGAATGCACAAAAACTCAATGGCGTCGCTGCGTCTTCGGTTTTGCGTTTACATTCGGTTCGTCGGCGCTTGACGTGCTATTCAAGTGTGCTTGTTGTTGTTTGCACTATGGAATGCTTTGGTGGGGAGAGCAGAGTAAAGAGGAAAAAACAACAAAGTGCAACGTAAAGTGGCGACGTGCTGCGCCGCGCTGCATTTTAGTTGAGTCGATTCGAGTTGGATCGAGACGATTCCGTCGAGAACAACAACGACGACGGCGACTGTACTAAAGATAGCATTTTAGATTGGTGTGTTGTGCGGTGTGGCGCGGTGCAGAAAAAAACACGTTCTCATTTTTTTGTAAACGCATTCTCACTTGCATTGCATACAGATGCAGCAGCAGCAGACACACTGACGGCAGTCAATGGCAGCAAATGTGTGCAAGCGAGAGAGAGTACCGACACGTAAATGACAAAAAAAAAACAAGAAGAAGCAGAAGATGTGCTCGACAGCAATGGGACGTGTTGTTGTTGCTGTTACGTTAAATGCTTTCGAAGAAGCAGAAGAAGAAGAGGTGTTTGGCAACGCCATCGCGGCGAAGGTTAGTAGTCGTCGTCATGCACGTACTACAATAATAACAACATAAGAAAAAGCAAAACCAAAAGCATCAAAGACAGAACAACAGAGACAAAGCCAATGGACAGCAACAATGTTCGAACTAAAAGTCAATTTCAAATGGAAAACTGTTGTTGTTGTTGCTTTTGCAGTGCATAGAACTGCAATAATAACAACAACAAAAGCTAATAAGAACAAAAATACAAAGAATTGCCAACTCCGGCACAAATAAATGCACGTACTTTTGTATGTATTTGTATGCATGGGTGTAGTTAGTTGACCATCAGCCAATAGGGATGAGCATTAAGCGTCCTCTGTGTTTAACGAACTTTTCAAAAATTAGGGTGGGGGGGGGGGGTGGGGGTGTGGTGGATGGTGTGCAAAGCCCCCCCTGGATACGCTCTTGGATCAGCATCAAAAGTCGAGTATATATAGATTTGCCCATCTTTCTGGCTGCCATATTTTAATCTAGATTTTGGAGACTATAAGAGATGTAGACTTTAAATTTGAATTTATAGATTCATCTTTACTCTCTTCAGATCACTTGTATTAATTAAACGTACTAAATGTATTCCCCTTCATAAAAGGAATAGACACTTAAACCGATCAACTTATATATGGACATATGTATGTCGAATGTCATCTCTGTACCTCAAATTTATACAAAAATGTGTGGGATCGCTTAGACGGCATTTACACACACCGACTCTGTCGCAGAATTTTTGTTCGAAAAAACGTTTTTCGGCAAAAGAAACGAGGTACCTCGCTTCCCTTGCCTAAAAACCACTTTTCGAACAAGAACTCTGCGGCAGAGTCGGTTGTGTGTAAACCCCGTCTTATTAATAGGATTACTTCTCCCTCGCTTCTAGCTTTTTGCTCACTATTCTTGCTATAGTAGCTAAATTCGAGCAACAAGGGAGAATTTTATTCTGAGAGGTAGTGGCTCATTAAACAGATCCTTAAAACCGATAAAAGTTCTTCACCTAAACCCGCTTTATGGTGTTTCGAATATTTCCGAATGACCAATTGAACTCTAAAAATTTGATTTCAATTATTTCGTTTTATCGGAATCCCGCGATTTGAGAATAAATTGCTTAAAATGATTACAATGCGAGTGCGATTTTTTGTATGCATAGGGTAGAAGGATAAAAATTTTGCAAATGTATGTAATAGGTATAGGATGGGAAACAGATCCCATAAAGATTATATAAATATAATCTATATTAGTATCAAAAGTCGTGTCAACATACACAAGTTCATCTATCTGACAGGCGTCTGAACAACGAGAACTTGGAGACTATAAAAGATAGAGCCTTCCAGTTTGGACATTTAGATACTACTAGTCTTTCTTCCCTAAAACGAAGTTCTTACTATCATACTAACCCACGCCTCATTTTGAGTTTTGTACGAACGTCCCAGCTCCTCTCTAAGGGTGAGTTTCTATGTACTTTTCTCATACAGCCTCATACTCATGAATGGAGAGATGTTCAAAGTTCTGCAGTTTGCAAAACATTAGGATCCCTTAAGAAGTTTTACTTCTATTGGCGCACACATTTTTTTGTTTAGAAATAGATTTGAAACAAAAAGAAAAAACAGAATTTTCCATGCTTTGTCTTAAGTTAGTCACGTAGTCATCCACTTCCGTTGGAGAAAAAAAGCGACTGACTGACAGAAAGCAGTTCCAGTGGTTTATCGGATGTCGTGCATTGTTTCATTCATTCATTATGCATACAAAGATTTTTACAAAATCTCTAAAAAAATTATTTAAAAAGAAAATTACTTACCTACACGATGCATTTCAGAAGTTCCTTTTGGTCGACAAGACAATTCTGTAAGTCTACATGATATAGTCCGATTCGGAACTACAAATTTTAAGCGCATCTTTGCATTAAACTTCGCCTTTTCTATGCGCTTCAGACGAAATAGTTATCGGACCCGGAAGAGGTGAAAAGGTGCTAAAAAAGAAAGAAAAGAGAAGTGTAAGCTTTTATGAAACCTATACAAATCTGTGGTTCGGAAAAGGATCCTGGTATAGATAAATCCTATCATATAAAAATTTTGAACTGGGTACAAGAGGTCAGCTCAATGGAGAGACCATACCCTCTGATACCCCAGCTTAATGCCGGAGTTTGATACTTCACTGGCATCTGATCTGAAAGACCTAAGACTAACAGAACTAAAAATTGAGTGGCATTTGTTACAAAACTCCGAGCTTCCAGATACTCTGTGCCCATATTGAACCTTAAATTTTTATAGGGGATAAATTCCCCAATCTGTGGGTGACAATAAAATATTTTTCATACAAAAGCCCAGAAAGTGGGACATATTTGATCCAATTCGAACCTCTTTGAAACTAATAGAAGATTTTATTGGAATTGAAGTACAATACACCCACGACAATTTGGTTTTTAACTAAAATAACGGAATAGGTGCTTTTTTTGGGTACTTAACATGGAATACTTAACATCTAAAGTGAGATTAGGAGGTCTTAACTTGAAGGTTCTCTATGTCATAGTATCAGGTTCTCGAAATATTTATGATCTCCAATTGACAATGCTAAGGCCGCTATGTTCATCCTTCATAGTCGTCGGGAAAATATTCTTCTGACGAATTTGACGGATGACCACCAAACGACCGTCAGTTATCCGTGGCATAACTTCGTGACGATTTTTTATCCCCGCTTAAGAAGTTTCACTTCCAAAAATTTACTACCTACACTTCGGCGTCCCTTTTAAGGCGCTTTCTGCAACGTCTCTGTATTATTTCGTTTTTCTTTGATTCCACATATTCGTACATAGTTTGATTTTGTGGCCAACTTTACCCGCGCTGCATGATTCCGTTGCCAGTTGCCATCGCTGCAGTGCATCAGGGTGCAATCAATGGGAACGCCAACCATAATCGCAGAGCATAAGAAAAACAAAACAAAAAGCACAAAAAACACGTCCCTTCTTTCTGCATCATCATCATCATACACATCATCAGCACCATCATCAGCGGCAGCGGTGGTGGCGACTACAACATGAAGTTCTCAGAAAATTCAACAAGTTATCGCTTTTAAAACGTGAATAATAATACTAAAGTGTGCACAATGCTATAAACAAACATGACGGTCTGCACACACACATACACACACAGCCACGTTTACTTAACACACAGAAGAGTGTGATATGAAAAGCTTGTAACCTTCCAGCTAAACATTTTTCGACTCTATTTTCAAAGGGTGAGACCCTTAAAAGCTGCATAAATTCTATATTATCAATTTCAAGATGTTTCGTTGGATCGAAAAATTTGGAGATTATAATTGAACTTTATTTTACATTCGAATTCGAATTCAAATCGACAAGTAGCACCTGCAAAGACTCTGAGAAAACTAATCAACCAAATACATGAAATCTCGGAGAGCAGAAATGGTGCAAAGAAATGATTCAAATGGATGGTTCAAATTTTGAAAGATCCCATTTTGAATTAAGTCATTGGAAATTTGTGACCTGCAGGTGAAAAACGGCTAAGATATTTAAATATATTAAGATATTTGATATTATATAGACTAAGGTCCTATCCAAAGTTCTTTGAAAATCTACCATTGCTGTTGTTAAACATTGTATATAATATTTTTAAGGTCCCTCATTTAGTACATATATAGAAAAAGTTCCGAGTTCTGCTTGTGCTACAGAAATTTGCAAAGATTGACATCGCTTTCCATTGCAGAAATGATGCGCCAGCGAGGTAGTACACCATAACACCATTCGCGCATGACGCAATTTAACATAATCCGGCGAAGGAAAACTTCAATCAGTTGTTTTGCAACCTACTCCATCTATTGATTGGTTGACATAACGACGTAAAAAATGGAAACGACACGACTTAATTGGTTATGACAGGGATGTTATGTCAAGAGCTGACACACTTTATATTTAACTGCTTTTGTTTGGTTTTAATAAGTCCTGCTTCTGCTAAGATGGTGACCACTATAGTTTAGTTAGGTGTAATAAATGTTTTGGAGTATCACCTCTTCTATTGGCGAACGTTTTCTTTGATATTCTATTTTTTTTAACAAACTTCAAACAAATGTATATGTTCTTGCACCTTTAAGAAGCTTGTACTACTGATTTGGACGATGGAAGAATGTCTATATTATCTGCATGTGTTGCCACTGAAGTAAATATTATGTACAGGAACGGATCCAGTACTTATACTTGTGGAATGACTTTTTTTTAAATTTTGATGGCTAACCTTTACATTTAAGGTTGATGTGACGGTTAGCCAGATAGGATTTAAAGAATGGAGTACGATGCCGGTAAAGATTTATTTTTATTTTGTCAAAAGCCATTTGCCTGCAGTTACAACCGGAAGCTTTATGACAATTCCGACTTTTAATTTAATTAGATTAGAACATCCATTTGGTATCCTGCAATGAGAAAGTTCTCTATTTCTACAGGTTAATTTATACAGTATGCACGGATCAGTTGTTTTTCCCTCCATGAAAAGAAGAAGGTACTGCAATGTCAATATTTCTATGTCTTTTTATAGTAGCCGACAACAAACTAATTTAAAATTTCAATTTAAGGTTAATGTCCTTGATTTGACATTAATGCTGATGTGATGGCGTGATACGAATACCGGGATTGTAATCAGCGACCGTAAAAACATAAAGGTAACTCACCTCCACCTCAATTTCACATTGTGGTCCTGAGTAATTATAGAGAAGTAGAAAATACTCCTCTCTCGTACCTTGTTACTTCATCTTAATATCCAACTGTAAAAGACGTTTGGTCAGAACTTTTTTTTACGTACTTGTAGAGTGTAAGTAAGTGCGTTATTGTCCACTAACCACTAACTATTTTGACCTTGTATAGTCCTCCTAGACACAACGTTTCATTGGCTCATTTGAACAATTATTTTAAATCCTTAGCACCAATATTCGCAAGGCATTTGGCGTGGGGTTCCCGGCTTACAAAAAACAGACTCGAAGAAAGTGCAAGATCCAATCTGAGTTTTGTGTTTTCAAAAATATAAATTTAAATCATTTCAATATTAAATCCCGTTCTGAGTTGTCTTCCGATCACCCTCCAATTTAACCCTTTACAATTCAAAAATTGATTGGAAAGCATATTGACTTCTGAATATACATTTACGATCGTTTAAATCTGCGAATGATATAGAAAGTTCCACGATATATTTTAATGACGCCGGCTCTGAGTTCCACTCCGGACTTAAATCGAAAAGAAACCTCAATTCGCAATCAAATTGCCAAAGAGTACAAGATGTCTCGAAGATATAATGAAGCTTAATCTTGCAACTAAGTACCCTAACGACCCAAAATTAAGATAAAAATTGTTCCCTTTGAGAGGCTACTAAAAAATTAAGAAGATCCACTATGGTCAATCTCCCATCAAGAAGGCGGATTTTAGTTGAAGGAGAAGGATACCCCCTATAAAACGAACTTCCAAATATTTTCCAAAGACATTGAAGGTCAAGCAAAAATCATAGCAATACCTAAGCCCGGCAAAGATACTTCCAGTGCACCATTCCGGAAACACCATTCAACAATTGAACAAATATTATCACTAATATTGGAAATTTTCTTTTTTTATTAGGATATATATAAAAAATTATTACTTACTCTCAGCTAATTAGTACTTTGGGTGTTTTTGTATAAAATTATTCTCCAATACACCCACACACAATCTTGAAACTTGGTAAATTTCTATTCAGCACGTTCTCTCATTATTGCATTAAAAAACTATTAGATCGTTCGATGGTTTTTTTTTTCAAAAATTTTTCAAACCGGATTGTCATATTCTTTGCTCTCTGCACCACCCACTTCCCACCTCAAGCCGCAGTGAGCGTTTACTCATTATTATTCAATTCAAACAACGCATGTCGCCTGGCCCCGGCTGTCAATCTTCGACGTTTTTGAATTCAAATTTTGAGCTAAAGAAAAACCAAAAAAAATATCATAGAGTGGGTGGTGGCTCCAGGTGGCCAAACCCCTCAAAATAGTCACAAGTCAATTTGATTTTTTTTAAATCTCTGTATGACGTTTCGGAGTCGTCCCCCCCAATGAGCATTCAGCCAATAAGCACAAATTCAATTCAATTCAATTGCATCAAAATATGGGAATGGCACCAAATCCAATGGAGCATATTAGCATATTTATGCGATACACACGTACACAGTTATAGTCAATTGGCTTGTAATGAAATAATAAATGTGTGCATTAGTAGTTATATCCAATAAAACTTATTAGATGGCAGGTGAAATTATCTAAGTTTTGTAACGAAACTAATTTTATTTTAAGGAATTTTATATTAACTTTCATAAGATTAGTTTAAAGTATTTCAATTTTGATTTATAAAAGGCCATTATTATGTTGCTTTGGAAGTGATGACCTTTCACGCGAACCAGTGACTATAACATGACCTGCTTGCAAGCAATTAGCATATCATAATATTTTCGCCAACGGCCGATTCTAACGGCTACAGGATTATGATGAACGGAAAACAGTATTTAAGATCTTCTCTTTCAAGAGAGAGAGATTTACTTTTAATTTGCTTTCTCAGCCCAACATAGCATATATTTGCAACCATGATTCTTCGCCTGATCTTCAGACTGACGTTGTGGTTGCTGGTCATTTCGGATCCAAGGAAGACAAATTTTTTACAAGAACCGATGACGGCTTTCTCGAAGACACTAAGTACTTCGTTTTGTCGTAATTCACCTCAGCATTTGTCGTAATGTGATGTGAATTTGGTCACTGGTCGACCAGAAAATATGGCTGAACCCTATTATAAACTAGGCACGACAGAATCTTTTATCTTAAAAATAGGACAAAGAACACTGGAATTCCAGTCATTGAGTATGCGTTCATCGGACCATACCTTGCATAAAAGTTGGTGCATATTCTTAACCAACTCTTCGCCGCCGGTCTTGAATAACTCAGCTGACAGCCCTTCAGAGCCTGCCGCTTTTTTATTGTTCAGCTTTTTAATAACCGATTCGACCTCGTTATACTCAGGTGGCCCTACAATAGTTCCATCATTAACTGGTGGTTCCGGTGTCATTTCACTATCGGCGAAATTGTGCACTTCATCGCCTTCAAGTGTTCGCTTATAGGCAACGGCACTCCTCTTCGTACCAAGAGTTAGTCGCAGGTTTTGTATCCATTAAGTGTGTTGTTTCCATTGCTCTTATATACTTTGAGGAGACAGAGAGGTTTCCCGGAACAGGCTGGAAAATGTGTCAGAGATGGTTTCCCAAAAATGAGTATAGAGCTTCCTAGCCAAACCGTTACCGCGATTTAAGTTGCGATTTAACTCATTGAAATAAATCGGGCATAGTCATGATCCCGAAACCCGGAAACCTCAAAAGCCTACTACCCTGCTTATCCTTTTACACAGCAGAACATCATTCCCACTCACCAATTTGGGTTTCTTGAGAACCGTTGCACTATCGAACAGGTTCATACAGGAGGTTTATCTGATGCAAATGAAAAGAGAAATGGACCGAGAATGCTTCCTTGTGGCCATCCAGTAATAGACTCGCTCTAACTTTGACCCTGAATGAATGGAGCTCCAAATAAGACCAGGATCGTAGCAATGTAAAGTAGAACGGGAGTAGCCTCTCCTTGATCTTTTGCAGAAGCCCTGGATGCCAAACTCAAAGGACTTTCTGTTCGATGTCCTCGAAGATGATATTGCAATACCACCGGTCGAATGCTCGCAATATGTGGTTGGTGACTCTGTTGAGTTGCTTTACCGTGCCACAGCCACAATAGAATCCGAACTCCGCAATGAATGTAAGACTTGCAATAACCTGTGTTTTCCAAACATTCGAGAATTCAGAGTCCATCTCCGATTTGCTTCCAAGATTGGGAAACATTGCGATGACAGCTAGCTTACATACCATCAGAAAATATTGCAGGCTCACTATGGTATTGAAAATCGATACCGGCAGCGACTTCAACGTGCCGAAGCTTGATTATGGCTTCAACATACTCAGCGCCAAATGGGTGCTCAAGCAGGTCGAGCTGAAGGAGAGTCAGAACTGGAGTCGCTCTTCGAATTTTATTGCAAAGGCGTCGGCTTGCTCCTGCGCACAGTGTCACTAGTTGCCGAGAATGATTTGGATGGGTGCAAGTCGAATGGGACGTCGTCAGCTATTTCTAGTGGTCTGTCATAGTCAAAAGTTGGCGTCTGAACAACTGCGTACGTATCCGGCGTGCGCATCCGGTTTACCTTGTCATCTGCCTGTTGCGTCCCAATAAATGTCCTTCGGCGTATACGTTTCTCCTGGATAAGGTTGCGCATGGTAAATTGTCCAGCGCTCGATCTTCTCACAATAGAGTTGCAGTGCATCGTCAATATGCTGGTCAGATTAGAGCTCAATGACCGAATACATTACATCGTTCAGGCACATTTTGGTGAGGTTCATGTTAGTATTCCGGTTGATTAGCCAAAATGCATTATGACAGCGGAATCGAGCATAAGATGTGAGCTGTGTGTTGGGCGATGTGAAGCTTCCAGCGCGGGATTCCCTTGTAGATGCCAAGGTCGATACAAGTAGGTCTGTGTCTTCTGTCGTTTCTTGAATCCGGTTTTCCAGTGTTCCATTCGAAGGCAACGCTTTAAAAATTTTATTTTCTCTAGAACCTAGTTGTGTGTGATGACTTTAATTGGGAGATCCATTTGGCACGCAGTAGCTAAAAAAGCTGCCTTCTAAGTTCACAGCAAAGGACTCTTTTGAGTTGAGATAGTTTGTGTCTTCTTCTTCTTTCTCATATTGTTTGTGTCTTCTTCTTCTTTCTCATATTGTTTGTGTCTTCTTCTTACTCTTATTTATCAAGAAGCAATGTACTATTTTTACATTTATTAGCTACAAAACACTTTTTATAACTTTTTTTTTTATCAATAATCGTAGCTTCGTCCGTTATGCTGTTTAGCCGTTATTATTTAATTTCAAAATACTTTTTATATTACACTGCACAGTGCTGCCAAGCAGTAATAAAAATACCAAGAAAAATTCTCTCGCTCACGCTCTGCATTGTTTGCGTCGTTCTTGCTGTAAAAACATCGATGTTGAGTACATCGATTATTTTAACATCGATGATTTGAAACATCGATGATTTCAACATACATTTTAAAACTTCTTGAATATTTTTTAATGCCAGTGACTCTTGTACAATCAAGTTCAAGGAGTGGGCAAAGCAACCTAGGTGTTTTTTTGCATAAATTCGCATGCCTTTTTCATTGAAGCTGCGTTGTCAGTAACAACCGTTTTAATTTTTTGTATGTACATGCTGCAGTGGGCAAAATGTACTTCGCGTCAAGTAGGCGTACAAATTTTCGGAAGCAGCAGACGTAGAACCAGCAGTCGTAGTAACTGCTGGCGAAGAAACAGCTGACGACGATGCAGCACTGTCTTTATATAAAACGCAATATTAAAATATAAGCCCACAACTGATGAGATTCCTACTAACTTGATATGTGTAGCAAAAACTTGTCCATTTATCCAGAGGAACCACCAACGAAATGGAAACTATAAAACAACTGTAAAAATAATAAAAATAATGCAACAAAATAGCCAAAAGTGCTTATGCTTTAGCGTCTCACAATGCAGTGAAACATCGATGATTTAAAAAAAACCTCGATACATCGGACCATTGTAAAAACATCGATGACATCGATGTTAACATCGATGATTTTACAGCACTAATAGTGCATTTAGTTGTTGTTGTTGCTGTCGTTGTTGTGGTTGTTGCTAGCTCGTCGCAGTAATAAAGCGAAAAATAATTCCATTTGATTAGTTGGAAGACAACCGAAAGCAAATTAGAAATGCATTTGAAAGTAAAAATCAGCTAACGAATATTCAATTTAAACTATAATAATTTAATTTAAATACATAAATGTTGCATCTGCGAATAAGAGTTAATCAAACATAACACGAAATCCGACACCGAAGTAGAAGGAAAACGAAAAAAATCGAAAGCAAACAAAGAAAACGCCAATACACAGCAGTGCAACCGAAGCAACAACAATAATAATAACAAAAACAACAAGGTGAACAAAGAAACTTTTCCGCTCAACCGCACACAACCCCCTTTTTAACTGTGGCGCTACGGTTGTTGGTGGCGAGGCTGCTGACTTTGAAATTGGGTCGGATTACTCGCTTCTGTTATGGCAATTAGAACCACTGTGCAGCTGATGTTCCTTCACCGCCGTGCTGCATGTCAGTGCCTCAGTGTGCGTGCCTACCGTGGTAAGTTGTTAAGTAGTATTGTATGCGCTGCGTGTTCTGCGCTAAAAATATGCAAAAGTAAGCGAAAGTTCTTTTAATTACTTAGAATCGTCAACGTAATGTCATATGCATGTATATATGTGTAAAAATCATTAACTATTCTTGCAGTTTAATACGCATTCCGCTCTACGGCAACAACGCCGCAAACACAACAATAATATTAAAACCAGCAGCACTACCGCCGATCGGCAGCATTTCTAATTGGCACACGTAATTTTAAAAATAATAGGTGCAGTCTTTTACATCAATAGAATAACAAGAAAAAAAAGTATAAAAAACTACAACATGAGCGTCGTTGGCAAACAGCAACAAGCGCCACCGCCTTCAACTCAACAACAACTTCAGAATCCAGTACAGTCGTCCGCCGCACAGACAAATGCAGCTTCTGCCGCCGCAGCTGCAGCAGCTTCATCAGCAGCCGCATCTAACAATAGCAACAACAGCAGCGGCAGCGAAGCTACGGGCCTTAGTTGTAATGGCAACATCAGTCCCGCCGATGTACTACGTCTGACCAAAATTACTGATGACTACCTCTGTTCAGCGAACGCCAATGTATTTGAAATCGATTTTACACGCTTTAAAATACGTGATCTTGAAAGCGGCGCCGTACTATTTGAAATTGCTAAACCGCCTAGCGAACAATTTCCGGAAGCTCATTTGAGTGCTGAAGAATCAATGTTGCTGGCCGCTGCAACGGAGGAGCTATCCCTTGAAGACACTGCCGATCCGAATGCTGGACGTTATGTACGCTATCAATTTACTCCGGCCTTTCTCAATCTAAAGACAGTGGGTGCGACGTAAGTCATATCTGTGTACATGCTTCTTTTTTTAACTGTATTAAAAATTTCATTGCTTTCGGCGATTTAGTGTGGAGTTTACGGTGGGCAGCCAGCCTGTGAATAATTTTCGCATGATCGAACGGCATTTCTTTCGTGATCGTTTACTGAAGACATTCGATTTTGAATTCGGTTATTGCATTCCATATTCAAAAAACACATGCGAGCACATATATGAATTTCCAAATCTACCACCGGATTTGGGTAAGTTTTCTTTGATGTTATATACTACTTAAGTCTTGGGATTAGTCGTTGGTTAGACAGCATTTAGATATTCCACATAATCGTATCCATAAGAACGTTAGAATTATCGCTTAAGTTTAAACGTTATCAATAAATCTTTTCAGTTCAACAAAAGTAAGACTGAGTACAGAGGTAGCTATAGCCTGTCCTGAATAGCTAATGGTGTATTAATTTTGTGGAAATGTATGTAACAAACAGCAGAGGCATGTAAACTCAAGTTGATAGAACTATATCCGGTTGTCGTTAGTTGTCCGTAGAGATAGAGTCTCCCAATTTGTATATTTGGTTACTACTTTGCGGTCTTCATTTAACTAGCTAAACATTAAACTAGAAAAACAATTTGTATTGTTGTTTATTTAGCTAAAGACCTGCAATTTGGAGTAGCTTACATCAATTCTGATAAAATACACCCTATAGATCCAAATCTGATTGCTAGAAGAGTTAGCTACCATACAAATCTGTACACTCTTTCTGAGTTTTTGTGGTTAATTTAGCTAGAAACTCCAAATTTATTGCACCTTACATTATTATTCCTAATAAAATAGCTCACACG
This sequence comes from Leucophenga maculata, assembly GCA_035044805.1. NCBI lineage: Eukaryota > Metazoa > Arthropoda > Insecta > Diptera > Drosophilidae > Leucophenga > Leucophenga maculata. Next base: position 1,551,124 of record JAWNNP010000387.1, read on the forward strand.
GGTCCAACTAAGAATACATTCCTCATACAAATTTAATGTATAATGAGGTACGGGGTACAACTCGAGCACACTTGATTGCTGTGTTTTTGTTTTCTTTTTTATATATACGCTTCACACAAAATGTGTATAGTATTATAATTTTGTGACCATGTTTGCGACGCCTGAAAAGTATTATTGTTTGTTATTTATTTATGAATAAAAAAATATTTTTTTCCATATAAATTTTTTAGTTATTTTTAAAATTTTATTAGATTAAAATTACATATGAAAGGTGGTAGAATATTTCAAAGCCATAAACTCTTCCCCAATAGAGTAAATTAGCCTGCTGTAAGTTGTGCTAGAGATGCACAGACATGTCTGGGTAGAGAAACTTCGCTGTCTTCGATATGAGTAAATCTAAGCAGCAGCAGAAATGACAGCATCCTGGCTGATGTAAAATAACTGGGAGCGTTATCAGTATACGTTCCGTTCAACATTGATATTCCTTGTTGCTTTGTGAGGATGGTGGGTTGTCTCATGTCAATGTTAAAAGCAGTACTTGAAGCACCTAAGATGTTGGTCCTAAACCCGAACAGCTGAAGTGATTCAAGCGATAGTCTCTCTCTCAACCGATAGTCTATCTCTCTATTGTTGCAGACTTTGCGCTACCAGTATGTGGTGGTCCTGGTTCAATAGGCTTCAACTTTGAGTTGTGCACCAGACAGGTCTATATTGTGATGATGTTTCTACGTATTGTTCATCATATGCGCTATCAAATATTGCAGTTGTTGCATAGTACATAGCTGGACGTCCGTGTTATCGCGCGACTGCAAACACTGCACTCACTAATTGGTGAGACCTGGGTTGGGATCAACATTACCGATGTATAGATGTTATTGCTAAAAGTAACATAAGTTACTGCTTATAACATCAGCTACTAAGCAGTGCAAAATCGGTTCAGCCGTTTCCGAAATTAGCCAGTATAAAAAAAAATAAAAAAAAATCACTTCTTTTTTATTTATATTTATATTTAATTTTAATTGTTTTTTTTTTCTCTCTTTCATAACAGTTGCTGAAATGATATCAAGTCCATTTGAAACACGCTCCGATAGCTTCTACTTCGTGGAGGAGCGTCTTGTCATGCACAATAAGGCGGACTACGCCTATGATGGCGGCATTATTGTATAGAAGCAAGCAAATACAGCAACAACTTCAAACTAAAAACCAAACAAACAAAAATAAAAAAAGGTCGTATACTAAATAAAAAAATAGTATAAAGAAAAACAGAAGAAAAATTAACAGACTAAGAGGAAATAACACAAAATTACCAAAAAAAAAAAAGAACACTAAAAAATGAAATCATGCAGCAAAAATTGAAGTTTAGTCGTAAAACCATTTTAGCCTTAGCACAAATTTTTACCCACCATTCCTGAATATCGTATTATGTAAAACACACACACACACCTATATACATTTAAGCCAGTGTATGCCAAACTAATACCAACACATTTTGCGTTTGCTACTTATGTAAACGGTTTGGCATAAACTGTTTTAAACACACACACATACACAAAACACGCCATGCACACACACACACGTGCTGCTGCTATACCACACTCACGAACTGTGTTCACTATTTTGATATAATTTAATAAGTATTTATTTTAGATATTTGATTTTAAATTAAAAATTAATTTATAAGTGCAATATAAAATATGATATTATAGTATATAATTATTATTTATTTATATTGTTTTAACGAATTCGAGTTGTATTTCTTAGTTTTGCATATAATTGCAAGTGTGTGCGTTGAGTGATTTTTAAGCTTAAGCCGTGGTTTTTTATCATAATTCTTAGTTTTTGGCTTAAATTCGCTTTAAGCGCGACTGATAAATTGGTCAATTGTTGGTAAACTGCTGACGACAGACAGCAGTAATCAAAAATCGAATCAAAATTTTTTTGTAACTAAACATTTCCGGTGATTAGACTTTGCAATTTATGCTATACATAAATAATATAAATGAAAAGTAAAACACAAATTAATTAAAAGCATAAACGACATCAAGCGTTAGTTTCAGTAAAATACAATAATTATATGAAATATTAAGAGAAACCTAACTAAAATAGTTCAAAATACGCTCGACATTTAAAACACATCATATTTAATATGTATACGTAAATTTTGTAAGTTAATAATTGGTTAAGGACAACCAAAAACAACAGCACACACTCATTAATTTACCACACACGAATGCTCACACATTCATGCAATTCGAATTTGTTTTAATACCCTGCATACATACATATTTTAGATATAGATAGCTAGCTAGGCATCTGTTAAATTCACATTATTTTGGGAGACAAATAAGTAACAATTAAAATACATAATGAAATAACTTTAAAACAGTTCAGGGTTCGGTCAACAAATTAATTATTTGTTTGATTTTCCATAGTATATATATTATTACTGAGACTAGATATCATGCCTATTAAATATTTTAAATAATACTTTAACGTATTATAAGCTGATACGCTATAGTTAAAAATCGGTTTCCGAAAACAATAGTAGACTTTTGCTTATGAAAAACTTTTTTGTTAATGTAATTTTTCTTTGAAACTTTTCCAAAGAAAACATGTAAGAAAATTCTAATTTTTTAATAAACTTGTAAAATTCCGGCGAAGTCCTAGTCGAATGCAAAAAGAACGAAGTCTCTTATCTACTACAGTTTCCGAGAACCGTTTGTTCATATGGACGGGCAGAGGGACGGACATGGCTATATCCACTCCTCTATCGCTCCTAACCATAATGCGGGTAACTTTGAGGGGGTATCCAACCATTAATCCGACCTACCTACTATTACATACATTTGCACAAAAGCAATAGGCTCTTGTACCTTCGGTACAGGGCCTAAAAAAAACTCTGTATAATACCTTTTAAAGTTTGTAGAAAGCTGTTTTTACATTCCGAGAAGATTTGGTGATAATAAATTTATTACAATGCTAAATTCTAGACATTGATTAAGTGACTGAATTAAACATTTTATGTGTTTTCCGACATCTAACCATAGCTTCGCTAGTTTTTCAGGGGGTATGGTATCCAAAACAATTTGTATTTCTAAGAGTCCACTATGCACTGGATGCAAGTAATACCTACTTACATAGATGACCTCTAAACGTCCTTCGGTCATGACCGCATTCAGGCAGGCGCACAAGTTGCTGTACACTTGTGCGCCAGTTTTTATGAATACCAAGTACGTTGAGATCACTCCATACCTGATCATTAGAACGCGTGTCCGGTCGTCCTCCAATCAAGTTTGGGGCACCCATGTAAACCATGCGTTCTGGAACTCTTTCCACCATTCGAATGTTATGCGCTGGACTATATTAACCTCATCGAATAGCTCATACAGCTTGCTGTTCATACGAGACCTAAACTCGTCGCCGACTCTAATAGAACTAAAATCCTATCCCTTTCGTCTAACTCAAGCACGGCCCATGCCTCTGCGCCATACAACAAGACCGGGAGTTTCAGCGTTTTATAGGTTTTGATTTTCGTCGTTCGAGAGAGGGCTTTAGTTCTTATTTGACATATTTGTAATAGTGATTCTTCGCCTGATTTCCAGGCTGACGTTGTTGCTGGCTATTTCGGATCAAAGATTGACGAAGTTTTCTACGACATTGAAGTAGAAATTCTTCTGCTGCCATTTAGGCGCACTACTATCATCAGACTTCTTAGGATCGACGCAAACAGGAGCGCTCCAATGGGTTCTCTACACAAAATGATAGACTCTCTTAAGAGTAATTCATGACCTTCATAAAGCTCATAGAGTGTTCATATACAATCCGTTAGAGATAACCAGTTCTAGAACTATATATTGCGGCAGAGAAATTGTCCTTTATTTATATTTACTGGTATGTGGAAAATGTCTTTGGAATGTTCTGGGATGTTATAAATATCCGATCAGACATTGCGTACTCTAAGTTCTTGTTTAGTTGTCTTCGGTATTTCAGGGCTTAACCTCCAAGTGTCTATTCCGAAGAACCCATTCAAGAATGGGTGAATTTTGAACAAGAGAAAGCTAAGCCACCATATTTCATTCCTTAATAAATTCCTGTTCATCTAGTACTGTAGCTAAAGTAACCATGGCTCGTTTAGAACCATTTCATCTTTCGCAGAAACAAGGAAACGAGCCCAATACTAATTTCAATGGGCAACCAAATGTAGATTTTATCAAAATGAAAGGTAGAGTTAAAGCAAACCCGTCGCTTGTTCACAAATCCGATAGGCTTTGCCAATTCGTTAATGCTATAAAGCTTCTCCAGTTGTTTATGTTAAATATCGGCTACTTCTAAATTGCTTAGTTGTCGATATGATTGGAAATTTTGTTTAGAGGTGCTAGAACCGCTGGATTTGAACGTGGATCTGCTACTATTGTTGTCAGACCGCTTTTGTTTCGTTGGCATTATAACCAGAGTAGAATTGTTCGAACGTTTTCCATGGTAAAAATTGATCGTACAACCAATCCCAATTGTTCTTTAATTCCCGTTAGAAATGTTTTAAGGAAAGCCTGCGCATAGAATCCTTTCATAGCTTTTACTACAGAACAAATATCTTTATTACTATCAACAACGTTGAAAATGGCCAGTTTAGCTTTAACTATCTCTCTGTATGACGCAGCTATGGACAAGAGATTTTTCATTCTTCTTGCTAGAAATGAACATTTTTTCAACTTTTTTGTGTTTCATAATTTAAAATAAACAAAAACAAAACAAAACTTTACGAAGCCGCAAGCATTCGACCATTTTATCTGTACTGAAAGCCTACAACTGAGTACTTAGGGGCAACAAGTAAATCAAAATCAAATAACAAATCCAGCCAATTGATTTCCCCCACTTGAACTTAGAAAATATAGATATGTATACTTGGCATAGACTGCATACAATTGTAAGCTAATACAAAAATCGAATTTAGATTTAAATATATACATAAATTTAAAAAATATATATAGCTATATATTAACAATTAAAATAAAAAAAAAAAAAATATAAAAACATCAACAAAAAATCGTGTCAGTTTAAAATGCAGAAATTATTTTTAGGCAAGCCGCAGAGTATTTATTTTTTAATTTTTTTTTGTAATATGTATATGCAGGGTATTGAATTGTCGGGCAATTTCGACATTAGCTATTAATTGTTTGTAATTTTAATTTAATTTATTTATTATTAGTTTATTGTGTCGTTTTTTTAATTAAATTAATTATGTGTAAATTTCTTAAAAAAAAAAAACAAAAAATTAAAATTGTAAGATAAATGTATTTAATGAAAAGAAAATGAAAAGCATTCCAATTAAAATGTACATTTTAAATCAAAGAAACCGTGTAGATTATTTTCTCCTTTTGAAGTTTTCAGCATAGTTCTTTTGGATTTCTCTGAAACTGAATAATTTATGGCTATAACAAATTTTTAAAGAAATCATTAAACTATGTCTTGAGCGAACAATTTTAAGTCCTGTTGCGAATTTCCCAGCTAGCAATGCAAGCCTTTTATCTGGCAGCTTTCTTCAAAATGTTGCAATCTCATTCGCATTATAAACTTGAGAAAATGTATTGGCCATTTCTGCAATTGGAGCGCAACGTTTTACATAGAAATGAATGACAACAGAATCATTAGATTATTTATTATATTATTTCTAGCCGTAAACTCAGCATGATCGATAATTTTGACACATAAAAGTTTTGCTAAGTATCAGGATTATATAATAGAAAAAATTGACTTCTCAGAGTACCTCGTTTTTTCATTTATCGAGACATTTCTGTAAATAGTTGTTAGGGCCTATCACGCCTACTTCTGCATAATTATTCTATGGTAAATAAAGCGAAGGGTGTTCTTGATTTTACAAAGTCTTGGCCTAAAGAATTTATTGAACACTTGACTCGTTTTTAGAATTCGCATATTTCACATTATACAACTTAACAAGATTGTTTGAAATTCTACTAAATTGTCCTGCTGATAAACAACAACTAATATTGAACCTGCTAACCCATTTAATAAAATATTATATCGCTGAATATTGAATATTTCAGCACATTGCTGACTGTATATAATAAGCATTAACAAATTTATCAGGTCTTGCATTATAATTCTATTTATTTAAAAAATCAGCGACTAAGCCAATAAATTGCTGTGGCTGTTCAAAGTGCACCAAATGTCCTGCCTCAAGCCAATGAATTTCGGCATTTGGAAAGAGTTGCAATATTTGTGGCCAATGATCGCGACTGCAAGATAAATGCATAAATTTATTAACTAAAAAACAAAACTTCCAATGCACTCACTTCATGAAATTCGATTTGGTGCCACAAATGAACGTAGTCGGTCCGGTGTACGGTGTCATATTGCGGGTGTGCGCATGAAATTTATCAAATTCAGCGATGCTGTCACGCAGCACTGCAACATTGGCAGCCCAATGAAATCTGTATATGTACGAAATATTTATTTCAGAGACTGTATAGCTTTATTTTAACTTACTCGCCCGTTTCGGCGCGCTTGCGTAAATTAAGCATTATAAATTCAACCGTTTCATTGGAGTCCACAGCAGCCTCCAGTTGGTTTTTAACAATTTTTCGTGCCTCCGACATAGAAAGTTTCGGTGGCACATTAATGTTGAGCATAGCATCAAAGATGCGTTTCATCTCGTAGAAATCACGTGGTATTGCTATTGGTGAGATATCCACAACGATTAGGCGATCAACTATCTGAGGCTGTAAACGCAAAATTGATATGCAGCATGGAAAAGGTTTAGTTTAGATATACAATGCACATACATACATACTTCAATGCGCAATGCATCACGGTACGTCCGCCCATGCTATGTCCCATTAGGCATGCCTTGCTTAGCTCATGTTTGCCCAGAAAATCAAGAACATCCGCGGCCATGCCGGCAGTGTTGTGTACTTGCGTATGCGGACTATCACCATGATTGCGTGCATCAACAGTGTAAATCTAAATTGGTACAAACTTAAAATTTGCTTCATACAATTTGATTTATATTTTTGCATTTACTCTGCGTTCGGTTTTTGCGGCCAACGCCTTGCTGACACCGCGCCAATTTTGTTTGGAGCCGAAAAGACCATGCATGGTTATTAAAGGCGCTATGCTGGAATTTGTTTTGCCGGCATTCTCAAAGAGATCTGAAGCCATTTGTGTTGGGACGGGCTCCGCCGATGTCGATGAGGCTACTGCGGTGGCAGAGAAACAGCGACATGCAGCTGTTGGCTGAAACTGAGTAGTTGCGCCGTAATTATGCGTACGAAAATTGCGCAAAATAAGTCTTGGCAGTCGCATCATTTCAAAAAATATGTATAGATATTCTTTGATGCCGGCGTTTCGTAGAATTTAGCACGAAAAAAGTCACGCAATTCGCAGCTGCATGACATTGACACTTATCAGCTGTGCAATTTGTCTATCTCTTTTCCGCACTCTGTTTTATGCAGCGGCGCCAGCTGTTGTCGATTTGAACACAAAAATTTCAAAGGCAAAATGAGTAAAATAATTTTAAATTAATTATAAAATGTTTTACCTAAATAGTTAAGGCCATAATTACAAATAACAAATGGCTTTATTCTTCTGCAATAAATATTTACAGTTTTTAGCTACTCTTTGAAATGTTTCGTTACTAGAGAAGTCCATCTACAATTTTTTAATTAATTTTCCACCTTCTTACTGTTGGTCTGCTGTTGCCTTTGCATTCCAAACATAGGAGAGCAGGTGGAATGGAAAAAGCATTAAAAGATGATGCCTTGGAGGATGAGGTCTCTTACGACTTTTACATTAATCTTAGAGTTGCTCCACAATATCAGTTGAAGCACAAGCCTTGGTTGGAAGATGTATTGGTAGTGAGGTCTGAATCCATATCTGATGAAGAGGTGATGTTGTGAAATATAAAATTTGACGCTAAGTGCATGGTAATGAATCTTCATTGCCTATATTTGTTCTTCTGCGCACCATACACAGGCTTCTACGCATTAAAAACAATTTTGTTTAGAGTCCAATTGAAGTTAAAAACTGCTTGGAGAGTTTTAGTGAGTCATAAGAAACTTTATCGATTTTGGGATTGTTAAAAGTATAAAAAACTGTATCTGCAATAAAAATTGGAATTGTCCAAAGATACAATCCAACGCATTTTGGTCGATCATTTGGACTTCACGCAAGTTTAAGCACGATTTGTTCCGCATCAATTGAAAGATGAGGAAAAGGCTCTTAGGATTCGAAAGACATCATTAAAGATGCCAAAAAGGGTCAAATCTTCCTTTTCAACATTGTTACTGATGACGAGACATGGTGTTTTTAATACGAAGCCGCCCAGTGAGCCAAAACCCAAAAAATCACGTTTGGAAAAGTTCAAAGTGAAGATAACGTAGATTTGTTTCTACGATTCGAAAGGCATTATTCACCAAGAGCTCGTTCCACTGGGCCAAACAATTAATGGGCCATTTTATTTTAGTGTTATGAGACGTTTGCTCCGTCGTATTCGCCCAGAATATCGCGAAGAAGGAAGTTGGCGTTTGTTGCACGATAATGCGCCATCTTATCGATCGACATTTGTGACCGATTTTTTTTACCAAATATCGCATTTTGACCATCAACCACTCGCCACTGATTTGGCTCCATGTCACTTTTTTCTGTTCGGCAAGCTGAAATTATCCATGAAAGTACGACGCTATGCTGATATGGAGGCCATCCAAAAGGCGTGCACTCACGTCGTAAAGATCATTCCGGCCAACGAGCTAAAACACTCATTTGAAATTTTATTGGATCGAACTAATAAGTGTATTCAGTTGGAGGGAGATTACTTTGAATAATAAACAAACAAGTCAAAAGTTAGAGAATTTTTGAGACACACCTTGTATTCTACAAGATCTTGCTTATGATACCGACAGACAGACGGACGGAGTAATCTATAGACTCGAACTTTGATGTTTCCCACAAATACACATATATACTTTATGGGATCTATCTCGCCTGATCAGAGCTCGCCGTCTCTGCTCATCGGTCCACTCAAGACCCATTGCTTCGTAAAAAATCGTCAAAGGGTCTTTTTCCCTATTTGAAAGATTTCGAACGAATGTGCTGATGCGTTATACTGTTTGGTGTGGAAATATTAACAGTTAGTTGGTTGGCGTTATTGTTTTATTGTTTAACAACTCATAAATAATATAATAAACTTAATTTGTAAATAGTCCCAGTTCAAATTAAAAAAATTAAAAATTTTTTTTTTTATAAAAACACGAAAACTAAAGGTCCCTGTTGCTATAACTTCCCAAATATTATTTGCGTGTAATATATAAATACATTAAAGCCTCAACAAATAATAAACATGTATTAATAAACAGTTTCTTTTGTTAATTTCAATTTATTTATTTCGTAAGTGGGCAATGTACTTTCAAACACTTACGCAGCCAACGTCTTTTCCAGCACTATTAGCGGCACTCTAAAATACCGATGCAAACGTATGCATTTTACCGTCTGTACAGTTTATGCTAAGCTGTACAAAATTTTGTGCACAGCGCTAAAATTGACGCGAGTACAAGCAGTGCGCAACTATTAAGCAAATGAAACAAAATGACAGTAGAGCAGCCATATTTTTCTGTCAGTGGCGGCTTTGGCAATTTTTTTTCTCGCAGAGTAGCAAAAGCGCAGATTAAAAGAAGAAGTAAAAAGCGCACAAACGTGTTATAAATTAATTAATAATACCGTGCAGACAGCGAAATCAATTGAACGCATGTGCTGTGCTGTCTTTAATTACATATTTAGGCATTACAAACTTATGGAATATTCAGCACATTGACTACAATCACAAAAAGAAGGTACGCATGCAGGCTGCAGACGTCGCCACCATTTCCTCAAGAAACACATTTCGCCAGCGAAGGAAGATTTGTTGTAGCTGTGGCAGCCGGAGGGTCAGAAGTCGTACGAGAACGTGTGCTACAATTACGCTGGTGTACAACTCGAAGCTATAACGCAGCCAACTAACACTTAACACACGGCAATATTGGCCCGGAACGTACGACTTGGTTTTGCCCGCAGCAGGTAAGAGCACGTACACAGCGACGCTGCTGGTGTGTTGTATTTTATATATTCAAATCGATCTACTACTAAATATCTCTATTGATGTATTTCAAATTATTAAAATAGATATCTCTATTTTCCCCCTACTTCGAACACTAAGCAAAAAAAGAAAGAAAAACTAAAAACAAATTAAAGAAAAAGTGAGTTTATACGAATAATACGAAATAAATAATAAAAAAAAAAGTAACAAGTTCAAAGCGGTTTTCACAGTGTAACAAATAAAACCAAAGCAAGTCAAAAAATCAAATGAAACGAACCGAAATATATAATGTGTAAAAGTATATGCAAAAAGTAATTAGTAATTTTTTTTACTAATTATACTCAAAAGTATTTTCTGCGTTTGTTCGTTCTTTCTAAACCGTCTGTCAAGTTTCGAGTCAAGTGTTTTTTCATGTGTGGTGTTTTCTTTTTTCCAGTCGCGATTAATGTTTTAACAAAAGTATTTAGTAATGCAATTGAATAATCTAGTCGATATATATATTCATATATAATATATATTGTCTCGTAATTGTCGTTATTGTTTTCTTTGCTTTGTTGTCGTTTGTCGCCAGTCGCGAAAATTCCGTCCCAAAAAATCAAAAGTAAAAGTCTGAAGAAAATGTTTCAAATCTATAAAAATATGAAAAAGCCGAAGGTAAGAACTTATTCAGCAAACCACAAAGACAAAAAGTAAAAAAAAAAAAAAAAACAAAAACAATATCAAAAATCAATCTTAATAAAACCAAACAAAAAAAAAAGTTGAAGAAAAGTACAAAAAAGAAAATAAAGAAAAACTAAATTAAAACCAAAAAGAAAGTAAAGTAAACATTTTGCTGCAATTTACTGTCCCTTTCACTCATTCACTTGCTCTCTATCTTTTTTGGTTTTTCGCTCTTACACTCAACGCTCGAAATAGCATCAAAAATAATTTTAAATGTTCACAAACGGACGGACAGCCGGACCAACAATTTAGACTTCTAATCTTCAATTGTAAACCTTGATCATTAAATTATCTCTTTATTTGCATTTTACAAATACGTACGAAACGTTTATTAATAGTTTATCGTAAAGTTTATAACACGGCGTTCTTGGCGCTTTCTGTCGCATCGTGCAATATAAATATTTTGTTTTTGTTTTTCATTTCTAACAGCAGAGATTCTTGCATTAATAGTTCATTAAAATTAGAGTTCTATTAAATTCAAAACCCTTTAGATTCTTAGGGTTTAGTCTATGAATAATGAATTGAGTATATAAGCTTATCTAACTAATTAGCACTAATTAATAAATTAGGTCTAAAAACATAATAAAAGTATGCAGTTGTTGTCCTTTATTCTTGCCAAACTATTAACCGTCTCGTTGTACGGTATACCCGCACAATATTAAATATTACAAATCAATATTAAAACTTCTCAGAAAACTTTGAATAAAATTCAAAAATCGGAGGCTTTATCTTGTTGGCTGAAAAACTCACCTTGCATTTCTCTGGTGTGCTGTGATGGATAAATGTTTCGTCTACGATAACGAAATACCTCAAAAACTTGTTCGTATTGCAATTAAACATCGCGGAATACTGAATTGAAGTAGTCACCCGTTTGCATCTATCAAATATAATGTACTCGTTCCGTTGAGATGTCTATTTTATTGAAGAACTCTTTTGGACAAGCTGAAGGTTCAGCCATATTACTTGCGCTGTTAAGGAACTCAAACCATTGCATTTATCAACCCTTTCCTTGGTTTCGGTAATATTAATGATGTTTAGTCAGACCCAAAACGAAGTTATCTGCTTTCAATAACTGCCAAACACAAACTAAAGGGCATTGTTTGTTCAAAATTTTACAGTTATTATTAAATTGTGAAAATTTTTCTTTTCTTACGGCCCTGTTCAGTAAAAAAAGAACCTAAGTGTTATGTTGTAACAGTCGGATGGCATGTGACAATATTCGGTGTAGATGGAACTTATATTATTTAATGTGAAATCAACCATAAGTTTCTAATGGAAATGTGCTGCTCGGCCACTTATACTTCTGTTTATTATTATTATTATTATTTTTATTTTTTTTAGTTTGTATTTCGTGTGTAGTGCATCAATGACGCATAGAGTGTTATCTACATGGGTTGCGTGACAAATAACTGTTTATACACAAAGACGATACGAGTACGTACATGAAAATGCACTCTTACATCATTTGAATAATTTCTGAAATTGAGATCGCGAAAAATCAAAAAATTTCCCACTGTATGGCTCAGAGACATATCTGAAGTTTCCATCGCCATGAATTCCTCTTAGATTGTTTCATGGTGAAGCTATTTCAGATATTTAAAAAAATCTGACGTTCACCAAGTAGCACCTCTAGATACTTGGTAATTTCATGGTCACAATGGAAATTCTTCAAATTTTTTTAGCGGCCAATAGTTGGATAGCTAAATTTTTTTTTTCAATTTATATATACAAGTTGTGTATAAAAATTTCCCGACTTTTGGAATAAAATGAAAACTACAATAGATTTTTGAGTACTAGTTTTATTTTTATTATTCAAAGTCATCTCCCTCCAACACACTTTTTAGCTAGGTCCAATATTTTAAATGAGTTTTTTAACTCGTTGGCCGGAATGACCTTTACGACGTCGGTGCCCGCCTTGTGATTTTTGGTTAAAAAATCGGTCACAAGTGTCGATCGATGAGAGGGCGCATTATCGCGATATTCTGGCCAAATACGACGGATACGACAAAGAAAACGCCTCATAACACTAAGATAAAGAGTCTTATTAATTGTTTGGCCCGGTGGAACGAACACTTGGTAAATAATGCCCTTCGAATCGTAAAAAAAAATCAACATTGTCTTCACTTTTGACTTTTCCAAACGTGATTTTTTAGGTTTTTCCATTCGGTACTTTGACGCTTGGTTTCAGGGTTGTATTGAAAATGTCACGTCACCCGTAACAATGTTGAAAAGAAAGTTTTGATCTTTTTTGGCATTGGATTGAGTCTTTGGACTATTCTAATTCCGATTCCATTTTGATGTTTTGTCGTTCACTGAAGATATCGGCCGGCCCGAACGTTCGCCGTTATTCAAGTCAACCCGACCGTCTTTGAAACTTGTATACTAGTCGTAAATAGTGGTACGAAATGAACAATTATTCCCATAAACTTTATTCATCAAATCGTGAGTTTCGGTAAAAGTTTTACCAAGTTTAAAGCCATTCTTAAAATTGGGTCTGTGTTCAACACTCATTTTTGCACTGTCACATTAGACGCTACAACTCCACTTCCACTTTTCGAAATCTCTTGAAATTTTGAAGGGAATGTCAATGAAAGATGACCCTTTCCAACGCAGGAGGAGCCACCAGGAAATGCCCAGAAAAAAATTTCAGGAAATTTTGAGACACTTTATTTTAATAGGCATAATCCTTCGTCTTTTGGAATAGGCCCTTAATAAATAACCCCCATACAGTTTTCACATATAATATGAACTTAAAATTTCATATCGTAGCTTTTTAAAAATGGATGAATAACATCCGCCCATTTCTAATTGTAACCTCCAAACAAAAATTATTTATACCTGCTTGGTGTACAACACAAACATTTTATGAAGTGTTTAGGCTTCAGTTCCAAAGAGGTTAGTTTAACTCAGGTCAAACAGATTTAGAATGTTCGATGACAGTCGCGACTGCAGTGTAAGAAGTGTTCCAAACAATTCAAATCTATTGAACCATGTATTTTTCACATTGTGCTTTAAGTTAATATTACAGAAGTCCGCATTTCTTGTTATTTGCTAGAAATTTGTTTTTTTAACTGCGTTATAGACTTTCCGATAAACTAAATAAATATTTCGCTTCAAATTTAAAGCCATATTCTTCTTAATCAAAACAATATTAATTTTTATTGTCTGCTCTTGTCAGCTAATCGAGCGAGAGGGCTAAAACTGGAGATGGTTGCAAGTTGTCGCCAATAGAAAGCCGCGTTTAACTAGCTCACTTTTTAGGGTATGAGAACTAACAGATCAGGATACATTAAAAGTAGGATTTTTAATTTTTTAAATTTTCACTTATTAGTAATTTTTTTAAATCGAAACAGTGAACACTCAGTTGTATAATAGTTCTAATTTCTAAATTTTTAATTTTATTCTGTCTTACTATTATTTTTATTATTAAATTATTATTGTATCTCGAGGCAGTTTTTTATAGTTAGCGTAGCAGTCTAAAATATTTACTCTAAATTAGTTATCTAATACTATGTAAATTCTGTTTTGAAATATTTTTGAATAATGTTTTATTTTGGTTAATTGTATTTTAAGAAACAATGGAAAACTTTTACGCGCCATTTGTATAACTTTTAGTTTAGTTTTTGGATAAAGTTTAGATTCAGTTATAGGGCTTTAAAAATTTTCTGCCATCTCCAAATACTGTGCTATTCAAAGGTTTTGCAATTGAAATCCAATAGAAAAATAGAAAGTCAAATAAATTTGCGACAAGTACATGTTCCAATTTACCGAATTGAGGATATTCTCATATATCAAACAATTCTACATCATATAAGGCTTGGGAAATTCTCGCAATACTTCCTACAAAAAACTCTGAGAAATAGTTATCTAATAATATTTTTTGATAATAATATTTTCAGTACGGAAAAGTACACTGGAAGGAAAATTTAATAATGACCAAGTAAATTAAAATGCCAAAAAAAAGTTTCAATATATCTTCTTTTAATTTAAATAAATTAAATTTTAATTGCAAATGTTTTGTGTAGCACTGTAGTCCATATATACTTTCCATTTGTTGATCCTTAGAAATTGTGTACGTTCGTTTTGTACTTTTGACATCGAAGAAGTTAGTAGCGCCGAGTTTTTTGTGTGTGTAGCCTTTTAACATTTTTCCGCCGCGTTATTGTTGCATTTTATATTATTTTTACATGTTAAAGCCATTTTGATTAATGTAATTTTGTATTTTAAATTAAATCCTTAACAGCGAAGCACAGAAAGTGGCACGCAAACGAGCGCAGACAGTCGTGTCAACAATGGAGTCGGATGAGTCACGTGCCTCGTCGCATTCGAATTCTTCGGATTCGGAGAATACACGTTCATCGAGCCATGATAAGCCTGCCAATGAGAGCGATGTAAAGGTTACCTCTACTGTGCGAGATGCACGTTCACGTTCCAGTAGTAGTTCATCGTCGAAATCCAGCACGGATTCAAGTTCAAGCTCAACGTCTAGTGATAGTGACGATGATAAACGTAATGCAAAACCAGAGGGTGGTAATGCTGGCGGTGGTGGTGGTGATGTAGTCATTGCTGACAATGGCAATAAATTCGCGGACAGCGATGATTCTAAGGCATCGAAAGTATCGAAGGCGTCCAAGCTATCAAAAGGCAAAAGAAAGAAGCGTAATTCGAAGCACTCGAGTAGCAGTAGCAGCAGTGCTGGTTCGAGCAGTAGCAGTTCGAGCAGCGACGAAGCCGATGGCAATGCGGAAACTGTACGCAATGCTGCCTCTGCATCGCCTGATAAATCACGCCAGTCGAATCTATCCTCGGTACGTAGTCACAGTCGTAGTCGCAGTAACAGTTTAGCAGCGCCTGACGATGATGGCGAAATCAATATAAGTCACGAAGATTTGAGCGACGTAAGTGACTTGGATAGCGAAAAACGTGATCAGTCCAAGCAATCACTGAATGATGTTGATGATGATGATGAAGAGGGCAGAATATCAAACGATTCGCTGCCAGCGACGGAAGCGCCAGACACTGCCAATGGCGGCAAAGTCAAGCATGACAATGCCGCTGAAGATGATTTGCGCACTATAATTGATTCGTTGAAGGTATGTGTGCTTGCAATAGTTTCCAAAAAAAAAAATTTAATATGAAACAAATACTTTTTTTCAGCATAATAAAGATAATAAAGAGGAGAACGGTATAAGTTGTCGCAGCGATGAAGTTTTAGAGGAATTGGTTAAGACACACGAGGATGACGCATTGGATTTTGAAGCTGAGGAAGGTGAATGCCAGGACTTAAGCAAAGAAGAAGGTGAAACGTTCGATGAAGATCAAAATAATGATGATGGGGACGGTGAGAAAGATGAGGATGGCGAAAATGGTTCGAACAGAAACAGTGCCAAGGCTATAAAAGAAGACTTGGAAGAGGGTGAAGTTTCGGATGAGGATGAGAAACGACCAGAAGAGACAGAGCCGAAACCTGTCTGTCGTTTCTATACACGGGGCCAATGTACATGGGGTATGAGCTGTCGTTTTCTGCATCCAGGTGTAACGGATAAGGGTAACTATACAATGTTCGATAGCATTGTACGCTCCGTACCAATACCGCCTGCTGGAGTCGCTGCGCGCCCACCACCGAATAATTATCCCAATCATAATGTGGAGTATCTCGACTATCGTAATGAACGTCCGCCATTACATCATCGGCCGCCGATGCATCATGCACCGTCCATTTACGGCAATCATCATGAGACACGTAATATGATTAATGAGGGTCCTGTTGTGGTCGAGAATGCATGGGAGCGCGGTCTACGTACCGCTAAGGAAATGATGCGTAAAGCTAACAAACGCAAAGAGCAAGATATGGACTTTGAAGATAAGAAAATGAATCTAACACTTTCACCGGACGAGCTAGAAAAAGAGCCGTACTATGGTAAAGAGCGTCCCAATTCACCGTCAAATGTAAGTATTTTTCATACAATTACGTATAAATTTCAGCTTAAGACACTTCATTCATTTACTTTGCAGTACTCAGTCTACAGTCCGCCAGATCGTTATGCGCGTGCTCCGCCGTATGGCATGATACCATACGATGACGTTGATGCTTATGGACGCATGGCACGTTATCGTGAGCTACCACCGCATCGTATGCCACAATACGAGGACGACCGACGGTTACGTCCAACAAGAGAAGTGATTGTGCAACGCGTCGAACCTGTTGGACGTGGTGATGAATGGAGTGACCCTTGGATGCGTGCCAAATCGCCTGGTGGCCGCAGTGGCTCTTATGAACGCGATGATCGACGTCGCCGTGATCGACGCAGCTATAGCAGTAATTCATCCTATTCCAGTTCAAATTCATCACAGTCGGATTCAAGCTCAGATTCGTCACATTCATCGAGCATAGCTGATACAAAACGTCGCTATAATTCACATAAAATGCAATCATCGTCATCATCGCGACGACATGGTGGCGCACGTTCCGGTCGTTCACCCAGTCCGGTATCGCGTCGGCCGCGACGTTCACCAAGTATGTATTAATAACGTTATGAGGCTTACTGTTTAATAGTAGTAGTAGTAGCATGGACATATTTTATTATTTTAAATAAAAACCAACTAAAATTATGCAAAAGTATAGTCAAAATATAAACTATTTTTCCAAAATATGCTTAATTTTCTTTCTTTCTTTTTTAGGCTCCCATTCTGCTACATATAAACGTGCGCAAGCAGACAAGAAACCCAACTATAGCCCTCAAGCAAAACGTAAAAAGACTTCACCACCGCCTAAAAAAACCGAAAAGCCTAATAAGCGTCGTCACAGCTCAAGCTCATCAGAATCGGGTATGTTTGTCTGTTACATTTCATTTAAACATTTAACCATATAATTGTAATAATTTAATATACAGAATCATCCGGCTCCTCCTATTCGGACTCAGATACGGGCTCTTCATCTTCGGACAGTTCATCTGGCTCGAAAGATCGTACACCGCAGAAACGTTCACGCGCTACGGATAAAGTGCTAAATGAACGTAAACCTTCGAGAAAGCGTAAGTGTATACATTTTAAAATAAATTAGTTTTTGCTATAATAAAATTTTTTTTTTTAGCGGAACCACAACAACAACAGCAACAACCGGTTAAGAAACGTTCACCTATATCAATTGAGATCAAAAAGCAGAGCACCGTTGGCGTATCTGCGCTGGCATCGCCAACACACTCCATTAACTCGGACAAGAATGATAGTACTAAAAAATCAAGACGCGAAGAGTTACTCAAACAATTACGTGCTGTGGAGGATGCCATTGCAAAGAAACGCTCTAAATTAGCTTGATAATCAGAAAAGTCGACGTTCTCCAATAACGCAAATTTTCATGGAAAACGACGATTATAACAAAAACTATTAAGTCAGACACCGCCAACGAAATTACAAGTGTTACAAATGTTGCGCTGCATGCATGCATGCAGCATATGTGACGACGATACCCGTTTGAAATTTTTTTAATTTAATTGATTTTAATTTACAATTCAAAGTTAATCAACAACAACAATGTCTCTAATTCAGAAGTTTAGGTAAAATATTCTCACATTTATTGTATTTCCCAGAAACCTTCACACACAAGTTCACAAAAACACATTATCCACATTCAAGGGACATATATATGAGATATGTATTTTTATTAGTTTTTAATATGGCCAAATGCTTCTTCATTAGCAATGCAAATCCAAATTAATTGAAAGATAACATATACATATATATTGCGCGATTGCATGTAATTTGGTTGCATATATATAAATATTATTTCTGTTTACTCTTTTTTTTTTATTTTAAACATAAATATTATATACCTAGCTTTTATGTATAAAAATTCGTTTAAATTAGTTGTACTATAATAATCAACAACAGATTTAAAGCTATTTTTTTTTACAATATAAGAGTGTACCACGGACAAATAGAAAGTGATTCATTTCTAATGTGCAGCAAAAGAAAAATCAATGTAAAACAAAATAAAAAGATGCTTATTTATATACATATATAGCAGCATTTGTTAATGAAAATGTTTGTTCATCATTTGTTGTCCACTTTTTCCATTAAACGAGCAAATACACAATTTAGTATATAGCAAAAATAATAAATTATAGATTAAGAAAAAATTAACGCTGATGTATTTTCTTGTGCGCTGTTATATTTTTGAAAGCCATGCATTTAAACGATTTAAAACTGATATGCCTACATATATTTTATTTGCATCTTACTTATGATTATATATATATATATATATATATATATATATATATATATATATATATATATATATATATATATATATATATATATATATATATATATATATATATATTTGTTTGTATATTTGAAATAGTTTCCAATGAGAAATGATGAGAAGATGTAACACCCGGCGCAGCGATGTTTTAGCTTGCTTTTTAACAGTGCACTATGGTTTTTTCCAGTTTTTTTTTGGCAGAAATTCATAAATTTTTTTTTACAAAATTTCAAAAACAATTGGGTTTTTATTTGTCAAATTTTCCACTCAAGCTTAAATTAAATAAATTTTTATTGGTATGACAATACCATTCTCGTGACGCGCAGTCAAAGTCACCAGATTGTGTAAAAAACATATGATTGTAAATTTGTCGAAAATTTTTTGTAATCTTTCAAAGCGTGCAGTGTCCATTAGAATAACAAAAAATAACGAGTGTTATGGAAAATGTTAATCAAAATATTTTTACTCTCAAATTGATATTGCTGTTAAGTTCTGCAACGGTTATATGGCGGATATATGCAACAATAATTGAAATCTCACCTATTCCTGAATAATAGATTGAAGGACCTTAAAATTTGCTTATAAATTAAATTACAAACCAAGAGATTTATAAACAAAAAATGTTGTGATATAGTAAAAATCGGTGAAATCGAAAAACAAGTTCATCTTAGAATACCAAAATATAATTATAAACCAAATTTGGGGTTAATACAACTAAATTTCGAATTTATGCCAAAAAAATGGAAAAAAACCATAGCGCAGTGTCTCAAATTTAGTAAATATTTTGTAACCATTTTAAAAAATATACATTTGTAAATATACATTAGAAATTCTTGTTTTGAGTTTAACGAATTATCGATTTCATACAATTAAAAAGGCTTCCTTCAGCACATAAATTTATTTTGTTTAATACTTTTGTATTATCTGTGGAAGAGCAATAATAGCTCAGTTTGGTACGACTTTTAACAAGCTAAACTGTGGATTATTGAATAACATGGTTCCTCTATTGTGTGATTTTTTTAAATATATATGTATGTGTGTAATTTAGAATTTAGAATTCTTGACAACGAAAATACTGTATGAGATCATTAATTTTACTTGGCGGTTTTATTTGAACGATTGAATTATCTATGCGTTTTATTGTGTAAAATTTCGGGTTTTTGTTGTCAGGTTCAGATCGATGAAGAACGTGTTCAGTGGGTCTTTTGTAACAAGGCTCCTGATGTTACTTACACTCTAACCTTAAACACTAGTGCCTCTAGTTCACTTTTTATCTCTTCACAAGGGATAGATGAATGTAGATTTTTCACAGCTACTCTACAATCTCTGTCTTGTTCGACCCTGTGCCGGTTTTGTGCAAATATATGTGACAGGTAGAAACAATGGTCGGAGACCCTCCAAAGTTACCCTCATTATGGTTAGGAGTCGATATAGCCATGTCTGTTTGTCCGCCCTTATGAACGAAAAGATCTTTCTGCATTCGACAAGGACTTCGCCGGAACTTTACGAGATTACATATTTTAAAATTTATTTTTGTTTTGCACTGTTCGGTCATAAGCTAGGGAAACATTTTATGTGTTTGTTAGGCGTCCTGAACTGGTACAGGGCCTCTTACAGCCGGTTATGTCCGACTGTAATTTTCTTTGTTGTTTTAGTTGGAACGCGTAGATATTTAATAAGTTTTCTATAATACTCAACCGTCTTGACCAAAATTCTGACATGGGCATCTTGTTTACAAATCTTAGCTAAAAGGTACTTTACCATACTATTAATTTCGTTGACATCACGTAGAAATATTGGTGGTGACTTAGCAGCATCTTCAAATCAGTCCTTGTTGTCGAATGGTTTTCATATTTTAAAAAGAAGAAGAATTGCTACACTTCAAAAAACCTATAACAGATCAGCGTGTGCTCTGCAATAGCTGTCAAAATTTGTCTTTAGGCTACAATTGCATTTGTGCATTGATATATAAGCAATTCCACGTATTTCATAAAGTTTATTGAAAAAAAGCAAAGAGAAATCTATTTAAATATATCGAATTAAGAAATTCGTAAGTAAATATGCAATGTATTATATTATAATATATTATAAACATTTTGATAAAGAAAAAAGAATTGTTGTTGCCAATTTTCAGTGGAGTAGCAGTTGTCCGCAGGATTTTGTTATTGTTTGTCCGTCCGCATATTATAAAGCGCTACGGGTGCTGTTTGCCGGCAACGCTACTGCCAGCGGCTACCGCTCGCTTTGCCAACAGGTGCCGACGGTGGTAGGTGCTGCAGCACAGATTTTTTCCAATAAATTTTCAATCTGTTTTCCAAACATTTTGTAATTGGTGTAAATAATTTATTTATGTTGAATGTAGTATGTTGCCTAACTAGTGTTCTAGAATAATTCACTTGTTCATCCAGTCTTGGGGTTTGTTCAGTTGGATTTGAAGCAATTGTGTTGGAAGCGGTAGCAAGAATCCCGTATCATCAGCGTATGAGACACTCCTGCTTGTATGCTTTTAAACTTGTAGAGTTTTCATGTCTCACGTAGAAGCTTCTGTCTTGTAAACATGATCCAATAAAGCAGAAATGTGTACAGATTAATATCCTTTTTATTTTGTATTACAGCGCCTTGTGCCATACGCGGTTTACGGCTTGTACACTGAACAGTACTGTTTCTCTTTAAAATAATTTTGAATGACTTCAACAATTCTGTGAACCTGCTCTGGATTTTCGTGCCGTGCTTTCTTGGGCTGTAAGTACTCTACGAAAGAATATTCTTTTGAATATTTTGAGAGTACCGCTAGCAGAATGATTGTGCAGGATAGGATGACAATTCGCTCTCGGCTTTTCCGCGCGTTGGATTTATAATTACCTCTGCGCACTTCCACTGGCCTTAATCATACGTTAAATATTTCCACTATCAGTTGTAGACATTTTTCGGGAAATGCTTTGATTACTATGTCGATTCCATCGTATCCTTAAGACTCTTTCCTTGCCAGCAGTCTTATTTCATTTGGAAGCTCTTCCAAACTGGCAGGAGTTATCGAAATACTGTCACTGCAAGGTGCTTTGATCACTCAGTCTACCTCTGCTATGTGTGCACTGCTGCCAATCGCGAACGGTGTAAATTGCGCCTGAAGGTGTGGAGCGAATGAGTCAGCTTTTTCCTGTTTTAATGGGAACTAAACGTCGAACTGTACGTTTTAAACATTTTGTAGCTCTCTACAAATCGCATTCTGGTCCATAAGGCTCGGCATTAATCAGGAAGTCTTCAATCGCATCGTTGCAGCAACATTGATTTCGGTGACAATTGCAGAATGATCGGAGAATAACTCGCGGAAGTCTTAAATTTTTATTTTTTATATCGGTGACAATTTGAGTCAGTCGGCCAGTATCTTGGACTTCCTGATGTTAAGACTGAATAATTACTTGATTGAATGCACTTTAACAGTTCGAGTCCTTTCAGGTTGTCGGTGATTCTTCGCGCTTAGATCACCACCAATGCGAAAGCAGTTTCTCAGTGCATCAAATATAGTGCACCAAATATATGATGTACGCGTGGTGGAATGTTCGCAGCCGCTATTTTAAAGCTACCAGTGGATCTACATACAGAAAATTTAATGTTGTTTCTTATAATAATAGCACTTCCAGCGCTCAGTAAAATTAATATCCGAAAGTAATCTCCGAATGTCCACGTTGTGAGATTTGATGCATGTTCGATCTCAAACTTTTTGTTGGCTGTTACCATACGATATTTTTAAGGTTAGGATGCATGCTTACCGATAAGTGACGTGACGAGATTTACTAACGAGCAGATTTGCTCTGACATTCTGTCAATCCGCTCAAATCTGGTCTCAGTACTTTGCTGGTGATTGAATTGATCGTTGATTCTGTTTGTCTTTTCACGGGTTTGTGATACCAGCGAGTTAGGAATGTTTGATCTGCTGGTTTACGATGATTTTTACCAATATGCGGATGAGCTTTTCGTAATGCTGCTTGATAAACATTACAGCCCTTACACGAAGCCGTGTGGGACTCGCCACAGTGAACGCAAGACTCTGGAGCAGTATTCTCTTAACTGCACACATCAGAACTATGGTTCAACTCACACTTTACGCACCGGAAAGCTTTACTGCAGTACCGTTTTGATTGCCCAAATTCTTGGCACCTGTGGAACTGAACTAAAAAACGAAATTAATCGATTTAAGGCTGTCTACTGTTGGGTTTGAAAGGATTCTTGTCAGGGGATTGTCTTGAAAATAATTGTAGCGTACTGTTGTTAAGGAGAGACAATGTGTTAGGTGCTCAAGTTTGGTCAAAATCGGAGGGTATAGGTGGTGGGGTATAGCCCCCTCCGATTTTGACCAAACTTGACACGATTACTTTTCCCGATCCTATTAACATGATTACTAAATTTTGTCCCGATACTTCAATTGGATGCAAAACGATACAAAATATTCAACTTATCTTTGCACCCATTCTTCGCCGGGGACGCTGCTTTAGGTATGGCGCATAAACGAAGGGCATCTAAGGTATCGACGGGCAAAACAATGATGCAGAGTAGCTCGAGCAGTTCCAGTTCGAGCAGTTCCAGTTCGAGCAGTTCTAGTTCGAG
The DNA here is from genome assembly GCA_035044805.1 of Leucophenga maculata. Classification (NCBI taxonomy): domain Eukaryota; kingdom Metazoa; phylum Arthropoda; class Insecta; order Diptera; family Drosophilidae; genus Leucophenga; species Leucophenga maculata. Next base: position 1,574,799 of record JAWNNP010000387.1, read on the forward strand.
CAGCGACGAAGACGATGGCGAAGCAGGAAGGCCAAATTCGGACTCGAACGAAAGTTTTAAGATCGTTGAAATGGCGGACGGTGCAACTACCAGCGGTTCCATAGTGAAGACCATTTCACGTTCCAATAGCAGCAGCAGTTCATCATCAAAATCCAGGTCGGATTCAAGTTCAAGCTCATCATCGAGTGAATGCGAAAATATTGCAAATGCTGTTTGTGTAGCCAATGCTTCGAAGAAGCGGAGAAGTTCAAGCAGTTCTAGTTCGAGCAGCGACGAAGACAATGACAAAGCAGTAACCGTACCTAACGAGGTTTCTGTATCTGGAGCTGAACAGCGTCGCCGTAATCGGCTTAGGAGTATACCAGAGAAACCCATCAGCAAAGCTGATCAAAAACGAAGCAATGAGCCGAATAAAATTCAATCAACCACGAAATGCCTTAAACGTTCAGCCAGTACGGAATTTACATACGTTCCCGCAGCAAAGCGCCCAAAAAGGTCATTTCGTCCGGATTCAAAGAGCCCTAAAAGTTTAGCCAGTTCGGAATCGAAGCGAGTAAAATGTTCACCTAGTACGGAAGCAAAACATCGAAAAGTTTTATCAGCTCCGGAAGGGATGCGCTCAACAGATTCATCAAATCCGGCATCGAAACGTGTTGAAACATCAACAAGTTAGTGCACTTAAAGATATTTTTTATACGTTTCACGCTTTGTTTAATACTCCGAATCTAATATACGACAAGCCATGTCCATCCGTGTGTAAATTAATCCTACACAAATCTTCATAAAATCTGTGGGTGGAGACTACCTAGCACCGAAAGTGCAGTAGCACTCCTGCAAACTCATCTCAACTGGTTTCAAGAGATTAGTTCTGAGAAACTCAAATACTTGAAGTCATCCAAGCTACGCTTTTGGCTTTTCTGGTCCAAACGCACTGTCGTTGAAGTACGGCATGATGATCGTTCGAATTCTACGTGAAGATATTGTACTTTTAATTTATGGACTCATTTGCATTTTTAAGGAATGAAATCTTTAAATCAAATTTTGATACGTTTCCGGTATCACCAAAGTCATCGTTTCTTGTTCGTTTTTAATTAACACATGTTTTTTTTAGGCACGGAACCCAAGGCAACAGTACAGGAAATTCCCACAGAGAAACACGAAATGCGTACACCGTCACCGAATATTAGAGTAACAATAAAATCTACACTGTCTTCGAATACTAAAGCAACCATAAAAATTACATTGTCGTCGGATAATAAAGCAACCGAAAATTCCATTGAAGAACCTATCGAAAGCTTTATCTCATCCGAATCTGGTACGTGTGTAAATTAATTTTGGTACCACAATATTATTGTAACGATTTAATCTTAGATTCATCGAGTTGCTCCGGTTCGGATGCTGTTTCGAGATCTTCTGATTCGAAAAATTAACTACCCCAGAAACATACACGTAGTACGGATAAACTGCTTAGAGAGCTCAATCCGTCAAAACAAAAAAAACAGCATATTTTATGAATCATTGATCAGAATCAATAATAAAAGAAGGTAATACTTCTACGCAGCGATACATCCAAACTGGAAATGAAAAACATCGATGGAGAAACTGCATTATCATCAGTCAAGCCAAATGCCAGTGACTTTAAAACCGTTATTTTCAAAACTCCGTTGCATACTTTTTGGCTGTATTCAAATGCTGCGAAAGATGCAATTACAAAGTAACCCTGAAAATAGACAGAATAATGCCCGAAGATCGAGTCAGATACAGCAAAAAAAAAAACAAAAAACAAATCATATGAAATATATGTGATAGCATTCTGTTTTTTTTTGTTTTGTGATTTGCTTTCAATTTACAAATAAACATGTTATCGCCCCAGACCGATCATTTTCCATTTGGTTCAAGAAGGAAGTTTTTGTGTGGCCATTTGGTTCAACGAATCAATATACATATAAAATATTTGTTATTGAAATAAAATATTTCTGCATTAGGGACGCTCCTGGCAGAGATGACAATGGCGATGGCGACTTGTTGTGTCGGAAGCACATTGTCAAACGAAGAACTACAAAGTTAAAAAAAAAAATTAAAAAATGTCATTCACTTGAAAAAGGTATTCACAAAGAACTATTCCGATTTGGAGGCAAAGCTTTCCACTTTTACTCTAGCGGCTTCAAAGTTTTGGAGCCATAGCATAGCTTTCACGACTAGACTCAGCCAAGCGCCAGTGACTTTAAAATCGTAATTTTTAATAATTCAGAACTCAAAACTCCGTAGCATACTTTCAGGCTTTATCCAAGATAAAGCCATTAAAAATCTTGTGTACAAAATAATTTTGTACTCAGTTCTTTAAACGTTCCAGAACATTTCACTACCATCTAGTAAAAATAAACAAGTATTTTTCAGAAGATGAAATATTCAATATTCCCTAAAGCTGTTTAATAGCATTCACAATAGACAACCAATGGAATGGATTCAGCCATAAAGCTTCACAGAGTCGTAAATAATATTCTAGAGGCATTTGATAATGCTTTCTTTGTCGAAATTGAGGAAGCTTTCAATGGAGTAAGGCCCAATCGACTACTCTGAAAGCAGCGTCCTAGGACCATTTCTCTTCAATCTATTTGCTTTTGACCTTCGAACTCCTGACGGAGTCAGATCAAACCACGCGTCGAAAATGATGATTGTTACATTTGCTAAAGATGATTCTGAGCAGGTCCACTTGCAAGTGAAATTCTTCACATAACCTTGAAGATTATCTATTCCGACTAGACTACTAACTAGTTTTTCTGGTATGTAAAAAAATTAACATTACATAGAGATATCAATGGATAAGGTTTGATTTTGCTCAAGTAGATATAGTGAACGGCTGTTGAACCATTGAAACCGCCTTGCCAGTCCCCTGGCGAACGCCACTCCTATTAAATGACTAACTTGCCGATACTTTGGTCACCTTATATCAGCGATGGCTTGAAGATGTATGATGGCGGCACTTCCTCCATAGTGGTTGATGGTGAAAAAGATCGCGATGTCATGCCTCTTCAAGGTGTTCCGCAGACTCTATTAAGGCTCTGCACCGGTGCTTGACGTGAGGGCGGATGTTCGCGATTCTGGTGGGCTTTCGATTACGTCTTCTACGGCTTTAAGTGCTGGCTGCTATGAACTCTTAAAACAGCTTCGAAATTAAATTTCTGAAAATTTTCAATTTCAAAATTTTTAACAATATTTTATTTGTTAATAATTAAATTCCATGGGATGGTAATAAACGACAGATAAAACAGCTGTACTGCCATTGCCAACTTAGCCACATAGACCGTATGCTGTGCTATGAAGAAGAGCAACGGCATTGTTTGCTGTAGTGTCATTGCTATTCCCGAAACCAGCCACTTCTCAATTTTTCCTGTCATGTAACAGAATGACGAATCCCAGAAAAGATGTGTTATTATCTCCGCCAAAAATTATATGCACAACAACTCCACATGCAACGCAGAACTTCATCTTATCCATCTCAATTATTTTTTGAATATATTAAAATATTTGGCAAATTAAACTAGACGTATGGGTGACTTAGTTTTTGGTGTTTTAAACTTACTCAAAATGTTGAATGGGACAATTCAGTGGGAGATTTCAGTGGGAATATGTTTTTCTGCTGAAAACGGGGGTGGAGGTGCATATTTGTATGTGAAATATTTTATCAGAATTGAAATTATATACACCAAAATTTGGCATTTTTAACGATTTCTTCTTTACTCAAAAATTTCGGTAAGAGGTGCAGAATTTGCATGCTACCGCGTAGAGAGGAATTTATTAAACACCAAATGCAAGACGCCATAGGAGATATTATATATTTTAACTTGATGACTCTGTCTTCTATTGTCTCCAAGTTCTTCTTATTCATAGCCAGTTGAAAGACGGATATGTCTATACCCATTCAATAAAAAAAAAAATTTGCTTGGCTTGACAAACAGTATTGCTAAGTTTTGCTAAGTTTAAACGGGGAGAAATGAGCACCAAGGATGATGCACGCAGTGGACGCCGAGGCTGTTACTGACGAAAACATCAAAAAAGTCCACAAAATAATTTTGGATAACCGTAAAGTGAAGTTAATCGAGACCCTGAAACAACAACGAATTGATAATTCTGAGCAGTGTTTGGAGCTTTTCTATAGTAATAAACCCACTATGTTCTCCACATCTGGCCACCAGAGACTTTTTACGGTTCTCAGACCTCAAAACAAAGCATGCATACCTTTAACACATTATATAATATATAAGGTACATGCAACGCAGTACTTCATCTTATCCATCTCAATTATTTTTTGAAGGTATGATTCACTAAAACTGACTTTTTCAAAAGTACGCTATGGTGTCTCCTGGTATTTTACAAGCAAGTGAATCGCAATGGACCAATATTGGTCAGCAATATTTTTTTATTAATAATCTTCTCTATACCACGCTTGTTCACCAAACTTTATCATTGGTTTCTGATACGTCTGATAGGCCGGATTTGGTGATGTACACCAAGACCGTATGGATTCGATTCAAAGCAAAGATTTCTTCTCTTTGGAATGCCAATGTAGATTAAAATTGATTGATCTTCCAAGTCTTTTATCACGCCGCTCTGTGCAGCAGTGTGTTCAAAATTCTTATCGATCTCGAATTCAACATTTGATGAATAATGGAGCTTAATGAAGGTGTTCATGGCGGCTTTAGACAATCGAGATTAGTAAACGTTTTACGGTTTATTAGGTTCAGCTGCAATCCGTCTGATCTGGTATATTCAATGAGCCAAGACCATATCAATATTTTGTTCAGTAGTGAAAAAAGGATTTTAAGATACACACTTATGTGCTCTAACCATTGGTTAAGTCTTTGCTATTGGACATCGTAACATCGTACGATGGCTGATATAGGTAGACGCCTAACGACTGTTTATAGCGCTTAGGTAGTTGCAGACCAAGCAGTGTTAATATCAAGCCTGTAGCGCACCTTTGGTGCTTTCTTTCTTCAGCTTTTATCAAGCAGCGATTTTCAAATCTTTATACATGATCCATGCTTTACTCAAGACATTGTTTCGGCTTTCATAGTATATAATGTATTCGCCGATAAAGGTTGATTAGAACCCTATTTAACATGCTGGAACTTTTGTTTCGGTGAAGTTTTTCACTTTTGTCACCATTTTTCAACTTCGTTGCCTACTGCCAGTTTTGGTCATACAGGTTTCACATACAGGTTGTGGTTTTCACATAAAAAAAAAACCAAAAAAAAAAGCAACCCAATTGCAAACGCCATATATGTCCCCGCAGTATGGTTGCCTGACTGACTGGCCTCTCTCGTATTCGTATTGTATACAAGCACTGCAAAATATTAGTTCTGTCAAAATAAATTTCTTTGAGTAATGTCATCCCATTTTACGGACTTGACACACATACGAGACGAGACTAGAGCCGAGTGATATCTGTGTGTGTGTGTGTGAGTTTGTGTGTGTGACACAGCGGAACTGGTGCTGGAAACGCAAGGAAAGGCAAGAACATGTGGTGGTGCTATACGGCCAAGCGACTAACAGGGTCGACTGGGCGGATGTGCGTAAGAAAATACAAATGGATGGTTGGATGAATGAATGGGTGGTTGGCTGGCTGGATACATGGATAGATGGGCACATGTCACATCATTTTGAATATGAATGCGATAAATCTGTTCGTGATTGTTTTTCCTGACTCACTGATTCATTTTTGCGTACTTTGGCTTGCAAAGGTGTCCAAAAAAAGAAAAAAAAATATGCCAAAGGAATTCGCTAATCCACTTTGGCCGGATACAATACATGTGTGTGTGTGACCCTAGTTCGCATATGTGTGAGTGTCCTCTATTACACTATTACGCCGGCTGTTGCCACAAACATATACAATATGATGAAATTCCTGCGCGAGAAAGGTGGAGACTAGCAAGCTGGAAAGGATGTTTTTTTTGTTTTGGTGGCACTCGTTCGTTTGGTCACAGCTTGATGATGACAATGCCTTCTGACAGCCTTGCGGCTGTGATTGCAAAATGTTGTTTTTTTTTGTTTTTTTTTTGGACCGTGGTTCTTAACGTCCCCACAGCTACCGAATATGCAGAAGATGATGTGGAAAAAATGATGACGAGAAATTGCAAATTTTGTCAAAAATGAAAAAAATGGAGAAACTGAAATGTAATATAGCTGGTCGACTGTCTTTCTGTCCCTCTGTCCGTATATAAACATTCTTTTTTATTTTTTTCGCGTGTGACTGTGCCTTTGGCCTGTGTCGTCTGTCTTCTGTTTGCAGAAAAATGACGTGTAGCATCGAGTTGCTCTTTGCCTCGTGATATCTACCGTGCGTACATTGATGAGACCAAATCTCTGCCATTCGTCATCTAAATAGGTTTTTTCACAAACATTCATACGCATACGCACGTCGAAATAGCCCTATACTCACACATATGTGCTTAGTGTCCTTACTTTCCTTGTGGTTATATCAAATTACAAAACATTATGTACACATTTCATGCTTTTTTTCTTCTTTCGTACAAAATTTTCTGCTTAACTTAAGAAATTTATAAACTTGCCTGGTTTAAAAGGGCTTGACACAACCCTTTACTAGTTTTTAATGGCTGTCTGTAAGTGCCAGGTTATAGTGATTTGTCAATATAATTTTTATTTACAGTTATACGAGATTTCAGAAACAAGTCGACCTTTGTTATTTTCTCGAAAACTTTTAATTACTATTTTGATTTCTTCGAAACACTTTTTCCATTCCTAGAAGCATATCTGATATGCGCTTTTTGGTATGGCCTTGGGCACTTCCAGCGATGCTGGCTCAAATCCGCCGATTATGGAGGCAATACAATGGCATGATTACGGTATTGTTTTTGACCAAAAAACCATGAAAAAGCAACGATGTGTGAACAGGATAGCAGTGTGGTCTTCGCCGAGTAGGCTAAGCTACTAAGCGTAATGGATACCACCGCAATGGTCAACAAATAGGTCCTGATCGTTGCCCATGCGACGGGTATTTTGCGATTAAACGGAACACCATTTTGGCCAACGGCCAGAATCGTTTGATAGAGTTGTGCAGTACGTCTTTAAAAATAACAATACCGCACTGACATTCTTCTGGATGCCCAGTACCACCCGTTTGGGTAACTGTTATGGTTATGTGCCGGGATGAGCAATCCAGTACACGCCACATTAGCGGTGGTGTACTTCATCGAGAAGTATGTCGTCTGTTACATCTGGTGAGATCAGCAGGGGAATTCTCCACATCACGCTTACAAATGAATCTGTACGTAGAAAGTTCGGATTACCGTGCTAACTGATAGTGTTCTGCGAAATTATCGGCATTTGGTTGCCCAATAAAACATCTTTTTGCACCCGTGTCGAACATGGCGGTTACAGTTCTCCGTCCAAGAACAACTTTGGCAGTAAGTCGTCGTCCGTCGAAGTATATTCGGGGCGAGCGTCGTTGTTTCGCTAGGGACCATCTCGCCATGCTGCCGAAGCTACTCACCCCTTGCCCTCCACATGTCTAACAGAAGAGTACTCTTTGATTCCGTTCTGTTCACATCGGAAGCAGACCGAGGGGACGTCAAACTTTAGGGCCTCTTAATATGGTATATTGAGTTCCCGCTCACGCGCCATTGTCACCCATTCCGCCAAAGTCAAAAACTCTTTTATTTTTATAAACAACCACACATCCGTATGGGTATTGCCGTGCATGCGTTCCAGTTGCTGATAGGTCGTGTAACTAGAGTCTCACATTAGGTGTTGTAGATCTAACGCGTACTCTAGACATTTCTCTCCCAACTGCTGAGGCCGTTGATAAATTGTATCTTCCATCTGCTCGAAGAATCTCACTGGTATGAAAGTGGAGTAAAATGTTTGGAAGCTCGACCAGTACATTAGATTATTTCGCCACCAGATGAAAGCATTTTTGCGATTATAGAAATTCTGGCATAGTTTTTGCCGTCTGATCTATAGTTGGTCCGTAATCTTTTGTCTGTTCCTGGACGCGCTCCACGACCTCCAAGGGGTTTGGGGTTCCGTCGAATTGAACCGCACACTTCCTGACCTGGCTGTTAACCATGCCTATACCGCTCTTTGACTCGGTTCTCAGGTCTGCTTAGTTCAAGTAAGTTATCTCCAAATTTCCTTCTTCCGTTTCGAAGGGGCCACTCAAACCTGTGATGAATCCACACGGCGAGTTCTAGGATAGCTTAAGCATCTATCTCATTCAGAAGGAGCAGAACTTTGCCATAGATTCCTGCGTAAAGATGTTATTTCTAGGGATCTCTAGGGAATACTCGCGAACCGTTAGCAGATTAACAGTTAATAATCAAGAGAACAGACTAGCACCCACTCTGGCTACAAACAATGGCTTTAATTTTGTCCTATCTTTCTCAAATATTTTTGTTAATTGTCCTCCGTAATTATTTACTTTTTGACACTTGGAAAGCTTTTTTATTTGGCACATTTCAAACGGATGAAGTCAGCAATTCTACTTCTAAATCTTGACCAGTTTTTCCCTTTAATTTTTTTTTCTCATAATCAATTGAAATGCTAATTTATATATGTATATGGTCGAGCACAAAGCTTTACCTACTTGTTTGATGGAATAAATAATAAAATTTACGAAAATCGTCCATTAAATGGGGTTGACGAAATCGTTCATTCAGTAAACTTAATAAAGTTTACAAAATTCTTATTTGAAACATATTTTCGTGAGCAAAGAAATTCAAAAAGCAATAAAATTACATTTGAGTGAACGCCGAATGTTGCGCTTCGTCGAATTTCAAACGCGCTATGTCGCTAGGCAGAGATCTCTTGCGACCAGCATACAGCATACCAGACCCTCTGTACGTACTTCTCTACAGAACTCAATTTTACATTTTCGTCAAAACGAAAAAAAAAGAAAAAAAAAAAATTAAATGAAAAAGAAACCATTGGAGCAGACACAAACAGAAGGACCAAACGTACTATACTATAAAAGGATAACGACGACGGCTGTGATGACGACGGGGACTTCACTCTCGGCTTTGCATGAGTGTGTTGTATATGTGGGGCTCTGTGTTGTCCAATTGCAAATAAAAACAGGATGTCAGGACCAAGGAAACGAATTTTCGCAACCACTTTTTTATTTACTTTGCGTGCGAGTGGGCAGGTGTGTTTATCGTATATTTGTGTACGAGTATGACTGTTTGTGTGTGCATGTGAGTCTGTCTGTCTTTGGTAACTTGCCATTCTTTTTTTTTTTTTGCTGTTGAGCTTTGCTTTCTTTAGACTTTTCTTTGATGCCCGACATACAATCGCATATACAGACAAACAAAAGTTGTCCTTGTCGTAGAGCAAAGGACCAAGTCGTTGGAAAGCATGTCGACCATCTAACCAACGGCCGACCATACAACCGTTCTTTCGGTCTGCCCGTCCCTCACATATATTTTGCCATAACAGCAACTGTGGCCATTACGCTCCGAGCATGTGTTGCAAAAGCAGTCGTGTATGTATGCGCTACTATATCTGTATCTGTATCAGTATTAGTGCATGTATGTAGGTGTATGTGCTGGTCGATGTCCGACCCTTTCGTTTCGACCCACGTTAGAATGCCATGTCTTGCTTCCGTCGCCGGTTTCGCATGCAAATTGTTGTCCGGGCTACGACGGCTCGTATCCAATTGCGGCATATGTTGCACAGTGACCTGATGCTGTTTGAGAAATCGAGGCCATTATTTTTGATCTGCCAGACTTGCCATCATTACGAGACGACGAAATATTTTGGAACATGTTTTGAGAATGTTAATTGATTTCGATTATTCGTGATTGTTTTTACTTTTTCGTGAAGCTCGGAGGATCGCTTTGAATATTTCACTTTTTTGTGATGCGTTCGTTTTTTCATGACCTATGATACTTTTTAGTATCCTCGTTGGAAAAGTATCATTTCACAGTGTTGCATATTATAAACTGTCGCTTTTTCGTGACGTTTTCAGCTTTGAATGACTATTACAATACATTGGTGTCCTTCCTTGTTTAAAATGTTCACTTCGAAACCTTTCGCTTTTCGTGACACTAATTCATGTTGCTTGATTTTTTCCCCATTTTTATTTTTCTAAATATTTGGTTTTTTGTGCATTTTGTACCACTGTGCTTTGCGGCATTTGTACTGCATTGAGCATAATTTATACTGTGCGCGCAGCGATGTGTACTCTAAGCAGGACAATGGCGATGCTTATGGCTGCTGCGGCTATGACCAAGTGTATCTATGTATATAACAGATACATATGTGTGCTCTTGTGTATGTGTGGGTGAACGGGCGTTTGCATGGGCGATGGACGTTCGAATGGACGGAATTGGATGGCATGGCGAACTGTAACTGTCTAAAGTGAGGGTGGCGGCGGCGGTGTTGGTGGTAGTCAGTGATGCTTTGTTTGTCCCGGGGATGCTTTTTCGCCATTATTGTAGCAATTTTGATCAATGGCCTTATTTGAACATCGAACGAGTCGATTGTGGGTTTTTCGCATTCGATTCTTTATATTACAATATTATACATGTTTCATTTTTATTTTCATGCATTCAATATATGATATATATTTTTTTTATTTTGCTTCCCTTTTTGCTTCAGATACATTATTTGCACGACTTCCGCTGGAGCTGGGGCAGTACTACGTACTACGTAGCATTTGTTCATTGTTCGAAGCGTGACTGTTACTATTTGCGTTCTTTGGCCGCAGGAGCAAACATACAAACCGAATAATAACCCACTCTAGTGTTCGCCAACTTAGTGTCCTCCGCTTGCATTTGCGACCACATGTGACACAGTCCGCAGATATTTTTTTTCAGCTAATCGAAGTGAACGAATTTTTATTTATTTATTTCTTTTTTCATTTTTTTCCGTTGGAGCTTATTATGTATTCGGTTTCCTTTCAGTTATCCTTTTTTGCGAGACGAGCGAGTTCTTTTATTTGTTCGTTTTCGTTTTGCTATTTTTTAAGTGTTGTTTTCTGATGTTGGCCATTACATTTAGAATTTCGGTTGGGGTGGTGACGAGGCGTTTTCATATTGACAGTCAAAGGACTTACTACAACATAAAGCGAAAGCAAAGTTAACCAAGTCGGAGAAAACAAACAAACAAACAAACTAGCAGGCAAACAATTTTATACAGTCGCAGACACATGTTTGTGGACATTTATGCTGAAATTGGTTTTAAGAAAAAAATAATATGTATATAGCATATTTGGTAGCTCTTTTCCTGTGATTATGGGCTGAGTATGGGCGTTGCGCCTTGTTGTCCTTCGATTGATGCAACGCGTTACGTTTGCTGATTTGTGGGCTTGGTTTGCACAAATACTATTAAAATTAAATTATTTTATGTAAATTGTTGGAGGGAATGAGGATTGGATGATTTATGTTCTAATGAGCACAAACTGGCTAAGTGTTTTTGTTTCTTTGAATAAGTGAGAGAGAGTTAGATGAAGTTTTACTTCAAGATGTCGTCAATGGAGGTTGTTGCTATACTCATCTATCGATCACTGGTTATATACTGATTTAGCTCTATGGAGTAAGCGTGCGTAGCATCTAACAAATGCATAGAGCGATCATATTTATCTCGGTTCAATTGACGAGTCTACTTTGAAGTATTTATAAGTGGTACAAGTTCTTCACAGAAGGCTTTAAGTTGTTAACGTTTAAAACGTTGAAACGTTGAAGAATTCCCGAGTCACTATTAGAGAAATTGCTGAGATTGTCAGCACATAGTAAAACCAAAAATCATGCATGTATGTGTGCAGTGCAAGCTCGACGACCATGCACATATACAATGCCCCCATGCAAATTTTCGTTCAATTTCACACGCACATACATATATATATAGAGCTGTACATGCTCAGCGAAAGAGTTAACGGTCACTATATAAAATAATGACAAAAACAACTGGGCTTATTTTGTTGTAGTTGTTTTTTTAATGAAGTTATCGATAGATGGTAAGCGTTAAATGTAATAATATACATATGAAGGCGTCTCGCGTTGAATCAATTTAGTGCGTAACTGCAAAAATGATTATTGTGTACATATAATAAAAAAGTAGTCTTGAAATTTTTGTGTATAAAATGTTGGCTTAAAAGGAAGATAAGGATTGGAGCGTATACGCAGTCAAGTCGGGTTTGAAATAAATTCCCAAAACATATTTGTTTAGACTTTCTTTAGTTTGGAGCATTAGTCTTGCCTATTCCCACTTCAGATAGCTTGCATTCTACGAACGTGACAAGGCTTCTTTAAGAGATATTGTCCGCAAAAATTGAATCTGCCAATCCTTTCAGAGTTTCTGTGTGAACAAAAACTGTTTCTTTGGTTTAGTTTAGCTTAAAACAAGAAATTTGTAGCATCTTATACTAATAACCCACAAGGATGCAGTTCACAAAACATCACCCATGCAAATTGAAAGTGTAGGGCTTACTTGTCTGTTTTATAATTAACTTACTTATCAATAAATACGCAAAAAATAAATCTATATCATTTATATATACATTGCTTTTGCACAGATATATATGTATCTTCCACTCATCATCATCATCATCTTCATCATAAGCGCCAATTGGCACTGTGACCTCTTTCGTTCATTCGATTTTAAACAATTCATTAAACACTTGACTAATTGCCATGATGCGCACAATATAAATAGAATACTACCTACCACTGCTGCTGTTGTTGCACCTTTTGACCCAAAATCTGCCATAATAGCAAAAACTAATAATGAGGATGATGATGATTAAAGCAATGAAACAAGTCAGACAAACCAGTTCTCAATAAAGTCGATAATAAAAATGTACAAAAATTGAGGATGAAACTATACAAAAAATGTTCAAAAGTGGCGCTTATCGCATTAAATTCGGGCAATTGTTGCGCCTTGTGCACATTAATCACCGGTTTCACACCTAAACAACACACCGCAATAGCAACAGCAACAGGAACAATACAACAAAAAAGGACATAAAGTGCAGATACAGATACAGCATCCGCAGCCTGAACGGCATCAGCAACAACAAACAACCTCATTTTCGCACGCACTTTGAACTTTTGGTACTCCATCGCTCGCTCTTTCGCACATTGAACTAAAGGGTCCTTTCGGCGCATTTCGGTTACGCTTGCCATACAGCTCGTGATCGAGATCTAGATCGCATTGGGCAACACAGCATCGCATAGCATAGCATCCCCTAACAATGATCGTACACCGCATCCTTTCACCTTTTCGATGTCCTTTTTATTTTTTCCTTTTTTGTGTTAAAAAGTGAGTTTTTGACATTAAACTGTAAACATAATGTTATATAATCCACTTAATTGCGCTGCTGCTGCGTCCCTTAGCTACTAGTATGGCAACATAAAGTCAAGGACCCTTGAAATGATGATCTGTGTAAGAGAATCCATTTAATTTTTTTTGTATTTTTGTTGTTTTTCTGTTGTTTAATTTTTTTGTCTCAATTCAACTCGTTGTAGTCGTATATCCTGTCGCCGCTTTTGGCTCCTGTCCTTGTGTCTGTTTGTGTGTTTGTACTTTGCTAAATTGCTGCTAAATAGCATCATGTATTGGCAGGGGCGTCGTTGTGTATTGGCTTGTTTAAGGTTTGATATGTCAATATTTGACAGATAAAATTGATATTTTTACTCGTTTTTATTGTTGTTATTGCGCTGATGTATATATATACATATATGTGTGTTGGTAGGTAGAGTAAATAGTATGTGATCTTTTATTAATTGATTGTATTGTTTGTTTTGTCAGCTCTTTATGAATTGGGATACAGGTTAGTAGGTTAGGTAACAGCATTCCTGATTTTTAAGTTCTTATTTCACTAACTAAAAAGCCATAACAAATTAGAGAGATCTGATATGATTGGGACTATGTCTTATATTTTATTAAAATTGAGATTCGTATTGATTAGTATGAGTGTAATCAATAGCTTCCTTAAGTTTAATAATGAACGGCTGATTGATGCAGTAACCTATGAAGGACAAACCTATATAAAGTCCTTGCTGCTTTTGCCAACTACCGTGAATTAATTTCCTTTCAATCGGATATACAGTTTAACCATGCCTACTGTTGGACAGTTTCAGTGTGGCTTCAAACCTAATCCGTACTGGGGTTAAATCCTCAATTTTCGTAAAAACTGAAAAAAGGGATGCACTTATTTACATACAAACAAGTAAGGAAATACAGTCGGGCGTAACCGACTGTAAGAGGCCCTGTACCAGTTCAGGTCGCCTAACAAACATATTAAATGTTTCCCGAGCTTATGACCAAACACATGACCACTTCTCACTGCGCGAATATGAATGAAAAGAAAAGGGGGGTTGTTCAAATTCAATTGCTTATAAAATCGCCATTTATTAACCGATTTTGATGAACTTTTTGGATTTTTGCTTAGAGAGACGTTATCTCTATATTGGTACACTCAATTTTTTTTGTGCCGAAGAAATTTTCACCCTAAGGGGTGATTTTATGGGGAAGGGGGGAGGGGCAAAATTTCAAAATAAACTTGTGAAATTCCGGAGCAATCCTAGTCGAATGCAAAAAACACGAAGTCTCTATCTATTACCGTTTCCGAGATCCTTTCGTTCATACAGAAGGACGGACGGACAGACGGACAGACGGACATGGCTATATCGACTCCTCTTTCATTCCTGACCATAATGGTGGTAACTTTGGGGGTCTCCGACCATTATTTCTACCTGTTACATACATTTGCACAAACCCAATAGGCTCTTGTACCTTCGGTACAGGGCCTAAAAATACACAAACATACAAAATTGTATATTTAGACGTTCTTCTGCTAGTGAGACAACTCGACAGGTCGATATAGCGAAAATATCACAGCCCCAATTGCTTCAGTCCAAATCTATTGATTCCACGCCATTCACTTAATAATGTATTCTCTAAAACCAAATTGCAGCAAAATTTATAAAGATCTTCGTATATAGCCTTGCATGATCAAACTTGCTCAAGAACTAAAGCCTCTTCATTATTTCACGTGCTGAACTCCTCCGCTTCGGCTCTGCGAAAATTTGAAGAAACTCATGTATTTTCTCGAAAAATATCTTCATCGAGTTTCGGATCTCAATCAAAAAAACATATATGTATTACAAAAGTGGATTTTTTATTTTCAACTGGCGAACCGGACCCATTTTGGTTTTCATTTTATATAGCTAAGGCATAGCCGAGTATGAGAAATTTTATGCTTCAAACTGTATCTACGTTGTTTGAGGCAATTGAATTGCGTGCAGTTTGAATAGCATAATTAATATCTTTTGACTGAACAGCTTGATTTTGATGAAATAAACGCTTAAAGTTACACACAATTAAACTGCGTATCTTTCTCACGATTTTATTATATGTATAGATTTTAGAAAACACTAAATCTGTTAAATTGATTGGTCTTGCTTAAAAGGTGAACTCTTAAGAGCATCATTTTCTCACAAGTTTTAGTTCGAAACGCCATTTTGCATGCAAACTTTTACGATTTCAGTGTTTTTGCGAATTTGGAAAAAGTACAAAATATGTCAAAATTATTTGTGGTTGAAATTGTAAAATTTCAGCAGATTATTTATGTATGTAGACCTACATATATGTACATATTTCCATTCGTTAGTTATGCGATTTTGGTTTCGCTTGTTTTTGTTTTTGTCTTTCTTTTTTTGGTTCGTCATTAGACTAAAAATTGCGCAAAATTTAAAAATTGTTACCTTTAATTTTGTTGTTGTTGGTTTCGCTGTTTTTCCCATGCAAAAGGGTTGATTTTTGGTTTGTTGGCATCCTTTTTTTTCAGTACTTCGATTTTTATGCCAAAGACAAAAAATTAATATTTAATGCATTTCGGTTTTTGCACCGTTGCGAAAATTATCTGCCAGAAAAAATGCAATAGAGAGGGGGAAATGCTGTCCGGGAAAGGGTTGATTTTTCCTTTTGTTTTGTAGTTTAAATTTTAAAGCGAATTATCCATTGTAATTTTGGCTACACTGAAAGAAAAATTAAAAAAGAAATTAAAAGAGTAACAGAAATAATGGACAACATTTTCATTGTTTAAGATTTGTTAAAGAAATTGAATTGGTATGTTACGGTATATGTCAACTTGGTGCCTCTTATTCTAATCTCAATAAAATATCCCAAACAGAAAGACTCCTATTTGGATGACGTCGTGGCTGAATACACAATGGAGATTCAGTTCTATAAGATGTTCTTCTAACTTCTTCAGCTTAATCTGTTGAAAACAAATCGAACTCCTGGGGAAAATACTTCATTATAGGAGAACGCGGGGCTGAAGATTTTTAAATAAACTTGTAAAATTCCGGAGCAGTCGTAGTCGAATGAAAAAAACACGAAGACTCTATCTATTACCGTTTCCGAGATCCTTTCGTTCATACGGACGGCCAGACGGACATATCTATATCGACTGCTCTATCGCTCCTGACCATAATGGGGGTAACTTTGGGGATCTCCGACCATTATTTCTACCTGTTACATACATTTGCACAAAACCAATAAAAAAACAGCAAATGCAGATCTGGCTATGTTAGATCTGAACTATGCCAACATTTCCTAAAATCCCATCGATTCCATCGATATAGGAATAAAAATATATTAAAAAAGTTTACATTGCCATAAAATTCAATATTAAAATTATTAAATAATTTCAAACTACTGAAACTATCATAAAGAACTCTCAGCAAAAATCTTTTTTATATTATAAGATTCTATTCAATCTAAACCATGATAGAGGAGAACAGATATGGCTGTTCTATGAAGCAACTACTGCAGAGCACCAAACGCGCAGTGAATGGACTGACTGATTGTATACGCTATAATGCCAGACCCTTAGTTGAATTCCTTTGCTTCGAGGACTTTGTGCAGAAGCTGAAGAGACGCCCAATTAGAGAGAAATTGAAGCAAATCTATGAGTCCATTGCATCCAGAATTCATTCGAGAACTTCGAAGCGTTTGTGCGTGTCTCGTTGGAGAAGATTTTAAGCAGAAGCGTAAAGCAAAGTTATGTGGAAACAATGTACATGATGGACTGCGTTGAAGGAGTTGTAGGAATAGTAAAAACAGGGAAATAATATTGATGGAACATTAGTGCTCAACTGAACAAAGAACTGACCAAGGCGGGCTTAGACTGATGTGTTTAACTGGATTAGAGGGAGTAAGGAAAAAAAATATGTTAAATTAAAAAAAATGTTAACTTTAAAATTGTTTGAAATTTTTCTATTAGGTGTATATTAGTTTTTTTTTTACTTAAAGGATTGTTGATTGAATTGAAAAGTGGATTTCCGAAGTAATCTATCTTAAGTCTCCTCTGCTCTTCACTGGTAGTAAAAGTGGTTGAGCATGCTGAAGTTTAGGATACCATGATCAGTACTGAAATGCAGTCGTTCTGCAATGGTTTCTAGTTAAGACCGCAGAAAGGTTCTCGGCCAATCCGTCTGCTATTACGTGTCGAGAAACTGATGACCTTACGGCGTACTGAATGTTGTTGGAGAATATAATGATACTGTTCCCTTTGAGACTTCTGTCCAATAGGTTTAGTATGCAAAGTTCGTTAAGTTTTGGTAAGTTAACCATCAGTAAGGGACAAAGTAGAGCTGTGATCCTAGGAGCTTAAGAGGAGAATTGAGAAAGCATAATTCTATGGCTATCCCATGTTGCAGATTTTGATGCCAGGAATGTGTTTCAAAATACTAAAATGACTCGGAATCGCGAGTATGAGACCAGAGCTAGTCTGGAAGCTTAAAAAAAAAGTTAGCATATACTCCCAATCCACAGCTGTTATGATTTAATAGCGTCTTCAATCTAGGAACTCATCTATTCCAAAGTTCAGTTTAATTATTTGAATAGATATCTCAGGACATAGATGTTGCAGTGGATCTTTTGACCCAAAATACACATATTGCCGCAGTTCTGTCGGGTCCTGCTATCAGCGATTCAACTTCTTCAACTTTTTATTGTCTTAAAAGAGGGACGATGGACTTGATTTGGCTCAAGAGGCAGCAGCGACGGATATTTATTCGTATTCTACTAAAATGGCGCTTAAGATCCAGCATGAAGAGCTTTTAAGAAAAAAATGGAAAAAATGGAGAACAATAGATTCCGGATATTCGCTGTAGACGGCTACTAGGTCCCTTAAGCGACAAACGTTTAGACATTTGCCGATTACAAATGCATCAGGCAAAGTATGCAGGTCAGATGAGAAGAATACAGAAACATTCGTCCCTACACCTGGAGAACCGGTTTCTTCCTTTCAACACAGCATGTGACGAAGAGGTAATGCAAACGAAAAGGGTTCTGCATACACCTTTACAGATAGACCTGTATTCGATGCTATCAAACGTCTGCGTGCCTGACAGGATATGACACGTCAGCCTGAAGGCTCTACAGAAGCGAGCGAACCCTTTTTTTGTATTGATTTTCAATGCAATACTTGGGATGCAATACTTCCCGGTCAACTGGAAGTTGTTAAGAGTTCTGATGATCCATAAACCTGGTAAGCCGGAGGACGATCCTGTGTCGTTCCCATTAATCAGCCTACTCCCTGCACTATCTAAGATGCTGGAGAAGCTAATTGTATTACAGCATCTTGGAGAAATTTTACCAATACACCAGTTTGGCTTCAGGGAAGTTCACGGCTCTATTGAGCTTGTCCCATTTCTGTACAAAATTTTTACCACGGATGTATTAATCTCTCCAGGCAACTTCAGAGGCAAAGCACTGCTCACCTCCAATATTTGTTTCCAACTCTTTACCATGACCTGAATTTGGAGATGTCTTTCATAGGCACTGAAAATGACATTCACAGATTTATAGCAAGCAGGGTATTGACCGACTAAAGAGGACGAAAAACAGAACGAATCATCAAATTAAAAGGTGATGTAAAGTAAAAAAATTCGCAATGCAAATTTTTCGATTATATTTTCTATTTATTTTTCCACTGTGGAAGAGAAAATTTGGCAGCTGATACATTGTATACATAAAAAGTGATGCAGATTTTTGATTCGCTTTTTATTTTTGCACACTTCATACACGCTGAGAGTAAGGTATATGCAGCAGTGCATAAAAGTTGGTAACACTTAATATTTTAAAATGGAAACATGAACCATGCCGCCAAAGTTGATAATTGAGTAGCACACAAGGGAGTTTTTTGTCTATGCTCTAGAATTTGTAGATATAGCGTACAAAAACTGCAGTTTAACTGAAGTAAATGATTTCCATAATAATTGACAAACTGAAATGCGAATTTTCCATTTTATCGTCTGTCCTGTCCCAAAATCGGCCGATTAGAATATTTGCACGAAAGTGGTGAATGCGATTTTTCCGAGCGGGTTAAAAAAAATTCAGGGGAGGATTATTTATTTAGACAGTCCGCAGGTAATAAAAGCAAAAAAAACAAATTCCAAAACTAAAAATTGAAAAAACGGCAAATATCGAATTATTCAAATTGTGAGGAGGCCGATGATCCGGGTGCAGCGCAACCCCTGCCTGCCTGCTGCACTACTTATGCAAAATAAGAGATACATAAAACGTATGCGGCCTTTGCCTTATGGCAATCTGATACACACACGCACACACCAACACTTGCACACAAATCAGTATTGCCTCATTCAAAATACTCGCCTATAAGTAATTTCAAACTCAACTCGTTTAGTCTGCTTCAGATATATTCGAATTTATCAATCTACTATATATATGTGCTGATAAAAAATGAAAGGACATCTGCGACGCGTGCTACTATGGGATTTAGACAATACAACAATGCACAACACCGACGGACGAACGCATGGATGGAAGGAAGCGTTAGGGAGACCGCGACGCTGCTCGACCGCATTCGGATTTTGAATATGTTTAATTTGCACCTTGTTTGGTAATTTTATATACCTTTCGATTTATTAAATGCTGGCTGCTGCCTTGCCTCTGTACTGTACTCATCATAGATACTATTTACTATTCAGCTCGGCTGTGGATTTTTGATTCACATTTCATTTAGCTAACAGCTGCCTGCCCGCTTACTGCTTGCTTTTTTATATACTTGAATATTTTAGGTAACTGTATCTGTATGCTTAGGTGTATCTAAATGTTGCCCATTTTTTAGTTTCATTAATTACTTGCCCGCATTCGCATGTTAATTTTGTAGCTGTGCCACCTTTTTTGGTTTTTAGAAAGCATATAAAGTTCGCATTCACGGAAACTGTTTTGTAAGAACATTTTTACACAGAGAATTGACCTCACTTTTCATAAGAAACTTCTATATATCAGCTTAAAAGTCGATATGATAGATTTTTGCTTTTGGTACCACTATTTGTCAAAATTGGGGATAAGTAATTTGAACTGTAATATGAAATAAATGGCAGTAGCGAACTGAACTCTCAATGTACCAAACGCTTTTGTCTCGGATACTCGAACATTTTGGTCCTTCGAGAAATTGTAATGCCGGACCATACGTTGGGACATGCTCATTTGAAATTTTGTTTGGCTCTCCTTATTTCTTCAATTTACTCTTATAAGGTAAGTACATCAGCACATCGGGCTTGCCTTACTCAAATATATTCGAAGAAGTCTCTAAAATTAAAACAATAGTAAAAAACTGTTGGCAAACTGAGCAAGAGCTGCAGGAAATTCGTCGCCAAATATACAGAAGACGAGCAATTTTTGTGAGCAGCATTTTATTCAACAACATTCTTTCAATGAAGATGGTCGCCATGTAGTTCGCATTCCCTTCAGATGCGGTTATCAACCATTGGGCAATTCTCTAAAAGGAGCTGTTAGGCAGTTTGAAGCACTCGAGCGTCGATTCTTGCGTGACATACCAATATAAAAAGGTTATTACTTGAATTTTGAATTAGGTCGAATCGTTAAACAAGATTTGGCGTCTTTATTGATCAACTTCAGGCGATACAGGGTTGCACTATGTGGCGATGCGGAAATGATGTACAGGCAAATTGTTTTTTATTCAAATGAATTTTATTTTCAAAGCGTATTGCGGAGATATGCACCTGGTCAGCCCATTAGCCACTATGGATTGGGCACTGTAACTTATGGGGAAGTAGAAAACCAATTAATTTCATTGGCGGAACTAACAATGTTGAAGGAAATCAAAATCTTAAAGAGGAACTAACAAGGGCACTAGCATGAAGATAGTTTACGCTTACTAAGTGGTCTTCTAGTTCAATCGCACACCCCTCATCTCTTGAATATGCTGATATAGAATTTCAAGGTGGACTTATTTCAGTGATGCCTTTGTCTGTGGAGCACTGCTGCTTTCTAAGCTGTTGCAAGTGGTTAAAGTAGGAATGTGGATGCTTTCATCTGGACCGCCTATATGATTGTTCTTGGCTGGATTTCTGCTCAACCCATTCGTTGGAAAATCTACGATGGTAATCACTCTAAAATCCTGTCGATGTTGCCGGGAGTCAGGCCACTTGAAGTACTAATGTCAACGATTTGGTGGCATGGACCTCGATGGTTGTCCCAACCCATGCATTTGTGGCCCAATGCTACGTCCTCATCAATCTCATCTGCAGGTGCATTTCACCTTTCTATGGAAAAACGGAAAGTAGAAGTTATTGCAATATTACAAACCAGCTTGATGTCATTGGGCAATTTTTGGAACAAAGCTCGTCGTTTGTAATACGATGACGAGGAGCATGTGATGATCTCAGAAATTGTGCTATAATATTGAATTAAATCCACTGCAACATGGAGAGAATCTCTTCCCTCGGAATCATATATTGATGCTTTCCCCATTTGGAATCAACTGGTACACTAAGGGTTCGCGGAAGACTAAAATCGGTATCGTTTGGCATTGATATGAAGCTTCATATTATATTGTCTAACAAGTGCATTCTGTCACGAAACATTATTATATCAAGGCGATGACAGAATTTAAGCGCTGGTCCAACTCAACAGTCTTTGAAGGCGGTTTTGGATAACTTGCTGCCGGTGTCTAATAAAACAAGTTATCAATCAATGCATTATTTGTACTCGTTTCAGAGTCAACAGAAGTAGACAGGAAATGTCTGGTCTTCATCCTAGTCGCATTACGCAGGCGCGGCTAATTCTTCGCACATGAATTTGCAGGTCCACTTAGCATAAAACAGCATAATGACAGACAAGCTTGCTGATCAAAGGTGTATATCACACTCGGGCATTACATCTTGAAGTGGTTTTCGATCTGACATACAGCGCTTTTTTTTGCAAGTCTAACGAGATTTGTATCTATGAAGGACTTACCGTCATATATTCACAGCGATAATGGTACAAAGTTTGTTGGAGCATCAAGAGCGTAAGTAAAAACGTTCAAAGCTCTTTCACAGGACAAAGACGTATGTGATTATCTGGCTCTACATTGCGTTAACTGGCATTGGAAACGGGTGTAAAATTTGTCAAGTTCTATTTTCGAAGGGTTCTTGAAGATCAAAATCTGACTTTTGAAGAGCTTACCACAGAATTTTTGAGCGACCTCAAACGACCTGCTAAAAAAACGTAGCTCTTAACAACCAAATAGGATTTAGTGCAAATCAGATGAAGATACTGCATATGCCTTGGGAAAGCACCAATCTATCAACTTTTCAGCTTGGTCAGTTTTGTATGGCCTGACTGCATTTTTATAATTTAAGCTTGACACCAAAAACGCAGGATTTCATGAGGCCTGTAGCCAATGGGTTTCACGTTTGCAGCCGGGGCTTTATCGAAAGTTATGCCACGATGGACCTCATGACCCCTAAACTCGTGGGAACTTATATGACAAAATTAATAAACAAAGGCAGAATACAAGTGCAACACAACTCAAAGAGAGAATGGACGCTATTGGCCGTAGCATTTCATTCAGAAAAAAAGTGTTGGGCTGACAGAATTGGTATTTTCTTCTAAATGTATGAAGAGTGTCAGCGGAGCATCTATGAAGAGAACACACCCGAATGGCGCGAGTCTTTCAA
This sequence comes from Leucophenga maculata, assembly GCA_035044805.1. Classification (NCBI taxonomy): domain Eukaryota; kingdom Metazoa; phylum Arthropoda; class Insecta; order Diptera; family Drosophilidae; genus Leucophenga; species Leucophenga maculata. The sequence continues at coordinate 1,597,760 of JAWNNP010000387.1, forward strand.
ATGTAGTAGAGATCAACGTCAATGTAGAAGAGATCAACGTCAAATGTGGGAATCGCCATCATATGGAAACACAATTCTTCACTGGCTGAAGCTCTGATGCAAATGAAATGGAGTGATTAACAAAATTCTTATTAGTTAGAGCCATTTTTTATATGAAGTCTTTTTATTATTTCATATGCAAAGAGTTTTAGCTAACTTTTTAAACTAACATTCTTCCCTTCTGCCTATAATGGATAATGATGCATTCTGGTTTGCTCAAAAAAACAATTTCTTTTGCACAGTTGAAGCCAAAATATGGCAAATATGTATTGAAAAAAATAGACAAAAGACTTTTTCGCTACAGGGTTGAACTTATTATGACGGCAGAAGACGATGCCATGAATTGGAATGCAACTGTCAGGTTAAAGATTTCTAAATTGTTCTTATCCGTGCTATTTAATAGTCGGACGCGAAAACCGTTACGCGCTAAGAGAATTATGGCAAAACATTGATCCTTTTAATGAAACGTGGGAAAGTTTAACCCCTTCGTCGATGTTTCTCGATCGAGAATTTCTGATTGTCACATAATTTATAATGATTAGGTAGCGCAGGAGCAAAGAAAAGGCAACGCAAACGAAACAGTTATAAAAAAGAAAAGAAAAGCAAAGAAAAGGGTGCACCAGTATCTCGATTGAGAAAATTATTTTTTGCGTAAACTGGGGCGCCCATAAGTGCGAAATCTTTTGTGACAGCAGCATCCCTTCTTGAGATGAACAAAGATCGGCAGACAACGACCGCATTATTCTAAACGAGCAACGAGCGTTGATTTGAAAAGGATGCGTCCGGGGTGCAACCAGCTGCGTTGCGTCTTGAGTGTGCATCTTCGACTTAGACGAAGAATTTCTTCTTGTGTGACATTTTTCTTTATCCGTTTGAGTTTCTTTTGTGTTTACCTTTGACCTTTGCGTATCCTTTCGTTTCGGTTGGCAAATTTTGATGAATTTCAGGCAATTAATGAAAATGCGTCAAAGCAGTAAAAAATTTGCGCAATGAATACACTCGAATAAGTTTCAATAAATCATCATTTTTTATTTAAAGAAAAGAAAGTGGAAAAAAGGACACTAATGTGCAATATAAACTAAAAGCTAAATTGTATTGTCTCATATGAAACCAGGTAGAACAATGCGAAATTATAAATTAAAATTGAAAAATTAATTAAAAGGTTTCAAGTCGAATTTCTGAAATTTTTTGACGCTGAAATTTGAAATTTGCTGCATTTGTAAAGGGCAACGGAAATATAAGATCCCACCTTTAAAAAGAAATGCCTTAAAAGATAAAAGCAAATATTTTGCAAATGCTTTAAAATCAACATTTTCTGAAATATTTGAGATTTGCTGCGTATATTAAGGGCAACTGAGAAAATAACATATCCGCCTTATAAAAGAAAATCAAAAAAGGTGTAAATAAATATATTGTAAATGCTTTAAACTCAACATTTTAGAGATATTTTAGATTTGCTGCATATATAAAGGGCAACTGAGAAAATAAGATGCCCGCCACATAAGAGAAAATGAAAGAAAAAATGTACGCAATTATTTTGCAAAAACCTTAAAATCAGCAAATACACAAAATATCAACTCATTCATATGTGGTTTCAAGGCATAAAAAACCCATGCCTGGTAAATCGTCCCGCAATGGCAAAAACAGTTTCATTTTTTCTGTTTGTAATCTATGAAATATGCACGCAATATAAAAAAGAAAAAAAAATTTCGAGGGCAACAGGAACGGCAAGGACAATTTTGAATTGGATGGCAATATCGTTGGAGCTTGGCCTGCTTGCTTGAACGCTTCGCTTATCAACTCAGCACAGACGAGGGCAGAACATCAATCAAGAATTTCCACTGAATGGCTATCGAGTGAATTAAGGAACTTCCAGTGTTGCTTCATATGCGTAAGCGCGCAATTGCTAGCCCCAAAGTAACAGAGGACAACGCGACCAAAGGAACGACCGTCTGAGCTCAACTGAACTGTAACTGAAAGTCCAAACAAATCGACCGAATGGAACGCAACACGCAGCAGTCGATAATATTTTTGCAGCTTAATGTGGAGGAAAAAAAAAAACTAAAAACTGCGAAATAAAAAATATGAGCAAATTTTATGCAGGCTTATCGTTGACTATAGTGACAGGACATAACTTTACCCTTTGCACTCAATGACGCCCTCACACTGGCTCACATAACTACAGAGTGGCGCGCAAGGACAACAGCAAGCATCAAAAACAACAACAACAAAATGGACCAACATATAACATGGCAAATAGATATCCAAGAGGTAAGCGGTCGGTGGAGTGCGACGTCAACTGGGCAAGGGTGAAACATGCTGACTAAGTACTTTGCAAAATTGCGTACATACGTTTCAAAATTTTTTCCATCTTTTTTTCATTTTGTGCGTTTAGCAGTTAATGTTGTATATAGATATATATTCGTATAAGTAGATACATTTTCATATATGCATATAGTACATCCCTATCTCTTATATATAGCTATTTATATGTACGGCTGTGTGGCGATTCATGGTCTCAAACAACAACAAACAACCATGCCATGCATACATACACTCAGCCCTTTTCGACCACCCACACTCACTCACACCCCTCTACAACGTATACGACCGCGGACCAGCGTCAACAAGAGCGACCCCCAGACATACTACGAGTATTTTTATGCGGCCGCCAGTGGTCGCAAAACAAACGAATAGACATACAGACAGATGAACATGCAGACCCAGACAGATACACATACCATGTAGATTAAATGGCAGCATCTTCTTTGATACCCTTCATATGTAAGATTGATAATGTTGCGAAGAAAAAAAAAATTAAATGGTAGCTAGGCAAATATTCATTTGTCTCCTTAACTACTTTGGATTGTTAATCGCATATATTTTGTAAAGGCTTTGAAATCAGAATTATTGAGAAACAAATTTTTGTTATTCTGCATATATAAAGGGCAATGGAAAAAATAAGATGCCCGCCATATACCCAATAGAAAAAACAATAAAATAGATGCCCACCATATAAGAGAAAATGAAAAAAAGTTAAACGTAAATATTTTGTAAATATTTTGAGATCAATATTTTAGAGATATTTTAAATTTGCTGCATATATAAAGGGTAACGGAAAAAACTTAAAATGCCCACCATCTATGAGAATGTATACCAGTAAGCTTCGCCAGATGCAGTAGAGTGAATTAACTTTGAACTAGATGCAGCCATTTTTGTTACATTCATGAAACTATTCAACCAAGCTGAAGATGATTTTTTCTCTTTTTGAAATTTTAAAATCGTTTTCAACTGTTGGTCTTGGGCCTTTAGTTTTGGTATCAATTGAAACATACACGAACACATGCCAAAAGAAGAAGAACTAATTCCTTTTTGAGTTTACAGAATTTTAAAATTTTGTGATAATTATATTAGTATTTTATGGTCAGCATGGATCACTATGATCCCAAAGGTGTTGGTGTCCTAAAAACGAAAATCCCTAAAAACAAATTATTCATTTGAACTTTTAGAAATGTTTTGATGCTTTTCAGTACAACTTTTATCATTTATGATATTTTTTATATTGGAATTATTGTTTGCTAACTTTATGTTATAGTTAGCGGACCAAACCGTTTTTTCTTATGTGGACGCAGGCGAAATGAAATTTAATTATAGATCCGCTGCGCTAGTATTCAATGCTTTGCAGGACATACAATGAACCGGTTGCCTACTCATTCGTTATTAAATTGTTTTTTTATTAAAGGTTTTTTTCGAACACTTTAAATTCACAAATGTGAAATACTTTACATATGACCGCGCTGGAGATATGAACATAACAACAACAACAGTTGCAATATAAATGAAATGTAGAACAGAGAAGCAGGAGCAAACTGAACAGGATAATGGCGACTGCCGGGTATGCCGGGATGGGCGTCAGTTGGAGCATAACACACGCGTTTTCTTGAACATTTCTTCGCTGCGGCGTTTGTGATTTTCTGAAGCGTAAAATCAACGTAAGACTTACAAAAACAACCAACTACACATGCATACATAAGTATATTGACAAAGGATCTAACGCATATGTGTGTGTGCGTGTTGGTACTGAGTAAATTGCATTTTTCATATCATTAGGTTTTATTGGTTTCTTCCTGTTAAATATTCCAACGCCATTTTTTGTTGTTGTTCGTTTTTCGTTTTTGGTACGTTTTTGTTTTCACAGCGGAAGGACAACAAATGAAATAAAATCGGAAGTAGAACCACAAACAAACTTAACAGGAACAGCAGCAGCAGCAGCAGCAATTGTAGTGTTCCAAAGCGAACTAAACTGAAACCTGGTAGTGTTGTGCAAAGTATCGGTTCGGCGGTTGATGTCGCCACCTGCTGCCAGCAAAAACAAGCCAGTCACAGCGCTGCCAAAAGGCTACGCAATGTGTGCATATATGTGTGTGTGAGTGTCCTTTATGTCCCTTACGTTTAATAATTTGTTTTTGCCACTTTCAGCATTGTTGGCCAAGCATTTTTGAACATTTTTAATGTTCGCGTCCTGTCCTACGACGCTTTACACTTTTTTGGGCAACTCTTGGCGCTCTTTGAAGTTGAAAAATCCGAAACAAAAAATTCAGGTATCACAAGCACTCTTGTTTATAGCTGTTATTCTTAGGCACATGAAGAAAAAAAAACTCGTTCGATTTTCGCAGCTAGCGAACATCAAAGGAACTCAAATTTCGCAAAGAAATAGTTTACATTCGTATAAAATTTTTCGCAAGAATATTAATATCAGTGCAAAACTTCTAAAGTTATATTATGGAGATATGGTGATGAAAAGAAATAGACTCTTTTGCTAATATAAAATATTCTAGAGTTATGATGACATGCAATGAAAATGCCAAAATCTTCTATAAATAATGTCCTACTGGTTTTATATTGTGAAGATATGATGATGAAAAAATATAGACACTTCTGATAATAAATTATAGAGTTATGAGGACGTTACACACAGTTTAAATGGCTAAATCTTAGTCTTACTATTATATTATGGAGTTATGATGATGAAAAGAAATAGATTCTTCTGCTATTATATTATAGAAATATGATAAGCAGTTAAAATTGGCAAGTCTTCTATAAATGAGAAGAATTTTTGCATCATTAAGTATTATACTCCCGAAATGAGCTCAGTAAGTTCAATAACGATATTTTATTTTGTTTTTTTTGTCCTCAGCCAGTCAAAACGTTAAATTTTTGCACAATACTACAAACATCTTAGACGCTGAGTTGGATTTCGCATCGCTGGTTAGCAAATTTTTCCGTCTTGTCTACAGTTGCTGCTTACCAAAGGATGAAGGACGAACATGCGTCGCGTACAAACGCTTAAATATAAATATATTTGTGTGTATTTATATGAGCATATTTTTGTAAATTAACAAAATGAACGTTGGACTTGTTGTCGTCATCGTCATTTCCAACACCATCATCATCATCGTTACATCAACAACAACATCAGAGTCTTCGTCGTTTTACAAATTTTGCATATAAAAATATCATATGCAAAAGGTCTGCTACTGCTTTAACTTAACTTCGTTAACTCTTCATATACCCTACAGCAAAACAAATTGTCTTTGGTATATGCTCAAGATATTAATAGCATAAATTGACATTCTAGGAATATGTTGATAGTTAATATCAATATTTGTGCTCGTAATAAAATGTAGACCAAAGGGCAGAAAAAAGAAAGAAATCTTCTGGCAAATTAGCAAATAATTTATATTAGTGGAAACACGTGATTGTGTTTAAAAATGTCTCTCTCTTTTTTCTCTATCTTCTCTCTCTCTCTTTTTCTCTCTTTTTCCGTTCCTCATTTCTCATGTCCAAAGCAGTGGCGGTAGAAATGACAATATGAGATGCTGCTAGTTATATTTATATTTCTTTCTCTGTGTTTGTTAGTGGTGAGAAGAACATCATTTGGGAAAAAAGGAGAAAACCCAACAGCTCATCATATTTTTAAAGCTTAGCGACCGACCGTGAAGAAATATATAGAGTATTTGAAACGAGTAGCAAACTGTAACCAGTCAAATAAAAGTATGTAACGACTTACTTGAAATGTGGTTCATATATAAAGGGTACTTCGAAAAAAAAATCTATGGAAACTTAGAGGTGCTACACTATCTGTATAAAAGAAAAAGACTAATTGTTATAGTTTAGTAACAATATGACATAGAAAATAATAACCGTATATAAAGGGCACTCTGAGAAATAACAACCAATGGAAAACTTCGTGCTGCTATGAGAAAAAATCGCAAAGATATTATTTTTTAGTAACTATTGGACATAGAAGTAAATAACCATATAAAGGGCGCATAAAGGGCACTATGAGAAATTACAACCAATGGATAACTTGGCAGATCTATGCTTTTTATTCAATTTACATAGTAGATATGACGTCTTGGCTGATTACTCCCGGCACTGACTTGAAAATACCCTACATGCTATTAGTAATTTACAAGGTATCATTTAGTCGGCTAACTTGCGTGCGGTATACAAATCTTTTACTTATTTTTTTTTTGTCTTCTTATAAATATTATTTGATGTGCAAAGGTGCTGCGTGTAGTTGTTTTTGTTGTTGTTATTCTATTGGTATTGCGTAAGGATGCAAAGGCATACGTACATCGCCTGTGGTAACACAATAACGAATTTCCGTAGCAACATCTTCACATCATCATCGTCCGCTTTCAGAATTTTGCCAAGACCAAGACAGGACAGCCTGCTGCTGCTGCTACTTCTACTGCTTGTCGTCCTGGCTGTTCCCTTTTCCACTTGTTCATCTTTTGCTTTCTGCTTCAGTTGAAATTTTATCCACTTTGCATGTTTCACTAGTTTTCCCCTTTATTTTTTTTCTTGCTTCTTCTTCTTCATCTTCCAATTGCTCCTGTTTTGCTACGCATTCGAACATTTTTCCGTCTGAAACCATAAATGAAATTATAGAAAAAGATGGTCCCGTTGCATTTTCCTTCTAGAATTTTTTTTTTAAGTAGTTCCTTTTTTTTACATTAAAGTAGCTAACAACTGCAACTCTCCATAATGATATAAGCCAATAAAGGATGCAAGTAGAGAAAAACAAAACAAAAAAAAAACATAAAATAAAAAAACTTTAATAAAGCACATTAAAAGATTTTAGTCAAGACGACGAGAGTAGCGTATCTGCACAAATAGACTTGGTAAAAACATGTTTGTAAATAGTTCGGATAGAGTTGATGCTGGCGTGCGGCATTGTTGTTTATTTTGTATTTTCTTCTATATATGAAAATAAGAAGCTATTGTGATGGTGCCTAAATCGGAGAATCTTCTCCAAAATATTTAAGCGAGTTTTTCTGAGTACATTGAGTACAGTTTTAGATATGCAGAATGCCAAACTAATGGCTTCTGGCAAAAACATAATACTTTAGCACAAGCCCATATCGAGTTTTCCAGCATATATTAGGAACCTTCGAAACTAATTAGAACAGATCTAATCTCTTTTTGTATGTTCAGTATGCCTTTGATTGCATCTGGCATTAAGGTTAACTTTTAAGTCAAGCTTAAGTCTCCCCTCCCACCAATTCATAAGCTTGTGCTTAACTCTTAATTGCTTCGACGAAATTTAATGGTCGAAGTACAAGTTAATCGTTCGGACTGCACTGGAGTGGAAGTACGTCAGAAATTGCAGATTTACATGAAGCTTTACCCCTTCGGTATCCACCATATTTAAATCTTGGTTCAAATTGCCAGCAAAAAAGTTTTTCCTAAAAAACTCGTTATACATTGTGACTTATGTTCATTTTCAATATATAAGAAGTCTCTTTACTCAGATCGATATCTTTATATCAGACGGACTAGTTTTGATTCGGACGGACAGTTGAGAAACGGACAGACAGACAGAAGGGTATGACTAGAGTAAGTTTCATTAGAACTACGACTAATTGACTCATTCAGCAACGCTCAAATCAAACGGCTAAGTATAGCACGTTGTTTCCTGGAGAGTAGTTTCTATTTATGTTGAACACGCTCAAATTTGTTTCTTCATACGATCGATTGGAAACTTGTAAGTGTTTCGCGGTACACTTATCTAAAGTTATCTAAAGTGTACCACTTATGGGTGAAAGGGATGGCCAAATATTAAATTGAGTAAAATTGTTTGCTTGGTGTAAATAAAAATGTTCTTGCCAACAAATAGATTGACTGAATATTAAAGGGTATTCAAACTGTTTACATTTAATTTTATTAATTTGAAAAGTGAAATCAATTTAAAAATTCTTGTAATACATACCATTTTTGAATTCACTGCCTTGTTATTCGGAATATCATTTGAGGTAGACCAAAACGGCCTAAAGAAAGTCAGTAAAAAACGCATTGACCTTTAACCAAATCTATAGTTATTTTGGTCAGATTCACAAATCTCGACTAACTATTTTCTAATTGATTTTTGAGGTACTTAAACTTTAAAAATTCCCGTTCATACTCCACAGGGTAAACGATCGCTGAACATAATATTGTTACTAGTGACATTCATTCACTACAACAGTACTCAACGGCTGCCATTTTAAATCGATTTGGATGAATTGCTTAAGTGATGTCCTCCAAACAGGGCTTTTCGAGTGCTTTAAAATTTACATAAAAATTATTTTGTTCAAAAAAATTTAAAAAATTTGTCAAACTTGAATTGGAACAATATCAAAGCTTACGTGAAGCTTTCGTAAGGACCCACTTATTTTAGAATAGTTTCTTAAAGAAACATTTATATTTCATATAATCACAAATCAAAGCCTCTTAATGTCTCAGAATTGACACGCTATGCACACAATAGGCAGTCAGTCGTGTGCTGCATTTCCATTATCCTTCAAAGTGCTGCATGCAAAACGGAAACGGAATACACAAAAAAAAAAACTTTAATTGACAAAATTCATTAACGAAATAATAAAATCATTTGTCGTGAAAACTGTCACTCAATTTGAGATGGAACTGCTTTGAAGGCAGTCACTGACGACAAAAGCTTCGAGGACTAGGACAATTGTATGAACAAAGTGCAGCGCAGAAACGCCGATGACATTTTGAAGTACTATTTCCGGTGCAACTGAAGATCATAAAACCGTTGACATTTTGCTCGGGTTGACGAGGACGACGAGGACGTTGACTACTGTGCTTGCTGATGATCTTTCGATCTGCTGGTCGTTTGGTCCTTGTTCTTCTGTTCTACTGCTAAAAGTTTCAGCGCACGTTCGAGGTTATGCGTCGCACTTCACAATTTGCGGCTTGACTGTCGACTGCTGTGATATCTTCGCCTTGCCATGGCATATCCTAACCCTTTCGTGCTCAGCTGCGAGCACAGTTTTTAATTGTACGAGGGTTGAGTGATAAGCTGTCCTTGGAATTTGGCAGTCTTTTCGCTTGATTCAATGGATTATAAAGAGTGTCCCAACTTACACGACTATCATTATGCCTCGAATCGTACAAAATTGACACCAGAAATATTGATAATAAATGTTTTCAACTGATTGGGAAGGAGAGAAATCGCAATTATTTCTGAGATGCTTGCAAATTCTGAAAAAAACTTTGTACTGCAGAAGAAAAAACTTATCACACAACCCTCGTAGAGAAAACAAAAAATAAAACTTAAAAATGAAAAATGATAATTTCCATTTACGCAATTATTGTTGTTTTTGTTGTCGCCAGTTACCTGGCAGGGAAAGGAAAGAAGGAAGGAAGCGGGAAATTCGGGATATGCTTATGTATTTTCGGGATTAACTCGATTATGGAACAAAAAAACAAAAAGGAATGGAAAAGGGTTATGTATACGTAATCGCGTGTCTGTCCTTATTTTCCATTGCATGCAAACGTTTTGCCAGGCCAAATGGTCCAATAAGGGAATGTGTAAAATGTGTGGCATATGCAGAAATAAAAACGCAAGAACGATCATCTTTTCTTCGTTTGGGCTATAGGGACCAACAAATAGGACGCACGAACGGACGAACATTTGAATGAGTTATGCGCGATGAACGTGCAGAATTTCATTTTTATGTTTAAAAGTGTGGAAGGGGTTAAAAATTTCGCTAAAAATAAATTAACCCTGATCTGGCAGCAGTACTCGACAAAACGAGTGTGTATACTTGTAGAATCCTATTTTCTGTACGTAGGCAAATGTGACACGTCACAGCAGCTCGGTCGTCAAGTCATCTGCTTCTTCGTGTGCTCTTCGTATTCACACAGTTCGGTTACAACCTCTTTTCGCACGATCGCTGTTTCGATCAATCGATCGTCATTTGCCGCAACGCGTTCGCATCGTACACAGCAGTTATCCCTTCACTGCCGTCGGTCAACATCAGTTTTAGTTAATAGAAAGTAAGGAAAACAAAAATGAAAAGCACACTGACTACCCTTTTTTCGCTATTGCTTTAGTTTCGATCTGATCCGATCGATATCTGCGGCACATCGAGTGCTCTTCATTTAATTTTTTTTTTCTGCTCACAGAGATTTATCAGCGTCTCATTGAATGTGCTTTTCTTGTTCTTTGTTGTTGTTTATTGTATTTTTTTTGTTTCGTTTCACATCCTTTTTTACGCCACTTTGCCTCAATTTGATCGGACGCGGCGATGTTTTCTGACCGGTGTACTGATATGAGTGATTGAGTGTTTGAGTGTCTCGCTCGTTCGTCAAGTGTCTCACTGAGTGTGAAGTATTCGAATGATTTGATTTGTTAATTAAGTGTGTGTGTGCGAGTGACTGAATGTGCATTTGTTTGTTTTTATTTTAAACTCGATTCAAATCGGTTCAAAATTAATAAGCAAATTGATATATTATAAAAATATCTTGACTGAGAAGAAAAAGTTTTGCAGGATTTTGTTTTGTAATAATTTTGCTATGAAAGAAAATTTGATAATGGAAAAATAAAACACATAAAAAGAATGTAATGTTTAGTGAGAGGCTCGGTAAACCTGTCGAGCCAAGTGATCCACGATATATAAACATATTTTTTATTTTTTTTCAGCATGTTCGGCAATGAAAACAATTTTTATGATGTTGAGGTTTTTTTTAAGGTGACGAAGGTTATTCCTCGAAGTGAATTTAAGGTTTCTTATTAATATAATGATGTTTTCTAACGGCGAGTGTTTGGAGTGGAGGACTATGTTGGAGTTTCTGAGTGTGAGAAATGTTTTTTTCGCCACAGTTGGCATGATGTTATCTTCGTATAGAAGGCTATGAATTGGAGATGAGCGTATGGCGCCAAAGGCTAATCTTACTGCTCAGTGGTAGAGTGCTCTTAATTTGTATAGTGAGGAGGATTCTAAAGACAAGCCATTTTCAAACGGCCTTGGGGAGGAGATAAAGTTGAAAATATCTACTATTATTTTGGGAAAACTGTTTACATATTTCAGAATTTTGGCTGCTATTTACAATTTTTAAAGTTCGTCGATTAAAGTGTGAGTGCCACCCATTGAAATGCTATTTCAAAGTCCAATGAGAGAATGGAGATATGGTTGTTATTTTTTTGGAGTTTATGTGGTGATTCTTTGTAAAGTGTTCCAAGAGTTTTTAAAGATGTCGTTGAAGATGTTGTTGTTATTAGATTAAGAGCTAAAGGGAATTTCAAATTAGTTTTTTGCTACAGAATCGGCTGATTCGTTACCGAGTATATTGCAATGTTCTGGAACCCATACGATTAGTATTTTTGGGAAGGATCGTGTGAGTAACTGTCTTATAGCTTAGGATTTAGTTGAAGTGTTTATGATTGATTCGTGATTCGTGCCTTTTACCATGTTAGCGGCATATAATTTTGCAATTATTTTAGCAGATTAAATTGAGCTGTAATATGGTAATACAGCTTAATAAAGTATGGAAGAATTGAATGATGTTACGCTGAAGGTTGTGCCGAGCTCCGATTTTGATCCGTCTGTATATATGAAAGAATATAATTGGAATGTGGAGATCACAGAGGATGGGCTAAAGACACAAAGAGTATGGTTATGTTCAATGGGTATATGAGGTTAGTTGGTAATACTAGTTTGGTGTTAACAGTGGTGTAGCGATAAAATGCGGAAGGGATAATAGGGTATTTGGTGGATTTAGCAAGAGTTGAGAAGAGATTGGTTAAGATTGGCTAATGCATATTGTTAACGGGTTTCAAGTGGTCTTATAATACTCTCAAAGAGGTAAATTGTACCCAAAGCGATTCTTTTAGTGGAGTGGTCAAAAAGTGGATTTTCTAATATGCCGATCTGAATCCATATAAAATATATTATCAGGTTTAAAGAAACATTGGGCGTCTCTAGCTGAATAACCAACGACAGTAAGTAAGGTTTGTCTAGGAATTACACTTTAGGTATGTGCTAGAACGGAAAGAGGAAATAGGAGGCTAAATACATTTTAAATATACAAATTTTAATGCACTAACTAAAAGATTTCGGTTTTCATATAAACTGGTTCGACTTTTGATGCTGAATACGAAAATATTTCAAGAGATTTGTTAAATCACTAAGAATTTTTTCACCATGTCACAGCAGTTTGGGCGACATTTTTGTTGCTGGCAACGTGAATAGTTAAACAAAATGTAAAGAAACGAATCGCGGTGCATGCAATTGCAAATTGTGAAAGTGTTTGATAGGAAATGCCTCTAGCAAGACACTTTTTGCGGTAGAAGAGTTTAGGGAGAACTTAATTTTTTGTACATATCTAGTGATTGTGCCACCAAAGTTGCCACTTGACCAAAGTAAAATTGTCGCCAATTGTTTCACTAAATCCTACTAATATTATAAATGCGAAAGTTTGTATGGATGTATGGATGTATGTATGGATGTTCCTCTCTTACGGCCAAACCGCTGAACCAATTCGTCTGAATTTTAGAATAGAGATAGATGGGATGATGGAAAAGAACATAGGCTATGTTTTGACAAAATCGGTGGGGGCGTTGCCCCACCCCCCCTATAAGCGACAAACAAAATTTGTCATATCTTTGCATTCATTTAAGGTACAGAAATAAAATTTGGTATACATGTTAAGAGGATGAGGAGAAGTCAACCTGTTAAGTTTGGACAAAATCGGAGGGGCGTTGCCCCACCCCCATATAAGCGATAATCAAAATTTGTCATATCTTTGCATCCATTTAAGGTACAGAAATAAAATTTGGTATACATGTTAAGAGGATGAGGAGAAGTCAACCTGTAAAGTTTGGACAAAATCGGAGGGGCGTTGCACCACCACAACCCCTCCCCCCTCCACAAAATTCGAAATTCTCTTTAAAACAATGGCACAGATGGAAACCAACACGCTTTGGCTGTCGGCACAGAATGATAATTTATAAATTAATACATATGAAATGCGTGAATATTTTAAAGTAGATTAGTCAAGAATTTGACACCCTATAAAATGGGGCGAATTGGAAATCCCTTGGTAACGACATGAGTGACATGCTGAAGCGAAATTAAAGTGATATTCAAGTGATTTTCGTTTCCTGGGGCATGCCTCACCACCTACAAAAATTTTCACAAACTTAATATACCCATTTTATACAATGCAAAATAGTAGCTTCGCTAGATTTTATTTAATTTTTGGAAGTGAAAACTTCTTAAGCATGAATAGAATAGAAATTCGATGAAACGAAAATGCGAAACTATAGGATTTATTCTGCGAGAGAATGAGATAGAATACAGATATGTGTATAGTGTTTCTCATTATACATATTCGTCTTCTCATTATGCGGTGCTTCGTAGTTTTGGCCCAAGCGTTCTACGTATGTATGTACGTTTGCTATTTAAAATTTGAAGGTGCGCTGTAAACTATTCCAAATGTCTTCGAATAGTCATTTGGTCACTTGGTTCTTGGTCATCACAACGCATGCCCGGCCATCCACAAATTAAGTTTAGAACTCCTCTTTCGTCCATTTAAATGTGATGACAAGCCCAGTGAAGCCGCTGGAACAGAATCCGGTCCACCCTCTTTAAAAAGTCCAAAAATACTGCAAACTAACTTTCTCTCGAAGACTTGCAACGTCTTTTCATACAATTTCATACCATGGTTCATGCTTCGACTTATAGAACTTGATTGTAGACATGCGACAGAGTGCTCAAAGTAGCAAATATTAACAAATGTGATGCTGATTATTTCGTTTCCTCGGTATATAAAGTTTTCGACAACACTGAATTCCTCATTCACCACTAAAACCATGGGTCAAAACTAATTTCCAAACTGTGAGAGCACCTTGCTGACTCACAGTTCTTCTCACTTCCTTCTGGAAGATCGAGTCCGGCATTTTCTGTTATTGTGTAAAAATAGCCGCTTTGATACTCTTTAGCTGCTCCATAGGCATCATTTTGTACTTCATCGTCTCCAAGTTGGTTCGAGAAGCGACTTTTCCATATTCTCAATGATTTTTATGCATCTGATAGCAGATTTTAGTCTTTGTGGTAAGTTATTCGCTAGACCTTTGGATAGCATTTTCGAATTTGATTTCTTTTCCACAGCTTCAAGCTCACGTTTTTCATCTTTTCCTTTTTCTGCTCTTCCATTTTTTTGATATCGCTCTTTAAGAGCTCGCATTGCATTCGAATGCTGTGTTCTTTGATATATTGAGTATATTGGGTCTTGAAACGACTCTTTATGTAAACTTCATAAGAGTTCATAACATATATTCCAACTAATGTGTTAGCTAATACATATATAAATTTCCACTCTTAATACAAATAAACAGTTACATCTATGATGCTTTTTTTATCGCATCATTTTTGAGTTCTAAGGACATCACATTAACAAAGATTCACACGAGCTTAGCGCTTTCAAGTCTATGAATAGAAACTGGTAGACAATACAAATTAATATTTAATAAGCAGGATTTTGAAGACCAGCCTATGATGCATTCAAAAGGACTTCGTTGCAATGTATCAGCTAATGTGCTGCTCTGCCTGTGTAAGTAATTCGCTGCTGTAAGTCATGCGTATGGGATTAAATGGAATTTAATTAGTGACATAAAATGTAGAATAATACAGGACAATGCTTTAAAAAGGACATTTTGAAAATGTACTAATCAGAATATATGTATATACGCATACAAATACATTTTACGTAGTATTAATTTGATTGTCTGAGTGGGCTAACCATGGCGTACAATGAATTGGAATGGCGTTTTGATGTTTGCGCATGAATTGAATTGGATTCGTATGAGAGTGGGCAAGCGGGGTTGGGCACGAGTATATATGTAACTGCTCACTGTCCATTTGGGGTGGACGGCAAATACGCACGCACATATACAATGAAATGAAATAAAATAAAATATGTACTTCAATTCATTTCATTCCATTTTGTGGCACTTTGGGCCCATTCCAGAAACGAAAAATGGTAACGGGAAATCGGAAACACAATCGAACGCACAGAGACACAGCCAAACAAACAAACAGACAAGAATCTGCGCCATGCCAACAACAATGATGAGAACGTCCGACAAAACTGAACAATAAAATATATACATACATATATAGCTGAGAGAAAGGATAAAGAACATAGGGTACAGAATGGCCAATTCTAGCTTTATTTAGATTTTCCTCCGCATTCTGACCGGGGTAGTACACACACACACACCCACCCCACAACACACAACAAAAACAAATACCATAAATGAGTGTGTGTGGGAGAGCGAGGAACCATGGAGAGAGTATGAAGGAGAGTGGGATAGCTGGCAAAGAAAGGGTCAACATGTCGTTGGCTGTGTTGTCCTTGTACTATGCTAAGTGTTCTGGCATCATGGCGCAGGGGCGGCTGTGCTGTCCATTTCAACCCCCTACACTGTGCGGCAGCTAAGTATCGACTAAAACAACATACATACACATATACAAAGTTGATGCACGTTTATGTATTTGAATTGTATGTCAAATTGGGCAACTTGTCCACTACGTCAGAGCCCACCCTAAAAACCATAGCCATTTTGCTGACATTTCGAAAGACTTGACCATTTTCGCAAAGATTTTGCATATATTATTTAAATCCGTTAATTTAAAAGCTGCATTTTAATCGAATAATTTTAAGGTTGTCAGTTCGGCAAATGCTGCCAACTTAGCATTATAGATTGTCTATATTTTTTAATGATCTATTTTGCAGCAAAAACTGCTTTTCGTATAGAAACTTTAATCTCCATTGTGATATTGGTGCTATACGAATTACTTCGCATCATATAGGTGAAGTTACTAAATATAATTGGAGACAACATTTATTATTTAATTTTTTTTAATGCTTTGATTCAATTGTTATAATATAATTGTTTTAATTAGTTTGCTATGAGAGTAATTCTTTCTAGTGGCCACAGCGCGTTCATTGTAACTTGTGTTCAGCTTAAGACAATGACAAGCGTTTAATGCAATTTAAGATCGCAATCTTCTAAATTGAGGGACTAGTTTTGAATTATACATATATCAGACAGACAGACAAGTTGGACTCTTCAAGTTAGTCGAGAATACAAATACGTCATGGGGTCTCTGATGCTTTCTTACATGGCTTTAAACAGGAACATCATGACCATTTCTGGCTTTGAAGCGGACGAAGTGTACAGCCAATTAAATGATATTACAATTATTTTGCATGCAATTATTTATTGGAAGGAAAACACCAAAACTATCTGGCATTAAGTATCGGACAATAAGTATCGGAGGCTACGTTTCTGTTAATAAGTATCGGAGACTAAATATCGGACACTAAGTATGAAAGACTACGTTCTTGATACTATGTATCGGAGACTACGTTTTTGACACTTAGTATTGGAGACTACGCATTGGATACTCAGTATCGAAGACTATGTATCGGAGACTATGTATCGTAGACTATGTATCGGAGACTAAGTGTTGGAAAATGCGTATCGGACTTTACTTATCGGGCACTAACTATCGGACACTGAGAATCGGACATTAAGTACCGGACATGAAGTATCCAACATTAAGTATCGGACGCTAAGTCTCGTATCCTGAGTATCAGACACTACCTATCGGATGTTAATTACCGGAAACTAAGAATACATCTAATAGATTTTTTTGTTTGCACTTATTTTATCCTCTGGTCCTGCTGATTACCTACGGCGAAATCAATAAGCCTTGAACTCTTGAAAGGCTGATATTATTTTCCGGCACACTTAATCTTTAATCATATCTTCTTCAAATGAAACAAATATCTAACTTTCTCCTCAAAAAATGTTTCATATGACTTTTCAATTTAGATTTGTTTTTTTTTTAGACTTCAACACGTAAACATATTTTATGCAACAGTTGACATACTTAAAACACTGATCTTAATGTCAAATCAATCAGCACAGGCCACGACCAGTGAAGCGTTTAACGACATTCGGCCAAACTTGTCTAGGCTCAGCTCACTCGCACCCTTTTGGAAGGCACAAGACGAAAACCACAAACAAAAGATCCAACTCGCATGAAGAAGCCACTCAATCATGGTCAAATCAGAATACGAAACGTTTACACGGCAGACACGGTTGGCTGTCTGCTTGTCCAAGTGAAATTATGCATATCCTGCATGCATATTTTATGAGTTTAATGAGTGCAAGTAAGTATCCTGCAAAAGCAGACACAAACGTACTCATTTGAAATGCTAAATCGATTGAAACTTTTGCTCTGGCACAATTCCACTCTGTACTCGAGTATATCTATGTGTATATATGGCACGCTCGACGACAACGACGACGACGACGCATACAACAAAAGTCCTTTTGTGCAAAAGTCCTTTGGAAACATGTCACATCCATCATCACACAATCACAAAATGAGTATCACATGGCCTTTCTTTTCCACTCGATTCAACTACATTTAGATTTTCTCCTTTGCATTTTCACAAAAGTATTTCTCTTGGGCTTCTTTCTTACTGCCTGAAACTTCTTTGCCCGAAACTGGGCTCTGTGCATAAAACATACTTATCAGTTTTTGTAACCAACCCATACATTCATTTATTTTATGTCTCAGGTATGGGGTGGGAGGCAGTATACGAACGACCAGCGCCCGTTTCCGAGTTGTGTCTTCAACTTCTTCAATACTGGCTGCGTTCAGCTCAGCTCAGCTTTAGCTTCAGCTCAACTTAACTGAACTGAACTGCTTAAAATACCAAAATCTCGAATGTCCATTAGCATACGGTTTCGTTTGCTGCATATCCTTTCTTTTTGTAGAAACAAACGCAGACAAATACCTACATATAAAGATGTTTGTACGTACGTACGTAAGTACACCCCCACACACACGTAGTGTAGCACTCGAATTTATGCGCCCACTTGCCCGGTCGTTACGTGTCCTGCTTGGCTGCTTTTGATACCCTTTAATAAAATTGTAAAAAGTGTATTTTAAGTTGGTCGTAAATTTCGTAACACTTTGAAATTGACATTGGAGATTATGCTATGAAGCATAACAAAATGTGTTGAACGTTCTTTTGATGTGTCCATTTGTCTACATTGGCATGTAGTGATATGGCAGTGTTATAATAGTGATAGCTGAATGAAGAATATATGTACCTTAAAAAAAAGGCCACGCCTTCTTCTGCCTGTTACATATATTGGCACAAACTTACTATACCCTCGACTCTCAAGAGCAGGAAATAAAAACATATGAGGATTCAAGCCTACAGCTCTGAGATGTTATGAAATATGCTTCATAGATGTGCTAAGTCATCTCTAAAACTTTGTTGTACGTTCACATTGAACGTATTGATGCTTTATTAGTCTCTGGTGCGGTGTGATGGATCCATGTGCGCAAAAATTCTTTCGGATTGCGACTGAACATCGCTAAAAATTCCACTGAAGTGGGCACACGCTCAATCGCTCATAAAGCTATTTTATGCCCAAATAATCATGTATAATATAATACATCCACACAGTTGAGATGCAGACAGCATCAGCCAGCTCACGCAACTTTATTTTCCGGTCATCCAATGTCATTAATTGCATTTTATCGCTGATTTCTGGATCGACGCTCTATCTGCTAGTCAGACAGCTACAAGTTCGAAGTAGCGAAAATATCACACCCAAGTGCTTAAGTTCAAAATGGAACATATCTATTGATTCCACGCCATTCACTTAATAATGGGAATATCTAAAACCAAATGGCGGATAAATTTATATTAAGATCTTCGTGTACAGCCTTGCATGATCAAACTCTCTCAAGAACTGAAGCCTCCTCATAATTTCAAGAGCCAAACTTCTCGGAGTGGGCTCTGCAAAAGTTTTGAATTTCCTCGAAAAATATCTTCAGCAATGAAACTCAATTTTGGCTTAATGTACTTCAAGAGACTTCATTCATCATCCATTCCATTCCAGGCGTAACGTGTGATTGTATATTATGAAAATTAAATTCGGACCATGGATTTATCTATTATGCTATGTTGGATATAATGGACTTCAATGCTATGTTCTCATAATAAAATGGTGTCACATGTTAAAAATCGCATCAAAAAATATATCTATTGAGTATTATGCCAACAGCATCAGGCATCTCACGCAGTTTTATTCCCCGATCGCGCAATATCATCATTCTGGAACTCAGCAAATCATTTCTTAACCATTGACATTGATGGTGCTGATTGCACATAGTAGTTATCAAGCATTTTCATGGTCTTGGTGATGATCTTTTTATGCAAGATAATATTGGTAAAATTTATCTACTTTAAATGACGCAGCTTGTTCAAAATTTTAAAGTGTCTATTCATAGGTGGCAGTTTACAGGAAATTCAAAAACTCACTGATTTATTAAACCACCCTCAGCACTCATTCTCTCGTGTTATACCCTTAGACTTCCGCCTACCAAAATCACCATCCATCATAAACCAAACCCAAACGCTTAAATGTTGTTCAGGAGACTCATCCTACTAATTTTATAAATGCGAAAGTTTGTATGGATGTATGTATGGATATTCCTCTCTTACAGCTAAACCGCTCAACCGATTCGTCTGAATTTTAGAATAGAGATAGATGGGATGATGGAAAAGAACATAGACTACGTTTTGACAAAATCTGAGGGGGCGTTGCCCCTCCCATCATATAAGCGACAATCAAAATTTGTCATATCTTTGCATCTATTTAAGGTACAGAGATGAAATTTGGTATACATGTTAAGTTTGGACAAAGTCGGAGGGGGCGTTGCCCTACCCCCCATATAAGCGATAATCAAAATTTGTCATATCTTTGCATCCATTTAAGTTACAGAGATGAAATTTGGTATACATGTTAATGGGATAGGAGGATAAAGTAATCAAGTTAAGAAATAAAGATTTATAGTCTAAAAGATATTAGGTTTATCGGTTGGAAGATTTAGAGATGTGCTTGGAGTCGAGTAGGAGGAGAATATATTGTGTAATGAAAATAATTTTTACTGGGCGCAGCAAAGCGCGCCGGGTACAGCTAGTACTATATATAAAGTGTATAACTGCTTCGATTTTACTTGTCTATTGTCGTTTATAACTTAGTCGTATAGCAAGTTAGTGGTGTAGGGCACACAACGTACTTCACCTTACACCTAACAATCCCATTCAATCCAAACCAATCCCATTCAAACCAATCCCAGTAACAATATGCTATACACATATAAGAATATGCGAGGACAAGCAACTTCTTCGATGTTGTTGATGGCGATGAGACAGAGAAGGACTACGTGGACGTGCATATGGACGTGAACGACGGACGTGCTGGATACTCGAAAAGAACCAGAACCGTACAGAACAGAACTGAACAGAAACGAGAGTCAAAGGAGACGGAAGAGGCCAAGCAACACGAACGCAATGTCGATTCAAATTTAAATTTAACCTTTTGTCTTAATATGCTGAGACGTCGTTGTTCTTGTTTTTGTCGGTTGGTCGCTCGGTTGACGATGAGGACGACGCATCATAAAAACGCCAAAGCTAAAGCTGTAGCTCGAAAGGATTGTCAACATTTGTATCTGTATGCTGCATATAAGGATATACATATGTGTGTGTGTATAAATATTTGCAGCGATATAGCATTTGATGCGTATAATGGATTCAGTATTTTGGGGTATTGTTCGCTTACTTGGACACCGGCTTAGAAGGTCTTATTGAAGCTTATTAGAATACCATTGACTTGATACGAATGTGCTCGAGTTGAGCGAGTGCGCGAACTGCTTGATTTCATTGCATCAGATTGGAATGTTGAGGTATGAGGTGCAAATACTTTTTACATTTGTATATAGGCGTCGAACAAGGTTTTTGTATTATACGAATAACAAAACAAAAAAATATAGGATTTTTAATAGTTTGTCAGGCAGACAAAAGGTCTTCCAAAAGCCACACATTTTTGCTGTTGAATTATTGTTTTGAGAAAATTGTTAAAATGTAAGTTCTTTTGCTGGTTTTTGCGCAGGCGGAAAGTTCCATTTATAATATTTTGCAATTTGGGCCAAATTAAATTGGAAGCAGTGAGTTACACAATCTTAAAAAGCTTATCTCCCAACCTAACGCAACGTCTTTTAAATCTATTCAATAATATCTTCAATGAACACATTCCCTAACAACTCAATATGGCCAACATTCTTTCCATTAGTTAACCAAACTCAAATAAAACCTGCATAAACTCTTACCGCCCCATATCCTTGAATTCATGTATTTCGAAAGTTCTTGACAAAATAATGTCAAAGCGACTTTGGTGGCTAGCTACAAACAGTCAGTTACTCGATAGTCGTAGAAAGGGTTTCTATAAGAGAAAATCGGTGTCTGATCTACTAGCCATGCTAGATTATTAGATCACCTCAACCCAGTCAACTAAAAACACATTGATATATCACTAGATGTCGCCAAGGCCTTATATAGTGTAAGAGTTCACACAATTATAGATGAACATAGAAATTAGGACCGAATGATAAATTTTATAGTCAACTTCCTTGCAAACAGAAAAACCATTGTCCAAACTAGTAATACACGCTAAACACCAAAACACCAAAGGCTTTAAAAAACGGAATCCATCAGGAATCGCACCTATCGGTCATACTGTTCGGTATAATCTATAAAATATTCAAAATATTCGTGCGTCACTTTCCATACTCAAATGTACTTAAATATGTTTAAACAGTAAGCATTTCCATATATGTCGAAAAGATTCTCAAAATTCTCTCAAAATTCTTGTATGAAAATGAATTACGGCTTACAACTTTATGGAAAATCGCCTAAATCAGCTCTTAGAAAATTTAAAAAAAATTACAATTCTGCAATAAGACAGGACTGCCTTCCTATCAATAACCTCTTATATGAATAACCTCTTATATGAGTAATGCACGCTTCACTAAAAAATTGTATTTGTACTAACAATAATATCTGCCAAATTCTCACCCATAAATAATACATAAAAAAAAAAAAATACAAAGAAACATCCCAAACTACAGTCATCCATACAAGACACAATAGATCAATACAATAAATTCCAAAGTGAAATTTCATTTATTTTCATTAAAAATACCCCTGATCTTCTAACGACAATTCCATTGACATTTTTCTTCACTCTATCCTAAACACCGAGAGTTGCATTCGGCGGGGTATCAGAATTTCTCTAGATTCGGATTAAATTGCTTGTATCTATGTTAAAATGTATACCATTTGACGATCCAGCGTAAACGGAAGCGCGAGTAGGTGCGAGTGGGAGATTTTGACGCCGATTTAGCTGTCGTATTGGCAATTGCTAGAAGCACATTGGTAGCAAGAAACGCAGAAAATTTTGAGCTAATCCAAACAAAGGATAAGTGCGTTCGAGTTACTACCGAAAGACTATCAGTACAGATAATGCTTTTTCTAGTTTAATTTTATTGCCTTTTGCATGGCTAGTACTACTTCCTGTCGTCAGTTCCAGTTTTTAGGAGAATATTTGGATGATTCTTCACGAAAAGTTGGAAGCTCCCGCTGCGTGATATTAATAGAAGCTGGTCGAAAAAGCCAAGGAGGAGCTGTGCATTTTTTCACCATTGGTGATGGATGGATGTTGAGCTCGTTATTGTGATAGACACATGTACATCGCATTCCCATTTGATTTTCGCTTTCCGCATTCCGTTTGGAAGAAAGTTGGTTTGATGAGCAAAAAATCATTGGTATTAGTTTGCCTGTAGACTCTTTTTCATGCACATTAGACTAGTTTCGTCCAAAATACATTTGATTGGAAACACATTAATGCATCGCTCGCGATGAGAGTTAGTCGCTATGTATGATGAGTTTTGTAATTGCTTGTTACACCCCATTTCAAGAATAAATCCAGCATAGGACGCCCGAGCAATGTGTGTGTGATGCCTTGATCTCGTGATGAATGCAAACGAAATAATACATAATATGGCATATATTTTCTGTTTTTCAGTTATAAGAGTACACTTTAAGCCAAAGCTTACCGTAGATGCCAGCAAAGAGGCTTACACGCGTGCTTAAAAAAATGTTCCGTGCAGGATCTGTTAGCAGAAGACCCAACAATTTGTAGAGCGATGTTTACAATTATTTTTCTTTTTGTACACTTTATATGAAAATGAAATGTCTTGTGAGCATTTTTGCCATAATTGGCTTATTTTGTTGATATATTCGAGCATAAAAAAAATAAATAAAAATAAAAAATAAACCAAAATGAAAAATAAAATGCAAAACTTCATGCTTCATTTGTTTGTTTTTTTGTTGTTTTTCTTTGCTATTATTATTGAGTATTTGAAACATCAGACAACAATAGCGGGCGGATGGTACGGCACCATGATTGGTTGGGGATGGTATTTGCGGATGGCATGGTCGAGTTTTTCGCATGTGTGTAAATATGTTTTGTAAAATATCCATTAGCTGATATTAAAATAATTTTTTGAAGACTGGATGGCGCCACACTCATAACAGTTCTGCCCACTATTGTTAAAATAAACAGACATACAGACGGACAGACAATAGTCCTGTCTAACAATCATGCACAGACACAGTTACAAATACAGTTGCAGATACTTACAAATAAAGAGATGCATATGTATGTATAAAAGTTGGAACATATATGGAGCGTCAATGAAGTGCGCACAGGATAGTTATTGGCAACTTTTGATGGGCCGCACATAATAGTTTCATATGAGTATGTAATTGATAAGTAGACGCTGTATGGTGTATATATAAATGCTACATAGTCTCGTAGGTCTAGAATTTATTTACTATTACAGAAGACCTGTAATCCTGTCAGGCATATGGCAAACTACTCTTTAAAGGCTCTTAGGCTTAGAACCGAAACAAAAATCGTTCTGGAAGGATTCAAATAAAAATTAAACTAAATTTTTTCGGTTTCAACAGAAATGTTCCCTAAATTAGAGGCGGACCCTAATCAAGTGTAAGAGTCATGGTAGGACTCATGAACATGTATTCTTGATCAGCATCCAATATTGATGTAGCTATGATACGTCTATCTGCTTGTCCGTCCAACGGTCGTATGTATGAACAGCAATATTTTGGAGGTTTTAAGAGATAGAGCTTAGTTTGAAAATAATGGAGAATTATTGTATGGAGATAGAGATATACAGTAAAATAATGGCACGATAATTAATTTTTTGTTAAAGTTTTAATACTCTACACATATAACTAAAGCTGAGGTAGAATTCATTTTGAGAAACATTGAAGTATTATTATTTAAAATTTTTAACTGGAATCATCCTTATCCTATTGCAGTTAGTAAATTCCCAAATGCATTTCTAGCTCAAACTGGAACATGAACTCATTCTTATGATTTCATCTTTCAGTTTTAACCATTTTGACTTAAGTTAAACTAACAAAAGCTAATAATTATTATATTGTCGAATGTCAGCTCGATCCGTTCAGCAAAAGTGGTTCTAAACTGACTTACAAGCATAAAAATTATATTGAAAGTTCAATAAAAAAAAGTATCATCATTAATTTAACTTCTTTCTTCACTGCACATTTAATTATGCCCTACCAGAAACAGTCTACGGCGCTTCAGCACACAAAATGCTACACTGTTCTTTGGTTGTTTTATTGCTCCAATACGATTTGAAGCCCATTGTTTAATGAAAGTGTTTCCGAAACCTTATACAGCTTCAAATGTAACGCAGCAAACGATTACAATATGAAGGACAGAAGCAGGAGCAGATGCCACAGTGGCGGCCAAGCAGGAGCGCAGAGGGAGTGCGCTGTAAACACATATGCAAATTTTTGCTGTGCTGACGACTTTTCACACGATGCGCACGTACATGAATGTCGAAGATTGTGAGTGGGTGTGACCTTCGGCAGGAGCAGTGGAATCGTCAGTATGTTTATTTGTAGCCAGGCATTGTCTGTCTTTCGGTCTGTCCATGTCTATATGACTGCCCTGTTTCGTTGCTTTACTACTCCTGCTATTTCAGATTTTACGGTCAGGCGCTGGCACTGGGCTGTGGTCGGTCGTAACAATCCTTTTTACTGTTGTGCCATCCTTCTTTCGTGCTTGCTTCTGGTCTGCTCTCTATTGTGGCCGGTTGCCATTTGTGCCAGGGCGCTTGTCGCTTGGTTACTGCCATTAACTTTTTGTCATTGTTGATAGTTGTGTAACTTTTTCGAAGCGGGTGGACTGCTTTATACAATACAGCTGTCCTGCGTTATGCGTCCGTCTGTGCTGTGCTGTGGGAGTTTATTTGCAAAGAATTGTATATAGCTGTCAAACTGTTCCAATGTATTTGCTGCCCCATACAAGTCAACCATTTGCAAAGTCCGTACAAATCTCCAATTGTCTGTCTGGGTGTCTGTGGCATAGGTTCGTAGGACATGCGCCAATGTATAAGTTTTGTTCGCTCTATTCACATATATGCACAATAGATGCGAGTGTAGCTGGCTGCCTGCTACTCAGCCATTGTATAACGAAGGACTTTTGGTCCATTTAACATGTCTCATAATAATTGTGATTGGGGTTTATTTCGCATTCATTTGAATATGAATTAGCAACATTCCGAGGCCGTAGCCAGGGTCAAAGTGTTTGGTATGAAGAGATAACAACAACAACAGCATCGATGTTGAAGTTAACAAGGACTACAATAAGAAGGACGACGTCGACGAGCATAGAATTTTGCCAATTTAGCGCAAAAGGAAATCTTATGTTTGTTATTTTTGTTGTTACACATATACTCGTTCATATGCCAATGGACAACCACACCCCCTCTCCACCAACCGTTCAAAAATATTGAAACGAAACACATGCGTTATTATTATTCTAGTCTATCCAACGCTGATGTTTGTTCTTATCTTCGTAACTTAAACACTTCATTTTTACGCCATTTATAAAGAAAAAAAGAACGAATAATAATATGCTGGACTGTGTAATACCCTACACTAGCGATTTATTATTTGCTGCTCATTACACTTGGCTACTCGTCGTTAACTTGTAGCTAGTAGAAGGGTGAGCAGTGCAGTACCATCTAACTTAATTGTCCTAGATGAATAGTCAGAGACGGTACTCGTCGGATTATTCACCAGGCAAGTCGATGCGTTATAACTCATGATCTCATGATCAGAGTATATCAAAGAATGTCTAATAGGATCAAAAAGCTGTTGGTGAAGCATAAACACCTGGAAACGTCAAGCAGTCTCTAAGCACCAAAAGGCTGACGGTAGCTGGGCCGCATCTTTGCAAGAACATGCTGAAAATTTGATGGCATGCCGAGAGTCCAATGTGTGGAAGACATATTGTGAGAAGTTTTGACAAGAAAAAAAGGAAAAAAAACTCGAATTTGCGGCTTATAGAATTAGTATATTTTCTTTTGTCGAAGACCAACCGAAACTAAAATACATACATAAAAAAAATGCTTCATGCTTTTGTGTGTATGTGTGTATTGTATGTGTAAAGTATTATCTAAATGCTGGACCGCAACGTCACAAAAATGATTACGTTGGTTCGCAGCATAGTCATCATGATGAGTCCATCTTAGAAAGTGATCGAGCTGTAACCGCCGGGCGGCACACGTCCAGTCTTGCCGGCATTGCCAGTTGTCGTCTTACCGGCAGCCAACACTTCCTTTTCTGGCTTCTTGTCGGTATCGACAACGGTGTCATCCTTCTTGTCGTCCTTCTGGTTGACCTTCTTGTCTTCCTTCTGAACGTCCTTCATGTCGACCTTATCAGCAATTTGGCTCTTGGAGTCATCCTGGGACTTGCCTTTTGGACGTGGTCCTGTCATCTTGTCCTCGTCGCCAAAAACGATACTCGAATGTCCTCCTCCAGAGCCACCAAGGAGCCGAATTGAAGAACGCGCATTATTTTCAAGCCCGACGTTCAAGTTTGTGGAAGTCATTTTAAAGTTTCGCAAATTGAGTTTACAATACTTTCAAAAGCGGAAGGATATGGTTCCCGATTATTATTTTAATTTCGTTTTTTTCCCGAATAGCTCAAGATTTTTCGATGTTTGCTCTACAAAGCTTGCAATGACACTGAATATTATAGACTTTTCTTTTGACAATCTAAAACGTATTGTCTACTCTTCTGAAAACGGATTTTTGTAAACCAAAAATAATAATAAAAAAAATGGACTACTTTATCATAAAAAGTTTTGATTTGATTCGAACGTCACACTGTGCAATATGTTACGCGCTTAGAAGAAACAAATGAGTGTATTTTGGTCGAGATTGGCGTGGATGCCCATTTTCTCGCACATTTTCACACTTTCCAGCGCATTAAATTTTGCAACGTAGACCACATAAAGTTAGGTTATGTTATGCCTATAATGGGACGATGAAACTTTTATAAAACGTTTTGACACAAGGAAAATATGTACTCGTATAAGCACAAAGCAACCTTTTCATTAATAGGTATTTTAGAAAAATTTTATTACAAAATTTCTTGCGCAAATGTTCCAAAATGGGCTGAAACCAATGGTGAGGCTGATTCCTTTGGTAAGATACGGTCTATTTGGTAGCTTAAATCCTGTAGGATTCTTATGTATATGCCAATTGCCAGTATCTGGTTTGAGGTCCTACTCGCCGCCGCCTCTTGCAGTGACACAAGGCAGGGCATGCTAACAGTCCGCAACAGTTGCACAGTTGTTTTCCCACATTTTTACCTCCTTCAATTTGCTATTTAGCATCTGTATGGAGTTCGGTATATCCACATAAATCCGGTAGAGGTTCACCGTTTTTAAGATGGTAAGACGAATACTAGTGATAGAGGCCATACTTTTATCACGGCTTCAGTGTCAGAGAGTTTGTTCATTCATGCCGGCACGTATGCATCCATAGCGCCATTTCTGATATATTTCTTATTGCTAATACTTTCGCAAAGAAATTTCGGAAATAGTTGGGCAACACCTGCATCCATTTAGTATCATCCTATGAATAATATATTTATAAGTCATTTAGACTTTGCTGTTGCTTATTGCTTTAATATTTGAGCAGACTTGTGTAAAATTGCAGAATGTACCCTTTTCATGCTTTCCAGTGATTTTGAATAAGTAGGCAACCACGCCTTTATAATGGAGACTAATGGACCGTCTCCATAAGCCTTTGGTATGTAAGCTTCTTCGTGGCTTGTTTCTGTAACAAAACTCCATGTAGATCCAATGCATCGGCCTTGTGTACATGTGTTACATAGCATCTTTTGCAATGCATACATTGGTTCCACCATTTTATCCATATTCGGTCTCCAACAAAGCCTGCTAT
Source organism: Leucophenga maculata (assembly GCA_035044805.1). NCBI lineage: Eukaryota > Metazoa > Arthropoda > Insecta > Diptera > Drosophilidae > Leucophenga > Leucophenga maculata. The sequence goes on from JAWNNP010000387.1 coordinate 1,626,400, forward strand.
TTTTTGAGTAAGAACGGTGTTCTGTTTATTTACCTACGGCACCATTACGGCACCTTGTACATTTTAGTGAATAGTACAAGGGCCGTCATATATGCATTGGTTTCCAGCTTCCGCGGCTCATCGTAGCATCTTCTTTGAGCGCCGGTGGAAATATATTCATGTGTCTCAGCTGTCTAGAAACTCGCCCAACGCCTACTTGCCCTACTTGCGCAATAAAGTTTGTTACATATCACGCTGAATTCAAGCTATTTATAGCCTCGAAAGAGCAAAATAGTTCATTAGATTTTTTTGGTAGTGATCATTGATGATTTCTTTGATGCCTGCTTACAAATTTTGTTATAAAATAATATACCATTCAGTGAAGCATTTTGAAGTCTATGCAACGCCAAAAACTATGCTATCTTTTTTTCGTAAAAGAACTGCTGCGTATGTCTTCAAAAGAATTGTGTGCGTGTGTGTTGTCTATGCTTTACTGTGTGTGATGATATATGCAAATAGTTTATTTGAATTTGGGTTGCTTTGACTACATGCTCTTCTTACATTAGACTGAAGGGAATTTGTACTTATTAATTAGTGCAAAACGTTCTTTGGGGGTTTGCCCTTATATTTAAGCGCTTGCCACTCTACCTATGTGTGTGTGCATGGATGCGTATGTGTGTGTGCAAATATAATGTGCGTGGTATTCAGCTGGACTTTGTATGAAGTTGTTAATTAAATGTAATGTAAATGTTCTAAAGGAACTCATCTTATTGTCATAGGAAGGCCGTTCATTTTTCAGGTCAACGTCATGAGAAATAGTTTGGAAATTTAAGACGCAAAATCTGTTGTTCATTCAAGTATTACGCTTCAATTTTCGCCACGAAAAAAATCCTTCCTACATATAAACGTTGCGTTCTCAATTCTTCTTTTCAATATTTCCGACATTGCCTTGAAGAATATTGTGTCCAATGATGTCGCCAACCTATAAGCCAGTAGCGATTTCCACGATCTCTACTAGACAGACGGATAATGTTTGTTGATGTCATCACCGAGTTAGAAATGAGTCTCCACATAAATATAATCTCATCTATCGACTTGAAGTTTACGATCCAAACTTCACCAACTAAAGAAGTTTCACTTATAATGTGCGTGGTGGCCACACACTTCCTATTTTCCCTGCATTTCTTTCAGTTCAAATTGAGAAAAAACATTCTGTACTGCGATAGATTTTTTTGCTGTCTTGTTCGAAACAAATTACCCTGTCGTCACATTGGACATTGGTGTCCTGGTTGGCATTTAATTTTAGACAAGATTTATACTTTTTACTTTTCTTTTTTTTCTTTGCTGTCGATTTGTATTTATAGACTTTGACTTTGCGTTCGATTTTTTTGCTGCTTCTTCTGCTAAGTATCTCGTGTCAAATTTTTTGCTTTCGAAATGACTAAAAGGGTAGAAACCAAAAATCGAGGATAAGCACGGATAATCTAATGTCGCTGAAGTAGGCAGAAAAAGAGGATATTCAGCAGGCAGGCTGGCAAGCAGTTCGTCAACAAGGCGAGTCATTCACTGCTGACAGAGAAAAAGAGAGTATTACTGGCTGGTGTAGCTGTAACTCTATGTGTATATATGTGTATTAGAGTGAAGCCCATAAATAACAGCAAATAAATCAAAATCTATCAATGCGAACAATTCGATATGTTACAATTGACTTCACCGATCAAAGCCATACAGGGTCCTTGTGCGTTTCATTTTCTTTTCATACCTTTTGTATTGAGTATGCGCCACCAAAGGACGAGGAGTATCCTTTGTGTAAATATTATTAGCGGCAACGGCAACAGCGATAGTCAAGAAGTAAAGGGTGAACGCACAGCCGAGCAAATATGGCGCAATGACACCCCGAATCAATGCAGTCCGTCTGTCCGCTAGCTATGTCCTTTCACACATGCACATGTGTGCGTCTGTGTGTGTTTGAAATTTTACAGCAATTTAAAAAAAAAAAAGAAAAACGCACTTTTACCAATTTAATCAATATTATTCAACCCATTCGTTCGATACTCGAATCAAACACATTGAACAGCCGTTGTATCTGTCAGATACATATCTGTTGTATCTACAGCAGCCGTATCGGTTTCTGTTTGTAATGGACAACGCGCTCTAATTTTATTTATGATCTAATGTGTTGCGAATGACTGGCTGATCTCTTGTTCGTTGGCTGTCTGGCATTTGAGTGCAGCCTGGGAAACTGCTTTCAGTCCGTCTATTTGTATTTGTCTATTTGTATCTACACATCGTTCGTTCGGTCGGTCGGTCGGTCGGTCTGTTTGTTTATTTGCTTTTCTGCTGCACTCGAATATGAAATGCTTGCACATATCTCTGTCTCGACTGGTGTTTCTGTAAATGTGTGTGTGAAAGGGCATGTTATGCGGATTGATATCCTGCTGTCTTTCGGTTTGCAAAATTGTCACAATTCGCGCGCTTTCACAAACCTTTAACAATTTTTATATCCTTTTATACTTTACTGATTTTTTTAAATGTATTTCCAGTTTCATGCTTCATATTGTGTGACAGTGGGCGATTTAATTGGAGTATTAATCAGCGCAAACAATGAAATGCCAAAATGCTTCGCGTTGGGCATAGAACTGGCACAGAAGGTCAAACCGTTGCCTAATCGCATAATTGCATGAAGGTATTACATAAATATTTGTTCCGCTGCACTTTTCAATCTTTTATTGCAGCGTATGTCCACAAACAGTTTTGAATGTGGTTCAGTAGAGTATATAAGTAGTTTAATGGATTTTTATTTGTTAAAAAAATAAATTATAATAAAAAAAAGTAAAAATTTTAAAAGTCTATTTTGAAGTGGAAAAGTTTACCATAAAACCAAGAGAGCTCCATAAAACATACTATTTTTAATAGAATTTTCCAGTACAATCCATGGATTCCACTGATGTCGAAATTTTATTGCCTGCTACTGTTTCCAAAGAGTTAGTTTGGAGAAAGTTACAAAGGGCTTCAATCAATTTGTATAATTTTTTCGATATAGCACACGCTAATGCTTTTTAACTCTTTTTACTTAAACAAAGTGAACCAGGACGCCCAGGATGTTTAGCGGTGTAGATAAACTACACAAGATTTTATTGAAATGTAAGGATATCCCGATTAACCTACGAGCTCTGATGAAAGCCTTGAGGAAGGAAAGACTTCATCACGATTGAAAGGGATTTGTGAACTTTTGCAACGAAAGCTAGACAGGGAATTATTATTTTACGCTTGCAGCCATCAAGTTTATGAACTGGTTTCAAAATATGTTTTTGAAACAAAAATCCACCAAATCCCAAATATTTAAAAACTTTAGAGACAACTGGAAAACTATTACTCCTGCTGCTACTGAAACATACACCGACATCCTCTCGCAGCATTTTTGTAGCACAAAAATAGAGGAATTGTTGAAATTTTATACTCAAGAACTGCAATAATCTATTATCAGCGACGATTACCGGGAACTGATTAAACTAATTATCTATTATTATTATCTTAGGAGGAGATACTGAGAAAAAACGTAAAATAAAACCTCCTGGAGCAATGCATCAAGCAAGGTGGATGGCTAGAGCACTTTGAAAATATTTTTGTTGCAATTTCAGTTTAAAATTAACGCGAAAGATAAACGAGCACTTCAAGACGTTTGTTTATTCATTGCGGTTATCTATGTGAAACCATGGCTTGGATTTAGTCTGGCGGTGAAGGTCCCAAATCAAGATTTGGGCTTTTTAAAGAGGCTTAAGGTTGACAAAAAGATCTCCAGAACAGCCCTGAGCAACTTTAGTCAACATCTTTGGTACTTGTCAGAAGAACTTACTGTTTTATCACTCTTTGATGAAGTAGTTGATGAACAAACCAAAGGAAATATTGTAGTGAACTTACAAAGAGAGAGTTTGTATGATATGTCTGATTATTTGTATGGTAAGTGGGAATACATGTTTTATATCTTATACCGTTTTTGATAACCTTATAATAATACTGTCTTGTCTATTGTTACAGGAAAATCATTAAGCGACTTTGTGTCTGTCAAGAGCACAAATTTATTTTCTCGTTTAACAATTGATGAAAACTTTTTGAAAAACCTGGTATCTAGGTTGAAACAAGATGTTGCCTATTTACAGCCAAAACGAAAGGTTCTTTCTTTAACGACAGTGAATGATACATTTTCATGGCTTGAAAAGTAAGAACAAAAACAATTTGTGATACGCTGTGTGCCATAGCACAGAAGTCTGTATCCAGATCGTAAAAAAGAGACCCTTAAAAGAAAATATCCTTTCTGATGTGCAATTTTTGTTCTTTTTTTAAATAAATACGAAATACGATTAACCAAAAGAAGGAATGCAAATGCCTGTTTACACTGCGCCGATGCAGCTTTGTAAAGAGCTCAATATCCAACCGATACCAGCTTTAAGATAGTCTAAAAAGAAAACCCTGTCTTCTTCGCTCATCGTCCATTAAGACTTCACTACGGGAGTTCTTCAAAGACATTACCAGCGCTAATTTTTTTCGCAAATATAAACTCAGCATATCATTTCTATTTTACACCAATATTGCTCCACATTCTCCGATTAAGCAATAGCCATTCAAGAACTGCCAATTATGTTATATGCACTGGTATTCTAACTGTAAACAACATTGGAACCATAAATCCAACAATATGAGACGCTTTAATAAAATGCCCTGAAAAAATTCGGCTTTTTTGGGTAGCTAGCCATAGAGGAATTATCGGTAATGAATTGACTGATGGATTGGTATCAAAGCCTCCTACTTCAAGCGTCATTTCCTACATCGAATAGGACATACAAAAAGTTTTCTTTTCAATGTTTCACATTGACTCACTTACTCACTTAATAACTTTAATATAAGCTTACTCAAACTACAAAAAAAAATAAATAAAAAGTATCTGCATCTGTGCTTAATACTTAACGCCAAGTTTATTTATTTAAAAATTCTTGTTAACGACTGACTGGCTCATGGGCATGTTTGGTCCTAAGATAAACTTTTTTAAACAACTCCTTAGCAAGAGTCCATCACGGCTGCTACAAAATGTGCAATCTTCATCGCTCAGACCATTCATTCATTCATTGCTTCGTTGTCACGTTTACAGAGTATGTTGTCCGTCTGTTTGTTCTCTACACTGGTAAAGACTATGGCCGCTCATATGCGAGTTCTTTCCTTAAATGTGTGTCTGCGTGTACTTATTGCATATCCTTAAGGTAATCACATTCACAATATAATAAAACCATGCGGTGAAGTTTTCTTTCTTGACGTTTTTTTTTATTCTTTTTTTATATCCGCCTCCATATTTTCTGCGTTTTCTTTCGTTGTGCATGGCTTATTTCATTCTGTACTGTACTATACTGTCCTGTCTTGTCCTGTCCTGTCTTTTGGCTCCTCGTTTATTTTGAAAACTTTGGTATCCAGCTACAAGTCCCTTGGGCAGCATTTACCACCCCATTTGCAAGCGGGTGGTCTCCGCAACTGTATGACTGGTATAAAACACACACAATGGTACACATATGTATAATCGTAAATGTAGCGCATCTTTAGCTACAGCTGTAACTGTAAATATATGTGTCTGTGTGTGTATTTTAAAATTATTTGTTGTCCGTCCGCAATAAATGCGTTCGTTACCGCTTTAAACACTTTTTTCCATCCTTTATCTCATGGCTCTTCTGAGCAACAACCAACAAAATGGACATATGGCCATTGGCGCATCCTTTTGCCACCACGTACACTCAGTTACGACATTCACATTTATCAATGAATGAATGGTTGTACGTGTGTGGTTGATTTTAAAGCACATGTCTTAAAAAAATACTTTAAAAAAATTGGCATGAAATTTGTTGTTGTTGCTATTTTTCGTCCTTTGATGCTTAAATGTATACATTTTTAAAATTCTAAGAAATTCAATTTCTCAAAAATTATTGCATTTAATTATGAAAATAGTTCACTACTTTATTATATACCTATCTATCTATCAATCTTTCTATCTATCAATCTTACTATATATCTTAAAGTGTTTTTAGACTTCTGGTGAAGTAGTACTAGAAATTTGTGCTCCACTAATTTTTAAGAGCGAGATCTTGATGCCCTATTACCTATCCACTACATCCTCATCTTTTGGTTTGAAAATTGCTCAACAACCTGAGGATAAAATTGCAATAAATAATTGGAAATTGATTGACAAAATGTGGACTATAAGAATGATGATAGGAAGGAATTTTTTTAAAACAATGTGGTTACAAAAAAAAAAAAACCCAATCAATTATCCGAAAGCGTTACTTATCTTCCGGTGTTTGAAGCGATTGCTGATTTTAGAATATTTCCGTACTGAACAAAGTGGCAGTCCATACTCTATGCTATACTTCAAGTGTATCTGAGTTCTCTACGTACCAACCTCGGCTATAAGTGCAAAAAAAAAGTTCCACGTATCAGTTTTATTTACGAGGTTTGTTAAAAAAGAAGATGGCTTTTCATTGTTCTTCAACAATTTCTATTTGGTCCGCTTCCAAGTTATACTCCTCACATATAATTCACATTCTGATATGTGCAAGCTAAACTTTAACTATTGACGTCGAAATAGAAGCCGAAAGAGCATGCGTTGGCATGAAAAGTTATGAAATGATCTCTAACTGCCATTAACAACAACTGTACTCATAAAATTTCTTACAGTGTAACATTTTGTCAATATTATATGCTAAAAGCGAGAAAAAGAAGTGTACATTTGTAGTGACTTACCTTACCCAATTTGTGCAATTAAAAAAGAGTGCAGCTTCTACATTTGTGTTGTTCTTATTAACGAGTCCGAATTAGGCGATTTTAAGCGATTAATTGTTAATATTTTACATAATTTGAAATAGATTTTGCAATTTACTTTGCCACAGAATTATATGGCGTTTAGGAGTGAGCAGCTTGCTTTGCTTCGCTTTATTTATTCAAAAGCAATTTGAAACTTGAAATAAAAAAAAGAGAACAGGTTCATTTTCTTTACTTTATTTATGCTCGCTGAGAAGAGAGCAAACACAATTTCTCATTAAAAAAAGCAAGATAAGCCAAATTTAATTGCAAAAAAATATATTTTTAATTGTTTACTTTTATATTATAACGGCACTATCATACACACACACCTTTTTAAACCAAATATATTTGCATTGTCTTTTGCTTTGCATTTTATTCTTTGGCTTCGCATAGCAAACACAAAAAAAAAAACCTACAAAAACTTAAGCAGCCAAATTTAATTGCAAAAACTTATTTTGATCGATTAGCACTTTTCTCTAAACTTAAAACACAACACTTTGCAATTTATTTTGCCAATTGATTTAACACAAATAAAAGATTTTAATTTAATAAGTTTTTAAATTTCTTCACTTTTACACACGCGCCACGCATTCTACTATGTATATCAGAAACTAACTAACTCCTCTCATTGTCTTCGAGCTCTTCTGCTAACACCTGTCATTGCATGTAAAAAAAAAAACAAAAACAAAATCTGCACTCATTGACCTTGAGCGGAATGCGGAATGCGTAATGCGTTGATAGCGAAAGAGAGAGGGAGCTCGACCAGAACTAATAATAACCAAAATATTTGTAACAAAATAAAAAAAAAAACAATGGAAAATTCCTATGCAATGAGAAGAGAGCAAGCAAGAACAGTTTGAGTGTTAGAGTGAAGCAATGATGCGAGTCAAGTAGGAATTTGGCACAGTTCTCGAATTGAGAACAGATTACGCATTAGTGTGTCCCGTACACGTGTAAGAAATTTTTAGGCCCTGTACCGAAGGTAAAAAGCTTTACCAAAATTGAAAACTGGAACAATTTTGTGACTATCTTTTTCTTCGTTCTGTGAACAAGTTGCTTGATTGAATTGCTACAAACAAAATTCCATTAAAATAATTAGTTCGAAACTTTTGGCATGACCGCATCTCGGAAACTATCAACGGGGTTGACCACAAATCAATTAGGCTCAGCTCAAAAGCTCAAATAGATGCCAGTACCAACGTCGAATTATAATTGGAAAGTTATAAATAAATTAAATGCGCAGGACATGAAAAATTATGCTACTACGACGCAGAAAACAGACAGACAGACAGACGGCGGTATGCCAAAGGATATATCCACACTCAAAATTGTCTCAGGACCCATACACAACGAGTCAAAATAAATGCGAACTGACAGACGCAGCCACGTGCACGTGAAATCATCGAGCACAGCGGCAAAGGTGTATATGCTGAGCGCTCTTCGTCCTTTCGTTTGCAAATCGTGCGAAAATAATCAGATTTTCTAAATTCGGACAGCAAACGTTTGAAATAGCATTGAGACGCGGCGGAATCAATGTGATTTTAATACGCAAATCGACCGACCGACCATTCGCAAATATAATACAGCCCGGCATGCTGCATACGGCCGGAAGTATAGTGAAGAAAAAAAGGAAAAACTGTGAAATGGGGCAAAAACTTATTTTGAAAAACGAATCGCAACGAATGTGTAAATGTATTCAATCGAAAATGAGAAGCAGTTGGCAGCACCAAATATAAAGAGGGGGGATGAAAAAAAAAGTATGAAAATTTAGTGTGTGGAGCAAAGGGCAAAATACTATAAGAAAGAAGAAAGGTCTGACGGCAAAAGAAAAAAAGAAACATATAGGGTTCTCCGCATACAAACAAACAAATAAACAAACAAACATATGAACAAAATTTTAAATAATAACAACCCAAAGGAAAACAACATTTGCAGATATTTTCCAAACCCACACACACAAAGACGAATTGGCAAACAGGCGATTCCATTTTATTTATTCTACAGGACTACGAATATTCGAAAAATGTAAACGTTTTTGTTTTTTGAACCTGAAAATTTTGTCTTTTTATAACCTGTAACTATAGTGCATCAAAACTCGAGGTGATACAAACATGTCCGTCTGTCTGACTGTTCGATGAATATCGAGTACTTTGGGACTATAAAAGTTTGAGCCTTCAAGTTAAAATATTTAGATACTCCTATTTCCTCTTTGGCTAACTTGTACTCAACGTACATGTACAGCTCCTCTCCCTAAAAGAGAAACTAGCGAGGATCACTATGATCCATAAGCCTGGCAAGCCTGAAGATATTGCTAGCTCTCATCGTCCAATAAGCCTCCTAACTTCCCTGTCGAAGCTCTGGGAAAGAATTTTTGCGACGCGGGTACAGAGCTTGGAGTCTACCAAAGGGCTATAATGTGGTTTTCAGCGTGGTCATGGCAACGTTGAGCAAGCTCACAGGTTAGTGAACCACATATTAAAACCGTTTGATGAAAAGGTACTGCAATGGAGTTTTTCTGGACGTGCAGGTAGTCTTTGACCAAGTATGGCACGCTGGTCTTTTAGCGAAAATACTCCCTTTCTACTTCATGATACGGTCTTAATTGGATGTGCGTCATTTTCAATTGAAAGTGCGAGAGAAGCTCAACTGTCCATCGCGTGAATGCCGGAGTTTCACAAAAAAGTGTGCTGGGACCATTGATGTACTCCTTGTTCACTGCCGATCTCCCTGACCCCGATTAGGAAATAATGCTACCCGAGAAATTTATATTGGCATCTGACGCAGACGACGCAATGCCCTACCACGCCAAATGCGAATACGATTCAGCAGACGGGGTGCAGGAGTATGTCCACGAGCTGGAGAATTGGGCCAAGCGATGGAGGTGTTTCACACTAAGAAAAAAAATGCCGCCCCAGATTTGGCTTAAGAACATTGCCCTTGATCAGGTAAACGATGTCAAGTACCTAGGTGTGATGCTGGACAAGAGGCTTACATTTGGATATCTAGACGTCGCCTCAGACTAAGGCATCTCTTTTGGAGGAGTAAGCTATCCTTACCCTGCAAGCAAGCAGTTTGCAACAGTGTGGTGGCTCCTATTTGTAGATACGCGGTACAAATATGGGGCATCGCCGCCAAAGCACACAGGCAGCGAATCCAAAAGTTGCAGAATAGAAGTATTCTTGTGATTATAGGGTGCCCATGCTACGTCGTGGACTCGCGCTACACATCGTAACACAATAATTTGTATAGTTTGGCGATTATAAAAGAAAGGGTGTGACATGATATGGTTTTAGTATCCTGATTCCTATCAAAATAAAAAATAATATAAAAAAAATAGGTGGACACACTCCACAAAATATTTTCTGAAGTCTATATGTAACGGATGGACGGACGGACAAAATGATTGTGAAATAGCTGACACTTCTTTGGCTTGTGTAAATAAAAAATTATATTCTAAATAAAATCTTAAATGGAACAAGCCATATCTACCTATACATATATGCGCGCACATAATATACGCTTATATGTTTATGTTACATATTCAAGTCCAAAAACGGACGACAGCACGACAGCAGTAGTGGGGCGGGGAGCAGAGCAGCAGCAGGACGATGACGACGAGGTTATATTTGCATGTCTTAAAATTTTAAAAAGGACACAGGACCATCGAACAGAACAGGAGCGAACGTCCGTTGGCAGAAAAGGACCATGGCATGCTTTGGCATAGCATATGAAAAGGGGAGCGCGCTTTGGGAATGGAGACAGGGTGGGCATTTGGACGTTGTTGGATGTTTGTGGTCCTTCCGTTTGGTCCTTCGTTAGTTTTGGACTGTAGCTACTTTGGGGTTGTAGCACACATACACACATAGATACACACATATGTGTATATGTTTTAGAGTCTACCGAATTGGATTTATACGTGTATAATAAAAGTACTTGACGGGCGGGCCAAAACACTAAATGACTATAAAAAGCACTTTGAAGAGGGTCAAATGGAGATAAATTTGTATGCGAATGTAAAGCGCCGCAGCCACACGCGACTAGATCTTCAACATATATGTATGTGTGTGTATTTCGAAGGACGAAAGAATATTTTCTTGTCTAATGTATTTTTATTTTCGCTGCTGTCGTCCTGCACGTCCTTTGCGCTGCTCTTTGCTGACATTCGCTTTTAAGTTTGTTATGTTTGAGTTCGTTTGCTGTTCTTTAAACAACTTTCTTTTCTGTAGACCATTTCTACGGTCACTCATATGTGTATGAGCGTGTGTATAGGTTTTTTTTATTTTGGTGAGTGTTTGTGTATTTTATGGCCACTGTTTGGGGTTTAAGCAGCAACAAAAACTTTAAGCAGGACATTACATTGCTCAGGCGGACAGGCGTCGACAAAGTCCATTTCAAGTCAAATCGAGCCAACCCAAAATGTGCTAAACGCTCGGCAACATACATCTGCGCGTTTGTAGTACGTGTGTAATGCGAAAAGCATGCGAATCATTTTAAATAGCTGCGCGTAGTGTGTCTGTAAATACACAGCAGCGGAGCACAACACTTTCAGCCAAAATCTTCTCGTCCTGCACAACTGTGCAAATATAGATATTTTTTTTTTCCATATCTATGGAAAGTCTTTACATTATTAAAATAGTTTAAATATTTTATTGTTTAAATTAATTAATATTTTTTTTCTTATTATTTAATTTAAATTTGCGATCTGTCTTTCGACAATAAACAAATTTATTAACACGTTTAAACTTAACATGATTGATTTTGTTCCAGTGAACTCAACCAATTTAATTTACTTATTTGTAAATCTGTGAGGGAGGTAGATAAGTTGCTGCCATAGCATTATTGCTGACAGGTATGTCAGCCGTGACAATTGTGTATAAGATTGTGCCCAACACGCTTCCTTGGGTACTCCAGCATTAATAGTGTACAGAACAGACGAGTCATTTTGTTCTTGGACATAGAAAGCTTGATTACTGATGTAAGATTTAATAATTTATGTAGGTAGTTTGCTGTCGTTCATTTTTGATTTCCCATTTTCTTCTATTTAAATCCTTGGCCGCCTTATTAAATCTCCTTTTGTTACATGGGCTGGGAGTTGTTTTATTTGTTTACCTTTAAGATTTACTAGTGAAGTGCGTTTTGGAAATAAAAATTACAAAGTATATTAATATAAAGTATAGCATGCTCTCTTGGAGACCCAGAAGTGTAAAAGAAGAGGCAGCACATATGCCCTTTCACCAAAACTGATGCATTGGATCTACATGGAGTTTTGTTACAGAAACAAGCCACGAAGAAGCTTACATACCAAAGGCTTATGGAGACGGTCCATTAGTCTCCATTATAAAGGCGTGGTTGCCTACTTATTCAAAATCACTGGAAAGCATGAAAAGGGTACATTCTGCAATTTTACACAAGTCTGCTCAAATATTAAAGCAATAAGCAACAGCAAAGTCTAAATGACTTATAAATATATTATTCATAGGATGATACTAAATGGATGCAGGTGTTGCCCAACTATTTCCGAAATTTCTTTGCGAAAGTATTAGCAATAAGAAATATATCAGAAATGGCGCTATGGATGCATACGTGCCGGCATGAATGAACAAACTCTCTGACACTGAAGCCGTGATAAAAGTATGGCCTCTATCACTAGTATTCGTCTTACCATCTTAAAAACGGTGAACCTCTACCGGATTTATGTGGATATACCGAACTCCATACAGATGCTAAATAGCAAATTGAAGGAGGTAAAAATGTGGGAAAACAACTGTGCAACTGTTGCGGACTGTTAGCATGCCCTGCCTTGTGTCACTGCAAGAGGCGGCGGCGAGTAGGACCTCAAACCAGATACTGGCAATTGGCATATACATAAGAATCCTACAGGATTTAAGCTACCAAATAGACCGTATCTTACCAAAGGAATCAGCCTCACCATTGGTTTCAGCCCATTTTGGAACATTTGCGCAAGAAATTTTGTAATAAAATTTTTCTAAAATACCTATTAATGAAAAGGTTGCTTTGTGCTTATACGAGTACATATTTTCCTTGTGTCAACACGTTTTATAAAAGTTTCATCGTCCCATTATAGGCATAACATAACCTAACTTTATGTGGTCTACGTTGCAAAATTTAATGCGCTGGAAAGTGTGAAAATGTGCGAGAAAATGGGCATCCACGCCAATCTCGACCAAAATACACTCATTTGTTTCTTCTATGCGCGTAACATATTGCACAGAGTGACGTTCGAATCAAATCAAAACTTTTTATGATAAAGTAGTCCATTTTTTTCATTTGTTTTTATTATAATTTTTGGGTTACAAAAATCCGTTTTCAGAAGAGTAGACAATGGGTTTTAGATTGTCAAAAGAAAAGTCTATAATATTCAGTGTCATTGCAAGCTTTGTAGAGCAAACATCGAAAAATCTTGAGCTATTCGGGAAAAAAACGAAATTAAAATAATAATCGGGAACGATATCCTTCCGCTTTTGAAAGTATTGTAAACTCAATTTGCGAAACTTTAAAATGACTTCCACAAACTTGAACGTCGGGCTTGAAAATAATGCGCGTTCTTCAATTCGGCTCCTTGGTGGCTCTGGAGGAGGACATTCGAGTATCGTTTTTGGCGACGAGGACAAGATGACAGGACCACGTCCAAAAGGCAAGTCCCAGGATGACTCCAAGAGCCAAATTGCTGATAAGGTCGACATGAAGGACGTTCAGAAGGAAGACAAGAAGGTCAACCAGAAGGACGACAAGAAGGATGACACCGTTGTCGATACCGACAAGAAGCCAGAAAAGGAAGTGTTGGCTGCCGGTAAGACGACAACTGGCAATGCCGGCAAGACTGGACGTGTGCCGCCCGGCGGTTACAGCTCGATCACTTTCTAAGATGGACTCATCATGATGACTATGCTGCGAACCAACGTAATCATTTTTGTTACGTTGCGGTCCAGCATTTAGATAATACTTTACACATACAATACACACATACACACAAAAGCATGACAATTTTTTTTATGTATGTATTTTAGTTTCGGTTGGTCTTCGACAAAAGAAAATATACTAATTCTATAAGCCGCAAATTCGAGTTTTTTTTCCTTTTTTTCTTGTCAAAACTTCTCACAATATGTCTTCCACACATTGGACTCTCGGGCTAGAAAACAATGGTGTACCTCCATATGTCTGGCGGATCGAACTGTGAACCGTCGATTATAATTATTCGGATACGAAGATAGAGACGTCCACGCATAAATTCATCGCTATAGCTGGACTCCAGCCAGTGAAGTGCTGTTATAGTTGCAACTATTGACACGAAGAAGTAGCCGAAGAGCAGAAGACTTCATTGCATTTGCAGCCAGTAAATGAATATTTGGCAACACTGTTAATTCAGGTAAGTCATTCTCGGCGATCACTGTTAGGGCATATTTTTATAAGGACGACGATGTTTATGAAGTTGATGAACTTCATCATCAACTTCACTAACACAGTCATATGAAAGTGTGGAAGTTTATAGACTATTTTATGTGCCTACAAATTTATTGTTCAAACTATTGTCCACCTCTTGGCAGTACCTTTTCGCATATTTTTGGCAGACTTGTCTTCAAAGGTAATGCAAGAATTAACCTATTTTATTCATGGTTTACTTCACCAGCTGAAGTAAACAGGGCAGCATTTTGTAAGGATTACAGCGATTGGGGCTATACAGTCTATTGCAGCAGATTTCGCAAAATGGACCGAGAATGAAAAGGTTGCTTTGTAGAGTATTTATTTTCCTTCCAAGTTGTGATTTTTGAGCTATCTGATGGCTACAACTTTGTCAAGGGATTGTGCTTCAGTAGCCGTTCGGTGTACCTGCTGGGAAAGCAACAATTTTTAGTCCCAAACCAGGTAAGCTAAACCTCTTGTATTTAATCTTCTTTTCTTTTTCAAGCATTCCGCTTGTACCTGTTCCTAGTTCTCAAAATAGCTCTGGACCTGTGAAGGGTGATGATGGTCCTCTTCTTATCAAGTCGTCTACTTGCTTGTATAATATCAAGTAATCTAGGCTGTTAAGTTTACCTTTAACAAACTACCGGAAAATAGTTGATTAGCATTCTAGCGGGTCATTATCAAGCAGGAGAAAAACAAGAAACCAGAAGTCACGGAAACTTTGAAACAGCTCATCTGCAACTTCAAACATCTTCAACCATTTTAGAACCCCCAACTGTTAAATCTGCTGCTTTTAACAACAATTGGACTAAGCAATTAACAGCGATGTTGAATGTTAACTAAAAAAGTGTCGATATGAAAAAATTCCCAAAAAAATGTTTGCACTCTGTCCGGTATCGCGTTTCAACTACACTTAGCCTGCCTTGTTGCATCTAGTTATTGCTTTTTTATGTCATAAAAATGGAATGGCAGAAAAAAAATAAACATTTCACTTTTCGTGACATCTTTACATCATGTTAGACATGACGCTTTATTTAATTATATGCATTAATATTATAACAGTAAAGGGTATTTCTTTAATTTATTATACATCATACACAAGCAATAAGAAAATAGTTTTAAGTGCAAAACACAAACAACTACATCGAGTACCGAGCATGACTTCTTCTTAGCTTGACTCAATGCCCGTCGAACCGGAATGTAATGCGATACTTTTTTTGCCAGTCAGCATGCCAAAGTGTCTACCTGAGTCAATTTCTAATTGCGAGCTGTCAATTACTTGGAGAATTATTGCGACTTGATTTGACTTCAGGGAATACGCTTCGAACTGGACAGATGGACAATTTGGCACAGGTTCTGCCTTTCGATTTTTTATGACTTATAAAAAAGCAATAACTAGATGCAAAAAGGCAGGCTAAGTGTAGTTGAAATTCGATACTGGACAGTGCAAACATTTTTCCAGAATTTTTTCATATCGACACTTTTTTAGTTGGTGCAGTGCAGTCATCAATCATTTTATATGGCGGAGACACGCGCTTTTCACGCAATTTTCCAAACAAATTTTCTTGTTTTTTTTTTGGTTTTTTTTTTAATAACTGGTGTTTTGACCAACATGACCGTCGCTTTCTGTTTTTATTGACATTTGACCATTCGCGTAAAACTTTGATGAAATTTCTTGGGCTGCCTTTTAGATCCTTGCACAAATTTTAAGTTTTATCAAAGGGTGGTTTCGACAGCTGCCAAGTATGCTTATAATTGGAAAAACTGGTTTATAAACTTGTTCATATTTTGTTCATTTTATGCAGAAATGCTTTTCACACAAATTGTTTTTTATTTTCTTGAAGGTCAGCCGTGCTTCTTAGGTTTAGTGGCATTGAAAAATATTTAATTTGATGTCTTCATTACTCATCTGGTAATTTCCTTGTGCATCTTGGCCTATGACATGTCGAATGGTCACTACGAATCTGGCTTTTGATCCTCATAGTTGCAGAGCATCTCATGCTGTTTTGGTGATGACCTGGTCATTTGTAGGGTGAATTTTCATTGGTTGAGCTAAATCTTCTTTTTTTTTCGACAGAGTTTAGAGTTAATTGAGTGGTTAAACATAAACTTGTATAAAGTAAAGGGCACCCGGAAGTGAACGCATAAAACTTCGAAGAAAAAATTAAAAAAAAAAACATTTTTTTTTTAAATGATATGTGTCGGCCGGGAATTGAGACTGGGTCAACTGCTTGGAAGGCAGCCATACTAACCATTGTGTGTGTCAGTTCATATCAATA
Source organism: Leucophenga maculata (assembly GCA_035044805.1). Classification (NCBI taxonomy): domain Eukaryota; kingdom Metazoa; phylum Arthropoda; class Insecta; order Diptera; family Drosophilidae; genus Leucophenga; species Leucophenga maculata. Next base: position 1,642,923 of record JAWNNP010000387.1, read on the forward strand.
CATTTAAAGCATAACGAAACCACCTAAGCGACTACCACTAACGATTCGCTAAATACTCCTCATTAGTCTAAGGGATTTAACTATCGGTCGTAACAAAAAACCAAAATTGAACAATTAAGCTAACTAAATACTTGTCGTTAGCTTTTCGCTAGCCAAAAGGTTTGCAGTATCTGAAACAGTTAAAACAACCACAATAACATATTTTGTTAGTTGCACGTCGTGTGTCGTCGCGACGTCTTGAAGCCGGGACGACCTCATTTGATATTCAATCTGATCTCGATGCCTTTTTCCACACACAATCATCCGATTTTGACCAAAATTAACACGTTTCCTTTTCTCGTCTAACTAAAGCTCGTGTGTGTGGTACATACCATTCGGTGGAATCTCATTCATAGTTTGTATAGTGATCATAGGAATATATACAATCCACTTAAAAAAGATTCAATTGGAAACTGGATTAAAAACTATAAACAAAATTCAATACGAGGGGCACTATGCATATTTCGGGAAGTGACAGCTATAATGTCAATAGGTAAATTCTGGAATTACTAAAATAAAATTTGATATTTTTAGCATGAATGTACTCACAACGGGCTTATATACAATCGCTCTTAGTGTTGTTTACAGTGAGTTAAAAAAATCAATTTTGCCAAAAATTTCAAGGGAAAATTTTCGTTGGAATATTTTTCACAATTTTCGACGTGGATGAGCTCAACAAGAGTGTGTCGATGAACTCAGTTTTTTGTATGGCGATGAAGCACCATTAAAAACCATCATTCGTGATCGTAGTTTGCTCTTCGACCAATTCCGTAAAGGTCGCTTAAAATCGGTTGTTGTGCCACAAAACATCAATGCTGCATGTGAACTGATATTGTGAAATCGTCATGTGACATACCTTGAGATTGAGGCATCCCTAAACAATAGTTCCACCAGCGCATATAAGATTTTGAATAAAAACCTTGCCGTAAAAAAGTTTTGTTCGCGTTGGATTCCGCATAATTTGACAATCGCTCTAAAAAAATAGCTTGTTTGGAGATCGTCACAAGTGATGAATCATGGATATATGCTTATGAGCCGGAAACCAAACAGCAATCGATCGGGTGGGTGTTCCATGACGAACCGAATCCAACAAAAGTTGTTCGCGCTCGAAGCACTGCGAAGCAAATGGTTGCCTGTATCTTCGGCCGAATACGTCATTTGGCCACTGTTCCGCTTGATCAACATAGGAGATCAATTCAGAATGGTACACCATTCTTTTGCCTACTCTCTTCGGAGAAATTCGCAAAACCAACCGCCGAAAACGAATCACTCTTCACCATTTCAATGCAAACTCTTACACATCGGTGCACAAGAGAGTTTTTGAGCTCTCAAAAGTTCGAATTGATGGGTCATCTGCCGTACAGCCCTGATTTATAACCCATTGATTTCTCTTTATTCCCAAACATCAAAAATAAACTGCGTGGTAAACGTTTTTTATGGTTTGGAGGTGCCTCAATCGGAGTGAGAAGAGTGCTTGGAAAATTGGTTTGAGCGAATGCAAAACTGAATAAATTTTCATGGATAATATTTTGAAAAACAATAAAGCAGTTTTCATTGAAAAATGTTTGTTTTTATTTGGTAACCCCAAAATATATATAGTGCCCTTCGTACTGCTCAAATGTTATTTTATACAGGTCTATTGAAAGCAATTTATATTAAGCACTTATGAAAATATTTTGTAAAAGTGAATATTTTAAAAATAATAATGAAGAAAAAAAGATTAAATCCAACGGACGTTTCTCTTTTTGGAGGCCAAAATGTATTTGACGTAATATTTTTTTTTATTGTTTTCCAAATCTTTAAGGTTTAGCCAAATTGGATCTGAAGTTCAACATAATAGTTTGGTAGATTAACATAGAATTTTCCGTGTATTTCACTGCACTATAAATTTTTTACTAACAAAAAAAAAAGAACTATCGATTGCTTTTTTCAACAAAATTAAAAGTCAGCACTTGATAGCAATTATTTTACCAATAATGTCCTATTTGCTCCATCAGATAGTTACTGAACTAAAAATTACTGCATCAGCATACTATTATATGAAAATTGGAAATAGAATCCAAAATAATTTTATACTTCAATTAAAACATGCAGACTTTTTTTTGTTGTCCTTCCGACGGCGAATATTTGGACCACACCCAGTTCTTATTAGAATCACCCGTTGACCAATCCAATGCTGGGACAACATCACTGAAAATAGCAAACACGATCGACGAATGGCGCCGTCACCGCCGCTGGCTAGCTTCAAAATGTATCTCAACCCCTAAAACACAGTGTGAGGCAGCTGCTCACAATGCACCTTTGTGAGCTGTAGAAACCCTACGGGAAACAACCCCTAGTAGTATATTCGCAAACGAAACTACATAATTTAAACCATTAGAAATTTTTATTTCAAATGTACATTTAACAGGAGACCTAATGTATTCTATTCAAATGAAAAATTTACTTGCTGAGGTGGGTTTCCTCGAATGTTTTGGCAGCTCGATATGCGCGAGTAATTAAAAATTTTGTATAAAAATGGAAAGATATGAAAGAAGTTCACCCAACTTTTTAGTAAACTCTTTTTCAGTCTTTATATTTTCATTATTTCTTTGTAATCAGCAGCCAAATATTCCATTGTCGATAATACAGTTTGCGCATTGCTATATGATTAATTTGTTTTTGTGCGTAGCATCCTAAATTTTTTAAACTACTTATTATTCAAGGTAATTTCAAAATTCAAATTTGGTTTCTTTATCTTTTAATGACTTTGGGATTCCGACGGACAGCTGCACAGACTCATCGCCAGACAGACGGCTATAATTATATCAGTTAGACTTCTAGATCATATACACAATAATTTATAGAGTTTGGCTTGCCTAATTTTGCTTTTTTTATATACTTACACAAATTCGTATTTGGTCTCAACTGGCGAAATTGTTTTCATTGTTTCGAGAACATTATTTTTTTTCCATTCATTCTCTTCATTTTATTTTTTAAAAAGATGTCATGGAAAAAAATTTCAGGATAGACCTGTGCAAAATATCGCAATAATTGAGAATCATAACATGCGTGATTCATTTGCTTTCAATTCATTTTCATTTCATTCCATTATATTTGCGTTCATTGTATTTTTTTTTTTTAAACTTTTTTTTTGCTTTCGTTGAGTTTTAATTTCATTTCATTCCATTTGCGTTCGTTTTATTTTTAATTGTTTTTTTAGATTGAATTTCTTTGCTTTCGCTGTGTTGCATTAACGTTTCATTCCATTTTATTTTTTATTATTATTTTTTTTATTTAATTTTTTATTATCGAGCTTCAGACGCGCATCTCAATTTATTTAAATAAGCGATATCTGAAGGAGAAAGTTTGATGAAAATTTAAATTCCAATTATGCTCTCTGGAATCTCACCCAACGATACAAAAGGCTATTAAATGGCAGGATGGTACTTTGGTCATGTCAGCTGGAGAGCGTGCTAAAGCTTTCGCGAAAATCTCGAGGAGCGTTTAAAACCTCTTCAGAGCATATTCATTAAGTAAGGAATGAACTACAAGTTCTTTTTCAAATGACTGCTCCGATGCGTCCCATAACTATTCAAGAGGCGAAGTCTAAAATCAAAGCTCTTAAAAGTGGAAAAGCTCCTAAGACAATATAAATAACAGCACAATAAAACGGTTTTCATTTCAGGCGTTGATTTCCTGATTTTTTAACTCTATGCTTTCCGTCACTTTCCGGCTGTATGGAAAAGGGCGCAAATAGTAATGATACACAAACCAGATAGAAGTCCGACACAGTTGGACTATTGCCGACGAATAAGCCTGCTTCCTTCGCTTGGAAAAATCTTGGAGAGATGTAATCTGAGAAACTGATTTTGGGTGTAATACCAACATTTCAGTTTCACTTTCGAAGAAACACGGCAGCTAAATAGTCTGTTAAATTTTATTTTGGAAAGTTTTGAGGCCAAGAAGTTTGCAGTCGCCGTTTTTATGGACGTCAAACAAGCTTTTGCAAAGCAAAGAAGCTTCTGCCATCCGCAACTGTTTATTGTCTTCAAAAGAAACGTATGACCAGGCTTAGTTTTAAATGGCCAGCCTCTTCAACAACTTTCCGGACGTAGATGCCTTGGAGTATATTTGGACAAGCTCCTCACTCTTAGATCATTTCAAATTTTATTGTTTAATAATGTTTCAACTCGAGAACAGACTCAAATTTGAGTAAAGAGTAGGGGAACTAAAGGTGCGTAATGTTTTATCAATTCGATGGTTGTTTCAAATTCTTCTTCGAGTCCCATCACTGCTTCATATTAACACTCCAAGTGTTCTTGCTTGCGCTCTTCTCATGCATAGGAATTTTCCATAGTTTTTTTTATTCAAACATTTCGGTAGTTGATAGTTCCAAGCGCGATCCCACTCTCTTTCGCTATCAACGCATCACACATTCCGTTCAATGTCAATGAGTGCAGATTTTGTTGTTGTTTTTTTTTACATGCGCAGACAGGTGTCATCAAAAGAATTCGAAGACAATGAGAGGAATTAGTTGCGCGTCGGTTTTTACTAAAGTAGAACGCGTGCCGCGACCCCACCCCAAGGTCAATTACCTTGACTCCACCCCAGGGTCAATAGCTTTGACCACACACCGTCCTCAGTGACCTTGACCCCACCCCGGGAACAATGACCTTGACCCCACCCTGGGGTCAATGACTTTGACCCCCGCGGTCAATGACTTTGACCTCCTCGGTCAATAATTTTGACCCCCGGGGTCAATGACCTTTGGCTCCCGGGGTCAATGATCTTTGGCCCCTGAGATCAATGACATTTGGACCTTTGGCTCCGGGGTAATTACATTTGGCCCCTGAGGTCAATAACCTTTAACTCCGGTGTCAACGACCTTGGGCCCCCAGGGTCAATGACCTTTGCCCTCGGGGTAAATAACCTTTGGCCCCCGGGGTCAATGAGCTTGACTCCCGGGGTCACTGACCTTTGGCCCCCGGGGTCAATGACCTATGGCCTCCGGTGTGACGCCTATTTGGTCGCTGAAACAATCGCAAATCTGGGTGGCTGCTTAGTTTTTAAAGTTTGTATTACCTTTTTGCCATATAAACTGATATAAATTCTCTATTTTTTGCTGTACAGTATTCACTGGTCCCATTTTTGTGAGCACATGAGTGTAGTTCGATAGGTTTCATCGACACGGTTACTGTTAAAAAGATATTTGACAATAAATAAATTGCAGTAAAAGTGGTACTATTTTCAATTTGTAGATTTAGTCATTATTTATAAGTTTTTTCTTTGAGAATCTTTTAGGAAATTCAGATTAGACAATTGAAAGACAATTTGCATTTGTATTTCATATTTAATTTTCTATTTTTATTCATCATTTTGTAAAAATGAACAAAATATAAAATGCCTTTTTTTCGATATCGATAACTGTTCATTTCCACTTGTAGTGGGTTGTTCTAAGGGGGTTGATATCTTCACGTTAATGCACAACGAACTGACTGTATGGTGCAACAAGTTCGATATGCGCATTGTTTCTTACTTTCGAACAAGTTGTAAACGAGCGTGTCTGATCGCTTGGAAGTCGGGTGGTTTAGTTGAAGCTGATATCGTTCGCGATTAATTCAAAGTATGTATAACATAATGGTTGAGTTTAGATAAGGATTCAATAAATTATTTTGAATCTAAAATAATAAAAGATATTGGAGTCATTGTTTTTTTTTACTGTCTTTATCCACAGACTGGAAAGTGCAGTAAGAGAGGATGCGTTCAGTTGTAAATTATTAAAAAGTTACATAGATTTAAGTGTGAATCGGAGCGTTTTATGAGAGGTTTGTGGTCAGCCTAATGAATTTAGAGAATTCCCTACGACTTAGTAGGAGTTCATATTGGTGACGTCCATAATCAGAAAATGTATTTTTTTCTTTTTAAGAGCTTTGTAGTAGTTACTTGTTTTGGATTTTTTGTATATCTTATTATGTCAGCCATATTATATATGCTTCATAAAAACGACAGAGGATATTTTAATGCTGATTTTGGTGCCTTGTTACCTGCAATTTGTGTTTGATCTGTGACCCAGAAATGTTTTATACAAATTGAACCAGAGATTGCATAATAGCTAAGGCGTAGTATGAATGATTGCAGGGATTGGTTATGGATTGAAGTGAGGAGTACGAGTCCGATATGATGGCAGTCCGATGTTCTTTGTTTTGCTGTTTCCACGGTGTTGTGGATGGCGGTCCTGTTAGAGTCGGCGACGAGTTTGGGTCTTGTAGGAGTTTTACATAGTCCAGTTCCTAAAGTTCCAGCAAAAGAGCTCCAGCACATGGAGTTGGGTGGCTCAAATTGGTTTGGTGGACTATGTAATAGAAGATGACCGGACACGCGTTGAAATGACCAGGTATGGATACAGATCTCTGCGTACTACAGCAGCTGGTGCACATTCCTAAATGCGGCCATTACCGATTGACGGTTGAAGTCCACCAAAGTAAATATTAATATTGATTCGATTGTGTATGTTGATCAAGAATTTATCTACTTCATGGGGTCTGTCCCGCCTCCTACTGCTAGTTACATACATTTATACAATCTTAATTAACCATTTTACTCTATGAATACAGGGTATAAAAATGCAATGGCATTAAATTTCATCAGAGAGTTGGCCATTCCACCAGACTATTCTTCGAGACAACACGGTTACCGAACTTAACCCTCAATAAAATAATTGTGTTAGCATGTCACACCATATCATTTAATTTCTTCAATATTTTTAATTTCCTTAATACTTTATTTTCAAAAAAAAACTTAAAGTATTACTCCTAGTTGGAGCATAGGGCGAAATTTCTTCAATATTGCACGATAGATAATTCCATTCAGTCGGTAATTTTCATCAACAAAAACAGTTGATCCAATCTCACCTTCAGCCCAAAATTCATACCACAAGGTCACTTTGAATAGATGGTGAATGGAGCCAGTTGAAGTACATTAAGCCATAAATGAGCTTCATTGGTGCAGATATTTTTCAAGGAATTTCAGGGTTTTCTTCAAACTTTTGCAGAGCTCAAGCGGAGGAAGTTTCGGAACTTGATATGATGAAGAGGTTTCAGTTTGTGATTCAGTTCGCAAGTCGTGCAAGGCTGTACGCCAAGATTTTAATATAGAATTTATTAATTTGGTTTTAGAGATTTCCATTAGTATGTGAAAGGCGTTGAATCAATAGATTTGTTCCATTTGGGGGTGTAATATTTTCGCTAATTCGTCCTTGTTCGCAGTCTCACTGGCACAAGAACATCTAACACTGAATATGTTGACTTGAATTAATGAACTAGAGATGATTATTACGCTAATCAGAAACCGACGATTTCGATAGTGAAAGATTCTGAGAAGGCTTAAGGGTGATTTTCTATTTAAATTCAAAATTATGTTCCAACTGGAAAGTCTTTATTTGCATAAACTTAGATAACTCTAGTCCCTTCAGAGCAGAGTATCACGCTCACAATACACATATTTGTCTCTGGTAAATGTTTATCGAGCAGCTTGATTCAAATATAAGCTTTTTTTTCTGAAGCAGCAGTCCATTTTTTTAGTAAATTCTTTTGTAGAATAGTAGGCAAGGATATATAATGTCATAGGAACAATTTTTAATTTATATAATAGTATATTTAATTTATAATTCTTTCAATCGTTCGGCATAACACGTCTCAGGCAGTCTATAGCTGCATACAAAACAAAAAATACACCGAAATAAATTCCAAAGTTTTTTCAAATCTAAAAATAGTGCAACATGCCCGCATCACATGTGACTGTTGGACTGAGCGAGAATCACCGTCCTTCAATTCGACTACTTGGCGGTTATGGAGGTGGTCCATCTTCTATAGTTTTTGGTGACGAAGACCAGGTGAGAGTACCACGTCCAAACCCAAAGACGAAGGATGCCTTCAGCAGCAAGTATGCTGTCAAGGATGGAAATGTTGAAAAGAAAGTGGACGATGTTGAGGACGTGCTGAAGAGAGTAGACACCGACGGAACCAAGAAGGAGGAAGTCGGAGATGAGAAGAAACCAGCCGAAGTTACCGCCGCTGGTATATCCACAGCTGGCAACGCTGCCGGACGAACTGGACGAGTACCACCCGGCGGCTACTGTTCGGACATATTTGGACAAGGTCGTTGATGAATGATGATCGCTCTAGCTTCGAACCAACGAATGAGGGCGGACTTCAGTGAAACAAATGAACGACTATTTTGAGAAAAATTGGTGAACTAAATCTATAGTGCTAAATTGTTGAGAAATGAAATGTTTATTAAAAAAAACATATAAATTTATTTCATTAAAATATTTATTGATTTATCATAGCAGAAATTCGAGAAGCAAAGAAACAATTCAAGCTTTCTCTCTGTTCTTAAAATATTTTAAATTATTTCCACGCTTCATCAATTCAATAAAGTTCTAACAAGCAGCCAACAACAATTATTTACGGTTTTATGCTGGAGATATAAAATTTACAACTGCTACATACAATACAACAACTAGTAGATACAGATACTTTGTTGCAAAAGGATATACGCGATATGTCTGTGCGATTTGGATAAAGAAGAGAATATTATCGCAGTCGCTGGAAACTTTTAAAGTCAAAATCGAAGCAGAAAACTCTACGAAAACTATTCAAGACATTTATTTTGCAAACCCAAAATGCCACGAATAAAAAAAAAACACAAAACGCTGTCATATGTATCTGCTGTGCTCGCTCGTACATACATAGATTTTGTGTATATTATATAAGCAGCCAGGCAGACGATGTAGACCGCAAATGGTATATTTTTAGTATGGCCAAGTCTAGCTCCAAAATCTGTACGCCCCATCTGTCCATTCGTGCTGCCAGCTGTCTATGACTATCCTTGCATGCATTGAGTTTGTGTGCGTAAAATTTACAACTCTATAAACACACATATACACAGGCATATACACAGCTACGCTTTGTTACATACATATGTTGTAGTCCTGACAAAGAGTTGGGTGTATCTGTTTCTGATTTGCTTAGAATTCTCATACGCTTATTGAAATAAATAAATTTTTCTGATATGAATGGTTTTCGAAATCATTTACACAAAAATGCATAGACAGAGACACACTCGCACACAGTAAGGACTATGGCAAGTCCTAAATAATAAAAGCAAAAGGCCAAAATATATATATATGACTGCTTTGTAAAAACTTTGCCTTTCAGTTAGGACTAGGAGCTAGCATCGACTCTGTCGGCCGCCCATTTGTGTTCATGCACATGACTTACCAGCACAAAACAAAGGACTCAAATCGTTTCCGAATGGTCAGAGTAGTGCTTTAATAAGATGAGAAGGTAGCGTCAAAGTCCATTGCATACCCACAGGCGTCTTAGCTATGTCCTTGTGGTGCTGAGTGTGTATGTTTGTGTGTGCCGAAAGGGTTATTGCCAGCGGCGAGCAAACACCACCAGCGGCTGCTGCTGCTGCTGCCATTGTCCAACCATCCGTAAGTCCACCCGCCGACAACTCCGACGCCATTATAGCCTTTATACAATACAAATGAGCTTTTCATACATATATAAATATATATATATGTATGTGTTTGCGTATATATTTGCTACGTTCTTTTGTATTTTGCCGCTGCACATACACATATAAACATTCTCAATGGCTTGTTCCCACACTCTGTTGCCGGTTAGCTTCGAGTTGAAATATATTTGTATCGTTGAATTTCCAACATGTCCGGTGACTTTCCTTTAATTCCGACTACAGCTATTGTTTTCCTTGTCTAACTAGTATTTTAAATTGCTTGGACAACAAATACACATATTAATGGCTGCTCATCTGTTTGAAGCATTTTTGTTGGAGAAAACTGCGTCATTGCAAATTGCTGCTTCAAAATATAATGCAATTATGATTGCATACGTGTAATTTTTATGATTCTGAACTGAAGCGTACTGTTAAGATTTCTTAGCGGGAATCATCGAAACAAGTGTCTACGTTGCTCTTTAATAGAAAAAGTAGATCTAAACAACTATATCTAGCTAATATTTGCCAAATACACGGTTAGTTTCACTTAAATGTATCCTATTAAGTAAGAAAACCAAAGCGATCAGCTATAGTAGAGCCTATCTGATTGAGGCCCGGTTACTGTTCTGCATAAATGTGGGCCGTTTTTATTTTAAGATGATTAAAAAGGCAGCTTTTGAAGTGTCTTATAGGATTTGCTTGAGCCAAGGGTCTGGCAAGCGGTCATTATATCTGGTAGTAGCATTTTTGACTGTCTACATGAGCTATATTAAGGTTACTGTGCAGGGTGATGTTTCGGACGTACCAAGGACAGCTTGAGATTTTTGTTTGCGTTTGGCTTTGCATGGTTGCACAGTAGCTATATTATGATCCTTGAACTAGAGGCATTTATCTAGGAACAATACTAGATACTTAGTTCTTAAGGATTGTTTTGGGAAGAAGCTTTTTTGTGCAAAGCAAACGTTGCTACTTTTGGCATTATTAATTTGAATGTCCAACCGTTTAGTACAGGCCTTTAGCAACAAGAGTAGCAGATTTTATTGTGACCATTTTTGTTTTTTAGACATTTCGTGGCGTCGGACACCTCTGTTAGTGTAAAGGGAGCGATAGGCATATCCGTCCGCAGTAAAGATTCCAAGCAATCCTATGTAATATTATACAAATATTATGACTTTCATTGTATCTAATCCGAAGTATAAACTATTCTTCTTGAATCTTCTTAGGTTGTTACCTATGACTTCCATGACCAGTTTAGATTTGATCACTGGTGTACTCACTGCTCTAATAGTCACCAAGCTATCGGAGAAAATGGCAATGTTATGGTTCTTGCACCCCCATGTAGGTTGAACAGGTCACATCTTTCTATAGCGTATATTTCTGTCTGAAAGATAGTGACGAATTTCCTTATCCATTCAAAGTATTTAGTGCGAGATCCGAAAACCCCCTTGCCAGACACATGACTCTGCAGCTCATAACTGCCATAGTGGCTTTCTTGATTATATGTTCTAAGTGGAACTTCCATGTGGTACGTTGATCAAAGATTTCTGCCAGATATTTAACCTCCTTGGAGAATTCTACCAACGTGCCATTCACACATATTGGCTTAACTAAGCTTGTATTTCCTACGAAAAGAAACATTTGGAGTTTTAGCTGCCCAGCTAAGCCCTACTTTGGAACACCAAGATCGTGTGACGTTGATGCCCATTTTAATTTGATCACATAGTGTGTCTTCGAATTTCTTTTCACAGACAATTACTATGTCGTCAGCATAGCCTTGGCATTCAATGCCTTTTTTTGCTAGGGACTCTAATAATTTATCCACTGCAAAGCTGCTCAGGAGAGGAAATAGTAAGCCCTCCTGTGATACGTTAATCAAGTAATTTAGTGACGACGGTTCTTGAATCTAGAAGCTACACTAGCCATCTGTTAAGAGAAGGATTTATATTTCTCTTGTTAAGTGCCTTTGCAACTTCCGTGTAAGATGTGCTGTCAAATGCGCCTTCTATGTCCATAAAATCATTAATGGCGTCCTTTTGGTTGTACGGTATTAAGTTGGCTTAGGACAGTTTCATTGGATCTGCCAGACCTATACACATGTGAATTTCTATGAAGTGGTTCATTCTGATATGGGTATCCACCATTGCCTCAAAATTTTTTAACACGAAGGAAGGGGTCCTTATAGGTGCCCTCCTCCCGCACAACGTATATATAGCCAAATGCAAGGCTACTTCTACACATTTTCAGCATTGGGCCTATTAAAAGCTCTAGCTAGGCCCTTCTGTAGTATTGCTGGAAATATTTCGTCGACACTGGGAAGATGGTAAGGATGGAATTAACCAATGGCCAATGTTAATCTATCTTTGTTCCGGAGTTACATTGCTTTTATTTGCAATGGAAGGATACATTCCGGAAAGTTAGATATTATCCTGAACCGTTTTAGTTTGGCAGAAAGCTCTGAATAATCTAGTTGCTGTGTTGGTATCTGCAAAGTTGCTCTCAAATTTTCGAAAATCATCTTGTTTTGCCTTTCGTATGCTTTTATTATATTTTGTGTGACTGGTTGAGTACTCAAGCCAGCCTCCAGCGCGCTTCGATTTATTAAAGAGCTTCCGGACTACTTTCCTAAATTTTTCTAAATCCTGGTACTAGTTTGTACTAATTTTCTTTGAACTGATAACCCCAATTACAAATAACACTTCACATAAGAGTATTGCAGAAGGTGATGTCAATCCTCTCTTGTCTGGCGCTAGTTCAATATATTAAGTTCCTTTTGTAGGAGAACGTCCTCCTTTTATTTGTATTTGTCTTTCCCACACAAAGTTGTGTGCGTTAGCATCGCATTTAATTATAAGAGGTAGGTTGCATGTTTTGCAGTGTTGCATTAGTTTCTCCAAGGTGGAACATGCTTGTATTATAAGAAATTTGTTCTTCTTTATAAATTTGATGATTTCGAGCACTCTACACTGCAGCATTCATCTGCTATCGTTTTTCTACTAAATAAATAAACTAGTAATTCACTCTTTTATTGCGTTTTTAAGGATGCGCTCAGAGCGCTTTAAAGCTCGAATAGGTCGATAGTTTTGCGAAAACATTTTGAAATTTGTACGCGTTTATAAAACACATTTGATTTACGAGGCCGCAACTCTCCAAAGGGAAGCAGAACTGGTCGACTTAGAGGCACCGACAGGAAACACGTACACGCCACAAGCTGCTTGGCAGTGCGCGAAGGTCGCATAGGTAACCTTTAATCCGAGCTGCCATTCAAGCGAACTACTAACTGCTGTGAATGTATCTGCTGTGCATGTCTGCTCGCATATTTTCCATTGACATTGTACAAAATTGTACACAATGCTTGCAAATAAAGCTCTCTCGAGCCTCGATTCAAACGATGACAACGCATAAATGCAGTTCGCCCTATGCGACAGGACATACGTATTAGTTGTCGTTCTCCTGCAAGCCAGTTATTGTAAACTCGTTTTTTAATTAAACCTTTTTTTTATTATTCGATTTGCTACTCGTTTTCCATTTTCACTTCGATTTCTTTGGACTATTGAAAAAACATTTGGTTCATCTTTCGCCTCGAGGGTTGAGGCGTTCTATATATGTCCTACACGTCCTCCTTCCGGTGCCCGCTAAAGGGTTGCAAAACATTTTCAAAACCGGATAAATGGCGGTCCGCATGGACGAGGTTTGAACAAATTACCAAAGGCCAACGCTGCAGCTGACCGGCGGCTATGCTCGGCCATTCGCCAACAGCCAACTGAATGCACTCTGCGCGCGTTTTGTGTGTAAATATTTTGAGGCACGCGTTTGCTACTTGCTCTTAATTCAAAGAAAACTTTATACAGTAAATGGAAATGAATTTATTTGGTCTAGTAAAACGTTTGAAGACGAAATTTATATTACTTTTCCACAAAAAAAATGAATAGCAGTATCCAAAGAAAAGCTATGCATTGGCGGTCCTTTTATATTTTGTTTACTATGACTTGGCGTCCATAACCATTCTAAACTTTGCATACATTAACGTTTTTTTATGTCATTCTTTAGTTTACTTATGGACTGAATATAGCAAAGATTACCCTAAAACCGTATTATGTTAAAGAAAGAATATGATTTTCCTTTATGTATCAATTTGATTTTAATTTAATAATATGCTCGAAAATCTTTGAGAATCCGTATAACAGACTGGAGATGCAACAGGTTTGCCAGGCTTTGGGATTGTTACTATTTTGGAGAATTTCCACTTCCAATTTTAATGCAATTATCAAAAATTTGGGCCAAGAATTCTAGCTTACATTTTAGAAGCTGCTTGAGACAAATGTTTGGTATTTGCTTGGTTAAGTGAGCTGCTAAGACTTCAAAGTGATAAAGTCGATCATAGCGTCGATATGATGTTCGTCATCTATGTTTGAATTTGAACTTTCATCAGCATCGAGTATGTCTCATACATTTATTAATAATGGTTTTAAACCGTTTCCCGTTTGCGCTGGAAAAAAAACAATGTTTGTTCTGCAGCCATGCACAAGATATTCTTAAGTTAAGAAAGATTGGGAAGCTGATCAGAAGAGAGATTTTGAGTAGTTGGTTCAGTAAAAAAATGAGGTGAGCTGGATATAGCTTTCATAAACGGCAATTTCAATGTTTCAATCTTAGCATGACTCTGTTGACTTCTTTGGAAGAACCATGCTAGCATTTAAAAAGTTGTAGTTCGAAATAATTTTCGTTGAAGTGTCCAGAGTCCGTATCCATTGAATTAGTTGTAGCTGTTTAATTTTGAATGGGACTGCGAATTTTGATTTGTTCCCACAAAGACTTTAAAAAATTTATAGCTTTTTCTTTTTGTGAGCCGTCAAGTATATGCTGAAATCTAGGGTCCAAGTGTAGGCAAGCGTCGAAGCCCACATTTAATACTATTTTTTTATTTCGTGCTTCTATGCTTTCAATAAGCGTCTTTCCAATTATACAAATATTTGAGTCATTACTAGACGAGTTTGTTGAAATAATCTGGTTAGTGGATAGTCTACAAGACAGCCACAAAGCATAAAAATTTCCGCAATGTAATTGTTCTACTTCGAACTGTATAAGGACAAAATGGAGAACATAATACTTCGAATTTTGAAAATACGCGACCACGCGAGCCCTTGCGCTCTTTTAACTGTTGTATCTCGGTAAGTATTATGTTCTCTATTTTGTCCTTATAAGTTTTTATAGTAAAAAAGATGGGCTTTCGATAAATAAAAAGAAAAATAATTAAAAAAGGCCCGAAGGCCTCAAAAAAAAAAAAAACTTTATTGACTATTTTTCTATGTTAATTAAACAAATTTTTTATGACCTTAAAATATTATTAAAGGGCATAAACAGTTAGAAAAATAGTTATGAGCTTTTGAATTTATCGATGTAGCCACCACCATTGAAAAGTTGGGGCAGTTCAGGAATAATGCCTCATATGTATATTGCGCATATTGTTAGAGTTTAGCACATGGAATAGAACGCTGTCTTCAGTGACAACACCAATGTATGTCTGAATTTTAAATTTTCTATTGATTTTTACTTAAGTTATTTTATATTTTTAATTTTTTTAAATGTCAAGGCGAACAGTATCTTTTTTTTTTTGTTACTCAACATGGATGTCATGCAATTGTAAAGCTTCTTTAAATTAAAAACACGATCCTTTTTCAATACTCGAAAACATTTTTTGCATTTACCGTAGTCGTCATCATTCTCATCGAAATATTTAAATATGTTGGAAGCTTAGCCATGGTTGCGATGCTCTTGAGCGCCAGCGCATTGTCTTCCAAAAATAATTTTTTATATGCAGAATCTCGCCTAAAATATGGCGTGTGTGCTCAGTACTAATCCTCGTGGCATCTGCTAGCTCGCGCACCTTCACCTTACGGTCGGCCAATACCATTTCATGTATTTTTTTAACAGTGTCCTGTGTAACCGTATCTGTGGACTTGGTCGGCTATTGATGCTTGCTATTGTAGCGCATTCAAAGTCAAGGAGGTTACTTTTAATTAATTAATTTTTGGTAGAATTCTCCAAGGAGGTCCTACCTGGGAGTAATCTTTGACCAATGTACCACATGTAAGGTCCACTGTCCTAGTGCGGCGTTAGATGTGCCGCGGCATCTTCATATCCAACAACAGGTGAACAGAGCAACCGTTATGATTGGAAGAAATAATAATGATAGTGAGGGTTACATCAGTGATCGATCATTTGATAATTTGAAAGACGCCTACACACTTCTACCATACTCAAGTGACAACCTAAGTATAGTGAAGAGCTACATCAGAAGATTTAAGTTAGGGCTCAGCACTAAAGAAAAATGGGAAAATATAGCGCTGAACTATGATGTCAAACCAGTGGCAATTACCTTTTTTACTGACGGCTCCCTTACAGACGCAGGAACTGTCAGGCTGTTAGATACACAAACTTAATCTTCTTCAGTTAACTTTTAGCCTATGGGACTTTGGTAGTTCTTGTCGCTGGAAGGTTCTCTGTTTCTATGTTGCTTGCTCGCGTTGAGTGAAGTATTTAAAAGTTTTGTAAAATAGGATTTAGCTAAAAGATTTTAAAGAGTGCACAGCTTTAGTCCAGACTAAATCGCAAGAATAATTTTTAAAATTCTTTGGAGGCGCTAATTTTTCCAACAAATGTACATGTGTGTGTATGTGCGTATATGTTTGTGGTCTGCGTTGCGCATGAATGTATCTAGATACAATTTTACATATGGCGAGGTGTGTGCGTTTGTGTGTGAGGCGGCGAGCGTCTCAAAACCTAGACAAATAAAACACTTTCTAAAATTTGACTTTAGGCAAAACCGCATTCATTACTCTTAGCCTTAACCTCACACTAACTCATATACGCTACTCAGTTACTTACTTATGTGCAACGCGGAAGGTTGAACCCTTGAAGGAATTTAACGTTTTTAATCTTATTTTCAAAAGTCCTTTCCAAACGAAGATTTTTGCAGGCGACCGTGTGTATGTGCGGTTGGTGTAAATATGAGTATTGGTCTAACTTGGCTAGTGCCAGATTGAAAAATAAGTTTTGGTCGACGTCAACGGTTCTTGCCAGTTGGGATTAAACGCAAAAAGCATATATGGACGAGGGCTGGGGGGTTTGGTGTGGTTAAGAGAGCGATCTGTGGGCAGCTCGTTGGTTACTCGAGTAGCAAAGGGCCAGCAAAACTTTAAAATTTTCTTTGCCAGCCGACAAGCTGTTAGTTATCGCATTTTAAGTAAATGGGTAGCAAGACGCTCAGCCCATATGTTATTTGAGCGACCACTGACTGCAACGCGCCCGGCAACGGCAACATTAACAACACCAACCAACGATTTTTCTCTGCTGAGGCAGCCGACCGCAGACCTGAGCCTTGAGCTGGGTAAATATTTGTGGTTGCTGAAAGGATACTCTCGCCTGAGCCTGTGCGTAAATTCAAAAAGGCAAATTGGCAACTGCTGCCGCTCAAGATGTCGAGGAGCATGTTGTGGATGCTCTTGGCTGTATGTCCTTTCTAAACATGTCTCTATGTGTGTGTCTTGGGTGTAAGAAGATACATATCTCACGGCGTTACGTCAGTGGCAGCAGAAAAGAAAGTCCCGCGGCGTTTGCTGCCATTTGCACACACACACGCAACTTACACGCACACATATCATCTATATGTAAAGGAGGGCCTTCTTCAGCCTTTTCCAAATAATAGAAAATCCACTTGTGTTTCGACGATTCTTGAGCATATTGAAAATGCCCACATCAAATCGCCTTGCATCGCCTCGCCTCACGGCTATACATACAATACCACATCATATAGCTTACCCCTGCTCTGCAGCTTTGAACGCTCGCTTATTCGGGTGTTTATATAAAGATGGTGACCAAATAAATTTATTAATCCTCAGCTAATAAATGGGAGGACATTAAAATGCTGTGCAACTCTTTCGCACATCTCCCTCAACTCAATTTGTTTTTGTTTGCTCAAGGGTTGCTGCCGCTGCTGCTGGTGTCAGAATTTCTTTAAAAAAAAAAATAGAAAAAAAGGGGTGAACGTTTGAAATTTTGTATGTTTCTGTTTGTTTTCACTGTCAAAATGTGTTGCCTTTTTTTCTATGAAAATACCGGAATTAAAATGCAGCATCCACCAGTGCAGCATCCTCATCAACAGATCATCAATGTGTAACCGGATTCGCTCGCTTTGAGATCGTAAATTGCTCACATAATTGAGTGGAAAATGTTGTTTTTCGCTGGCAATTAACCTTTGACTGACAGTTTTATGTTTGGGCTTTTTGTATTGGAAAAAGGACGGAGGCTGTGCCACTTCCAAGCTTACTGATCTGCTTGATCTGTTGATCTTTCACTTTTGTTGATATATGAGTGCCAGAGTGACCACAGGAATTAATGACATTAAACACCATTTGGGATGCTTTATTGAATATTTTTGGGATGCTGCCAGCAAGTAAAACCTGTTTTACGCTTTTTATGATGTTTAAAATTTTTTATCTATGCTGTTGTGTATTATTAAATGTGATTTGGTATGCTTTAGTATGTATTGTTGACCTCTTCATTTAGAGTGGTGAAGTATGTTATTGTAATTATTTCATTAAGTTATTTGTGGATTAGTTGTGGTTTGACTTAAAATTTTTGTCTGTTTGTTTGTGCGCGCATCACGTAAATGCTGCTAATTGAATTAAATATCTCATTACAGAAATAAAAGAAGCCTAATTGTGCGTGACATTTAGCGTTTATTTGATCAAAATCGAACAGTAGAATCAAAAGATATTAATGTTCCAACATAAAACTCGATATTCAAACTCCTTGTACTGCTTTTCAAACTTTTGACATATGTGGTACTCAAACTGCACGCAATCCAAACTATAAATATTTATGTTTAATTTTTCATTCTGAGCAATGCCTAACATATACAAATGCAGGAACACTTAATTGGGGCGTGTCTGCTAGTATCAAATAAAAACATGTAAGAAAATTGAAGTCGCGCGTAACCGACTGTAAGAGTACCAGTAAAGGTCACCTAACAAACACATTAAATGTTTTCCGAGCTTATGACCACATCTCACTGCACGAATAAGTGCCTTACAAAACATTTTTCAAAATTTTTAAATAAACTTGTTAAATTCCAGAGCAGTAATAGTCGAATGCCAAAAACACGAAGTCTTTATCTATTACCGTTTCCGAGACCCTTTCGTTCATACGTCCGGCCAGACGGACATGTCTATATCGACTCCTTTATCACTCCTGACCATAATGGGGGTAACTTGTCTATATCGACTCCTCTATCACTCCTGACCATAATGGGGTTAACTTTGGTAGGTCTCCGACCATTATTTCTACCTGTTACATACTTTTGCCCAAAACCAATAGGTTCTTGTACCTTCGGTACAGGGCCTAAAAAATACGGACGAAAGGCTATCTACAACATACCAAACTTGTGACCAGTTATTTTTAAATTTTCAAATGTACAGCAGTCACATATAACATTTGAATAGTCAGTGCTATATGGTAATCGAAAAGTGAAGAATGAAATGTGCTCAAAAATATTTAAGTGTGGAAACTCTATGTGCAATGATGTGAGACCTTTTTAAGGCCGCTGTAAGGCAAAAGTTAGTTTAATATATTCAAATCAGATCTTTCCCGTAGTAAATAATATATAATAATATAACTTTATGTAGTTTATCCATGGAGAATGCAATTAAAAGTTGTCATGTGTGACAATAGCCAAAGACATTCAAATAAGATGCACAAAAATCTCAGAAAGTATAACTGGGAAAACTATATCGCACAATTATCTAAATTGGCAAATGGGCAGAGTCTTTACACAATCTCCTATTTTGTGACCGCAACTAATCTGATTACTTCTCCTAAGCTCTTGAATTTCATATTTGTACTTCAAATGGGTGCGAAAATATTGCGAATTTTGTTTATATGTGGATCCTCCGAATTTAATAAAAAATACACCTATATGTTTTCCCCAATGTCTATTTCTATACCAAAATTCATACCAGACACTTCGATGAAAACAAGATTACCCCAGAAACTTCTCTCTAATTCGACATGGAATGCATCCATAATTTCCAAGATCTGTACTTTATTATTGAATGTTCCGACAAGAAATGTTGAACGGCAGAGAGATTTTAACATAGTATCGAGTTACGTATTGAAGAAATCTCTTGTTAAATTGCTGCCTCATTAGTCTTAACGGAAAGAATCACTGCGGCAGGGTGATGCATTGGCTTCTTTGAAACACATTGGCATAATCGGCACTCCAGAACGGCAAGAAGTTAGCAAAGCATTCTCAAATATTGAAAAGCAGTCTCGATAGATAAAGTGGTGAAAGACAGTAAAATTAATTACTTGGTATCTTCTTGATTTTGGACAGTTTTAACTTCAGTGTTGCAGAAAACTTTGATTACCAGGAAATAGAAAAAAGCAGCAATGTCCGCCTGCAAATCAGCTGAATAGTCACGCTTGTTAATATATGCAACTTTGTGTTTAGCTAGCAGAATGGCCCAAACACACATCTAAGTTTGACTTTATTTATGTCGGTTGGTGGCGAATGATTTTTGACAAAATTTCTATGGATGCCGTTCAAAATATTACATTGTGAAACATGTTTGAGAAGCTCAGAAACGGTAGCAATAATGAAAATTTTGTATATCTTCTCCTGATCATCAACAGGATCGACTTTATAACGTAAGATCGATTGAACAAGAATTGAATAATAATTTTGGTAAAGTACGGATGAACAGATTTGCTCCACCAAAATTATACGAAATTATATGGAAATAAGCCTCATAAATTGGGATATAAAATGTACATTTGTGCTAAGTGGCAGTTTGCGCCTATTTGAGTATGCTTAAGACAAAGGGAACTGCGCAATGCTACTTGCGTCAAATTTTGCTGTGGCATCCAATTTTGTTCTCTTCACTCACTTCACAGTTGACGAAATTAAATCAATATTCCGACCATATTTTATCATGTCATGCCCTCTCTAAGAGTTAGTACCCATGAAAACCTGCACCTCCTTTCTGAGTGGAAAATTATTATTTTCATTGTCAAGTTCTCTTCTGAGGTCTTAGTTGTGCTTTGATCTGGTACTGGTCACGATATTCTGAACCTTGGCATGCTAAGCAGCTTCGGTCACCAAATTATTTAAGTCAAAACACACTTATTAGCAGAAGAGACTTAAGAATGTTCACGGGCCATCATCGACTGAGAAATCGTATCATAGAAATTGGTTTTTTCCTCCCAAACTTAGTGGAGATTTTATTTAGAAGGGAATGAGACAAGTGTACACTTATTCTTTATAATGAATGGCTATCTCAGGTTAGTTTAGACAAAGTTCCATGTCAGGCTTATCAAGGAAGCTGAGAAGATCCTTTTAGCACTGCGAGGAAAACACAGCCTTACCAGGAAATACATTGGTTACACGGCAGTCAATTCCATCGTCAGAAGATTTCTTGATCTTCAAGTTCTTTAGCTGCTTCTTGATTTACCTGATGTCTGCATAATTAAATGGTGTAAAACTTCTCTTAAGCTCGGCTATTCAAATAGGCTACGGTAGATAGCAGAAATTCCTAGATTTTTGATTCGATTTGAGATTAGCAAGAAATCGTAAACCATATCCGTCCAATAAGTTGGCGTGAGCCACTCACTAAATGTAGGTCGCTCATTTGCTCCTTTTCTTTTTTTTTTCATGCAGGACTCCGTAACCGTTTTTGTTCTAAATTTCACAAAAATGCATTAATGAAACTTTTATTAACTTTTAAAAAAGGTAATAAGGAAAAAATACATTATTTTTATTTTCTCTCAGCCATTTATTTACTATATTTGTTGAATGATTAAAAAAAAGAAAACTTTAATTCCTTTAATGCTCGTTCATTTTGACAACACTTTATTGCAGGGATTCTTTCTAATTAAATAATAGTATTGTAACATAAATCTACACAGGAAAAAGTGTTGGCTATGAAAAACCCTTTTATAGAAAGTTCAAATAATAGACACAAAATGAAGAAAGAATGTTCGTTGGCTGTAAAATGAACGAACGAGCACACAAGTCCAAGAAATGAACCAAATGACTATCGGCGACGACGATGACGATGCTGATGACGACGAACGCCCGAGGACAAATTGCGCGGTCCGGTGCATGTTTCTATTTTTATGGCGGCAACAAGCGCCGCAGCACAAAGCAAAGAGTTATATACCAGCGCCAAAGAATTAATTTGCTACAAGAAATTATTTCACGTAATTACGGCGAGAACGTGAAAGCGAATGCTGACGGCATTGATGTCTGCTACACGTGAGCACCGTCAAAGCATACCGCCCGTGAGGTCAAGACGCGACCCGCCGTAGACAAAAAGCGAATGTGTTTCCTGTATGTATGTATCTGCACTGTGTGTCGTAGTAGTGAGTTGCATTGGCAACCCTTAATTTGCGCAACCATAACCGGCTCTGTTTGTCTGTCTGTCTGTCTGTCTGTCCTTCCGTCTTACTGTCTATACCCATATCCTTCGTTTTGTCCTCTTCTACTACAACGCTAAAGCTCAGCTAATGTAATTATTAAATTCTGACACATACTCGACATTCTCAGAGCGCCTGTTCAGCTCCGTTTGCCAGACTGCCTTACAGAAGCCATTAACAATTTGTACATTTTTATTACACATTTCTTGGTACAGTCCTTCGAATTTACTCTGATTATGGCGATTTAGTTGGTGTTCTCCGTTATTGCGTATTTTAAACTGCTAAAACCGTGACAACTGATCCGTTTGAACATTAAAGTAAAAAATTTAGAAAAAAGCTTTAAAGAATTAATCAATCGAAGATTAAGAAATCAAAACGACACATTTGACATATTTTTCAGTCAGCAAAAAACTCTTGAAATAAAACCATTTCTTGTTTAATTCTATAAGTATTTAAACAAAAGTGAAAGTTCTTCCCGATGAATCATCCGGACAGAGTTAAGAATGACGAAACTATTTTCCCTACGGCTATAAAGTGAACTCTCAGAACATTGGAAAAATCCTCGGACTTCTGGAGTCTATTTTTGTCGTCCGACTTTTTTTAAGTTATTATATTATTTTATTTTATTTTGTTTTATTTTTACAAAATAAAATAATATAATATAAAATAAATTAAAGTATTACACGTATTACTGCAATGCTTCTGTGCCAATAATTATATCAGGGCTTCTTCCTAGCACAGCAGTGTCGTCCGCATAGGTAGCAATTAGTATGTCGTCTTCGTCATCTGCTGTGACGAAGCTAGCTGTATGCATGTCTGGTGCATACAGTGTGTATAACGTTTGACCTAAATCGTTGACCCGCGTAGATGCAGCTCTTTTTCGATTTTGCAACATCAACAACAACATTGAATGTTCTTTCCGTTTAAAAGCTGCTTATGAGCTCGAACAGCTGAGAGGTTAAGAAACTCTTTACTTTGCTCAGAAGACCACAATGTCAAAATCGTGCTGAATATCCATGAACACAGCCGCAGCATATGTCTGAGAATGCTGTTAAAGAGCTCTGTTTGGGAGTAGTTTAAGCGTTTAGTTATCCAAAAATCTTCAGCTGTTGTTTTCTTTGTCTTCAACTTCCTAATCTACTAATCCCTGCATACTGCAGGGTGACATGATTTGTCGGCAAGGACATTTGATGAGTTGACTCCAACACTCTCATGTCGCGAGTTCTAAGATCACATGGTACTAATCTGCTCTCCAAACTAACGGCAATGAACTATGTCTGGATTATCCGCTTGACTATTTCGGTCAAAATTGGATAAGGCGATGCAATTAAGGTACACGATGAGATTTGGTATAAATGGAAATGGGTTTGGAAGAAGTAAGATCAACTCGAGGAGTGTGAAAAGATTGGCAATATTATACGTAGACTAAGCCTCGCGTTCGGCTAGTAATTAAATAAAATTCCTAAAATATATATTATAAAAAATGGTTGAATTCCTAAAAGCTACAAATCTGTAGCATTTCATATTAATTCTTTATATCTGTGCCACTTTTGGCAACAGTTTTATTTAAACTTGAACTGTGACCTCCAATAATCTATGGTTAAAAATTAAATTAAAATATCTTAATACTTTATTATATACTCGTATTCAAGAAAGATTAGCAATAAATATTCGTAGTATGTATAGATTCGAAGTGCGAATACAATTCATATATTTAAATTGAGATTAGCCTCGTTCTACTAATAAACAATAAACAACATCAAACATTTAACTACTAAAGTCAAGGTCTTGTTGCTATATATTGCAAAATCAAGCATGGGGCTATAGCGCAGCCATTAGCTTTTTCTTATTGATGTGTATTAAGCATAGATGTGTATTAAGCACGAGGTAAGCCAAGCATTTTCGGGGTGAAACATTTACTGATTCTTAGCTGATGATAAATTAATTTATTATGTACGAATTGAAGGGCTGGCCTACCATCGGGCATACATGTATAGCATTTCAACCCCGTTCACATGCGAAAGCACACACACCGAACATTACAAACAACACCATCTGACCACTCGAGAATTATACAACTTACAAAAGAGTCGACAACGAAGGTGGGTGGAGTGGTCTCGCATATAGTCGCATATAGTCTCACGGTACCGCACGACTGGACTGAACTGGACTGGAGTGGGTACATTGCTTTAATTGAAACCATTACAGCGTGAAGGGTTGAGTAGATTCGAATGGCGTCGAGTATGACACCGACATCACTGCACTGCGCATGGTGCTAAGCTGAGGTCAGACATTGGGTGGGCAGACATATATACATATACAGATAGAGATACAGCTACACAACGGGCATTTGTACAAACATGGCGGCGTCCAGGAAGAGCTTGCAATAATTACAAACCTACATGTACACACAAACGCCCACACACATACATTTACACTCACAAGCAAACGAATACGTAATACATAAAAACAAAAAACAAAAACATGGTAGGGTTCTGTGAAGTTGGACAAGAACTTTGAGTTTTAGACTACAAAGCGAATATAAAATGCGAATACGAATCTGAATCTTCTTCAGTTACGAGTGGTTACACATGCATAGACAAAAGGCAAAACAGGACGAAAACGATGATACCAACTCACAGCGCAGTGCACACCTTGAACGTGCAGTGAACAGTGAACAGGAAAAGCCAGAGACTGTTCCATACAAATGGAGCAAACAACCGACCGAAATGGGCGCCACAGACATGAGTTTCGTCTATTCAAAGTCATTTGCACTCAAACACATATGAAGATGTACTATGAGTACACACAAACACACACACACAGACACATTTGGCTCTGCAAATTAAAGACAATGCCCACACTCGACCACGTAGAGCACAGTGGCGTCTAAACATCGATGGAACTAATTCGTTCAATGAAGGGGAGTTCGCATAATTTCGTGTTGTATATTCGTTGATGGTATAGATTTAAAAAAGGAAAAGTGTTTAAAAAAAAAAGATTGGATGCCGCCAAATTACGGAAATTTATATTGGTTGAAAAATTGTTTATTGGTTTTAATAGGGAATACCAAACCAGGTACATACATTTAATAGCCTTTCGAGGCGGATGCCAAATCGTTTTTTAAACAGAAAATTCAAATCAAGTACATATACTTTTTGGTCCTTTGAGCCGGATACCAAATTGTTTGCTGATTGGTTTTAATAAGAAATCCGAATAAGGTATAAATATTTTATGGTCCTCCGAACTGGATGCAAAACTGTTTGTTGATTGGTTTCAAAAGATAATAACAAATCAGGTACATACTTTTTATAGTCCTTTGATCCGGATGCGAATTTATTTTTTATCGATTTTAAAGAAAAGCCAAATCAAGAATATGTATTATTTGGTCCTTTGTCCTTTAAAATGTGGAATCATTGACCATGCATACTTCAATGAAAAGTTAAATGAAGATACCATGGAAAAGATTCGTCAGTACGAGCAGTCTTTGTTGACGAAATATGCGACGGCCAGTTCACCCTTCGTAATGGGAACTGTTTGCAAGAGAATCAGTTGGAGGCAGATGGGGAATTAAAATATAATCGGTGACTGCAAAAAACTCTGCGAAGCGGTTATACAGAACAATTACTATACAGAAATATCTATAACTATTTTACTAAGCACAGTTACTCGGCTGCATCAGTGCTGCTCTAGCGAAATCCCCCAGCGCCGGTAGTGAGTACCAATTCTCGATATCCGCCTTGAAGCCGAATTGAAAATCGTGTTGATAGTCCACGTTGCTGCTTTGGAACTTTGGTATATCTTTTTATTAACTAAAATAAGCTTCCAACAGTCCTACAATTTTTTTAAACAGACTTTGGATTATTTTTAGCGGACTAGGGGACTAGCGTCCTGAACAAATACCAGCGTAAGAGTGTCTTCGTACTGAATGAAAACTGAAATATTAGTTTCCGTACGAACACAGACAGACTGACAGAAAAACAAACAAACAGGCATTAAATCATTGACTCCACTAATCGCTTTCGGCCATTAGGATCCTGCTGTGGCATTAGCCTAGAACATAAAAGACTAAGATGGTGAACGACTTCACTTCACTTCGACTCGAATTTTGATGCAGATCAAGAATATACGAGAGTGGTTTGCTAAGTCAGTGTTAGGGTTTCTCAAGGCGTTCTTCAAAATTTGTTGAGTGATGACCTCTTCAGTACACATAAATCTCTTACCTAGCTATTTCTTCACATTTCAAAACAGAAAATAATTACAGGACATGCTGGATCAGATGGCAGATCGCAGCTAAACTTATGAATTTTTGCTATTGTGACGATCGAAAGTATCCAAAAGCTCTGTATAAAATTCGGCGGTGATCGTTTGGAAGGGAACCAAGGTAATGAATGATACCGCGTGCAACCCCACAAAACTGTAGCCAGGGCCTTGTTGGCTGACAGACTAACTTTGGCCTGCGTTGGTGCATGTTCACCCTGAGAAACACACTGCTTTGATAGTGCCTTGGTCTCTCAGTTGAGATGCCTGCAGCCTCTGCCGCCTTACGCAATTTCATTCTCTGTTCATCCAATATATGCATTTGATCGACGATTTCTGGTGGATCATTAAAATTGATGGTGCAGAGTCTCCATACTATTAAAAGCCTATCAAAAGTATATTTAATTCACAAGTTGCACCGAAGATATGGGAGCTCTCAAACTTAGACGAAGCACTTACTATTTGCTTTCCACATACCATAACCTAAGATAATGTACATTCCTTTAAAGCTTATTCTGCGAACCGTTCTTAAGGTCTCATTTTTCGTGGCAAGTTAAAAATTGAAAGCACTTATATAGAAAATATATACACATTTATTAAGCCAACTGCAAACATGCTTAATACATTATCTTTGTGTTAGAATATATGCAACATTATCTTACGGCCGGACCTCAATGTAACAAAATTGTTACGTTGGTTCGCAGCCAAAGCAAAGCACATCAACGACCTTGCCCAAATATGTCCGAACAGTAACCGCCGGGTGGTACGCGTCCTGTACGTCCGGCAGCATTGCCAGCTGTGGATATACCAGCGGCGGCAACAACTTTGGCTGGTGTCTTCTCACCTCCGACTTGCTCCTTTTCGGTGTCGACTTTCTTCACCTCGCCCGCAACATCGTCCGTTTTCTTTTCGATGGTTGCACCCTTGGCAGCATTTTCGCTGCAGGAGTCATCCAGCGTCTTAGATTTTGAGCGCGAACCTCTCACCTGGTCTTCGTTTCCGAAAACTATAGAAGAGTGTCCTCCACCGGAGCCGCCAAGCAAGCGAATTGAAGAACGCTCTTTCTCGCTCAGTCCAACAGTTACATGTTTTGCCGGCATATTGATGGATGTCGCACGATTTTTATGTTTATTTACTTTAGAAAATTTTGAAATTTATTTCGGTCTATTTTTTTCAGGCAGTCTAGCCTGAGATGTGTTATGCTGAACGATTGAAAGTATTATGAATATTATAAATTTTTCCTATGACATTATATATCTTTGCCTACTATTTTACAAAAGGATTTACTTAATTCTAAAGCCAAAATAATGGGCTACTGCTTCATACAAAAAGTTTCGGTTGGAATTAAGTTTGAGTATTGTGAGCGTGATACTCAGCTCTGAAGGGACTTACGCATACTAAGTTTATGCAAATATTGGGTTTTCAGTAGGAACATCACAATTTGGAATTTGAATATAAATTCACCCTCAAATCTTTTCAGCATCTTTCAGAGTCAAGAGCGTCGGTCATGGCTTATTTTTTATCATTATGAAGTTCACGAAGAAGCAACATATGGTTATTATAAAAAATGACAACCGACAGCCTTAAGAGCGCTTGCTCCAAGTTTCGGTAGTAATAATCATCCATAATGGGTTAATTCAAGTCATTAGTTTCAGTGTTCGAAGGACGAAGTAGCGAAGACATCACAGCCCCAAGTGCTTCAGTTCAAAATGGAATAAATATATTGATTCCAGGCCGTTCACATAGTTATGGGAGTTTCTAAAACCAAATAAAGTAATTCTATATTAAGGGGCACACCTAGTGTGATAGCCTAAAAAAAGACGATTTTTGGGAATTTAAAAAAAAAACAACTGTATCAATTGTTTTAAAATTTTAAGGATATATTTATACATATTTTAAGAATACACAGTAACATTTTTGAAGATAAAAATTAAATATTTTTCGAGTTACACGCGATCTCCGACGGCGCAAAAAAAAAAGGTCCTCCACTGCTGCAGTGATTCCGGTCTTCTCCGTGGATGAAATCTAAAAAAATTCTCGTTAAACTAGAAAATATTGTCCGTGCAATGACCCGCGGTCGAAAAAAAAATCAAAAATTGACAAAATGGCTGCGTTTTTTTTAAAAAAGTTGAATTTTACCCAAAATTTTGGCCGTTTTTGGCCTGCCAAAATTCGATTTTTGATTAGATCAAAAAACTGGAGGGTCATTGTATGGAGAAATATATACAGAACATGCAGAAAAATTGATAGTGATCGGATCATTTGTTTTCGAGTTATCACTGCAGCAAATTCGAAAAATGCTGTTTCGAGAAAAAAGCGTTTAAAGAAAAAAGGGACGTTTTCACTGTTATAAATGGATTAAAATCACACTTACAACTAATCTGCTATTCCAGGCCCATATAAGTTTTTTTTTTACAAGTTTTGCACACCACTATTTTTAAAGGTATAACTTATTGAAATATGAAAAAAATCGATTTTTTTAAAATTTCACACTAGGTGTGCCCCTTAAGATCTTAGCGTCCTATCCATCATTTGAAGCTCCGAAACTTCTCCGCTTGGGCGCTGCAAAAGTTTAAAGAAAATCCTGAAATTCTTTAAAAAATATCTTCAGCAATGTAGTTCAATTTTGGCTTGATGTACTTCAAGTGGCTCCATTCATCCTCCGTTCACAAGCCATGACCGTGTGGTATGAATAGGCTAGGGTGTGATTGGACCAAATGTTTTCCTGTCATGCCCCAAGCCCTGCAACCAGGCCAGTGCACCTTTTAAAATTTTATGTGCTGGATTCAACTCGACGCCAACTTTAATATGACTAAAAATCCTGTCGTAATATTTCTCTCAAAGACTTCCAACGCCGTTTCATCTGACTCAATCGCGGTACATGTCTCTGCGCCGTACTGTAGGACCGGGAGTATCAGCGTCTTATAGATCTTGATTTCGTCTTCCGAGAGAGGGCTTTACTTTTAATTTGCTTGTTCAGCCCAAAATATCATCTATTTGCAAGCGTTATTCTTTGCCTGATCTTCAGGCTGAGTTTGTTGTTGCTGTTTTTTTCGGATCCAAGGTAGAAGAAGTTTTCTATAATATTGAAGTTAAAATTCTCCATCGTCGCTGACAGTCCATGACGACGTACGAATAGTACTTAGTACTTCGTATTGCCCTCATTCACCGCTACACCCATGAACCCAGACTATTTTTTAATATCTGGGACTGATGCCATTCTTAAATGCCGATGATATCAATATCATCCGCGTATTCGAGCAGCATAACTTTCTTTAGGAAGAACGAGCCCAATGTTCTCTATGTACGGGCACTGGCGTAAGATGTATCATCAGAAGATTGTTGAAATCGCAAGACAGCACATCATCTTGCCTGAAACATCTTTTGGTATCAAAGAGTGCGGAGAGGTTCAATCTTACCTTGACAACTCTTTGTGTGCGTGATATCGCCATCATGCAAAGACGAACCATCTTTGCGGGCATCGAAAAACTTCGTACAACGGAGCGTGACAATAGGTTAGAATAATGACTCCTCCATAATCTCAGTGATTCCCTTGCATCTGTATCTAGATTTATACTTTCGTCTATACAAAAAGTTACTCCGGACTTCAAACATTCGGTCAGACGTGGCTTATGGGTTGCTGGAATCATTGATGCGTTATTTTTGAATGGCGAATATGCGCGAAGCCTTACGATATTGATGTATGATAATTAAGTTAAAGCAATGCTAATTTGATGTCCGTGATGTAGGAGATATTTGGTTTGAAGTATTACTATTCGGACCGGTGCATCGTGTCATACCACAATTCTCCACATTTATTGAACTTTGACGAAGTCAGTTTAAGAGAATGAAGAAGAAAGAAAACAAATTCTTCATTTTTGAACCTATTGTTCCTTAAAAGTTATCATAAATATTGCACACCACTTGAAGTACGCCGTAGGCTAATATTGGGCAAGTATAGCATTCTGCTGCATTTGCAGATAATGTGGCGCCGCCACTGATGGTCCAATCGACAAAACCAGCGACCAGCTACAGCTCTACGACAACAGAAAGCTAAAGAAGATGTATCGAGTGTGAGCAGCAAAGAAAATGGCGTTTTGTAATCAAAAACTTTTTCACTTTTATCATTTGGTGATGTAGAAGAAATGAACACATGAAGATGGTAGACAGAGACCGAAAGTGTGAGCGAGAGAGAGAGAGAGATAGTAAAAACAATAAAAAGCGAAAATAAAACGAAACGAAACCCATTGCCATGGTTCCGGAAAGTTTGCGCCTTTACAATTCAAGTGGCGAGCGTTGGTGGCAATGCTGATGGCCGGAATGAAGCGTTGGAACGTTGAGAAGCGAACGAGCATGCTTGCATATGTGAGTTTGGCTTGGGGGGAGGTGGGGTCTTTGGGCATGGTAATGGGTTGTCTGTGCGGTTCTGTAGCATAAAACCCGGAAAACAAGGAAAGAAAGTCAAAGAACAAATACCTACTGCTTGACACACACACACATATATATACATACATACATGCATCTGCGGACAACAAAGTCAGGCAGGCAGCTGCAATGGATATCGTCGTGCTCTAGAGACCAAATGGAAACTTAAGCCTTTCTTTTGTGCGCGCACCAAGGACTCTCACACACACACACTCACGTAGATGCACAGAAAAACTCCCCGCATACACCTACACACGAGATGCGCTGTCCATGGACGCGAAATGTCAGTGCCGCCTATTGGATGAACGTGTCCTGCAAAGTGCAAAAAGGGATGTGTTGCTATACAATTTTAAATGATTTTACACCATGCAACAAGAATTATTTCTGGCGTTATTTTTTTTAAGCAATTTTTATTCGCCTGCTCTATGATCTTCTATAAATAAACTTTTCAGCTAATTTTGACATTCTGGTTTTCTCCATGTGAAAGAGCATCTAAAACTATTTCCGAATTGGCGAAAAAGAGCAAAATGATTTTATGACACCTAAGCCCCCCTCTTCATAGACCAGGACACATATTAAGATACCATTAAGGATACATTTATCCGCAACACAGCGCAACAAGCCATATCCTTCTAACTAAGTCCGTCTGTCTGAGCTTTATATGCTCCAAAATGCAATCATTATTTTAGATATTTATTTTAGGCTTGGTAATATTCAAGATGTGGCCACTGTAAGGTACTGCTCTTATAGAAAAATGTTATATTTTAAGCTATTAACTTTTGATATGGCGTCATCTGTCATCGTGTCTAGCATAACTGATGTCACTAGGCTTCTATGCACCCTAACGGTTCATAATTTATGAATACCCATGGATGATGCAACCAATAATGCATACTAATACTTTCACTTCTCTTTTTTTTTTTTTTTTAATTTTTACAACAATTAAATTTAAAGACTATACAATTTTGTTGTGCTGTGTAACATATTTTTTTGTCTCTGTGTACAGCGTGTCTAGTGTCCATAGATTGTCTACTCCACACGTGCACCAGGCCGTGAGCCATCCAGGACATTTTTGTGCATTCCTTACTGCACTCATTCGTTCGTTTGTTCGTTTGTCGTTAATAAGCGCACAAATCCTAATGGCCCACAATGCTGCTGCCGCCACCGCTGCCACCGACGCTGCCGCTGCCGCTGTCACATATCCTGAGAATTTACTTGCCCGCTTTCCTTACAGCACCTCTTCTTGCATATTGTGACATTTTGGTTCTTTTAGTTCAACTCGACAAGGCTCGGCACGGCACTGCTCGGCTTGCCTCGACTCGCCTTGGCTCACTCCGTTGTCCAGAGCACATAAAAATGGAAAATAATGAACAAAAGAATCATTAAGCCGGGCGAGTATACGACTATATATGTGTCTATATGTATGTGCATATGCATGTATACACATGTGTATGCCATTCTGCCGCCCTGACCACCGCCGCCTTCGCTATACCTTTCACTCATAAAGTATTCGGGCCGTCGCACCATTTCGATTCCATGCCATGCCGCCACTCGTTCTGGACACAAAGTGTATTCTCGAAAACAGCAACGGTGCCGTGCAATTGTGGCAGGACGATTGTGGTCTGTGGGCGGTTGGCTGGCTGGCTGACTGGTTTGGTCCTTGCTGCATGGCTGGCTGGCATTCAATGACTTCGCCAACTTTTTGTTTTCCCACTTTTTGTGGTGTTTTTTGTTTGCGTTTATTTCTATTTTCAGTAAGTTTTTTGTTTTCGCTTGGATTTTCATATCCTTTTCTTTCCCCGTATGTAGATAAGAGTGCAGTTTTAAATTTGCATCGCTCGCATGTCCACCATTTTATTTGCTATTTCGACAGCAATGACGACAAATGGCGTTGGGACAGAGAGATGGCAGAAAACCCGAAAACAATAACCCATTCTATTTGTTCCACCGCTCTCACCACACACCTACTACTGCCGCCAAGGACTTTCATCATCATCATCAACATCATCCATGGGGACTATATGCATTCGCATTTGCATTCGCACAATGAACGAACGAACGCATTCAGCTTTAATGCACTCGATTAAGTTGCACACGAGTGCGACATGTGCAATTAAGTCCTTGCGTGCATTCGTCCATCCCTTTGCTCGTTCGCATGCCTGCATCAAGGATTCTATTTAAACGAATGCATACAAAATATGCATCGACTTGACGCTTTGAGTCTTTTTTAACAAAAATAAAAAACAAATTAATCGAAGCCAGAATGCATTCATTAATATTTTGCTATTGTCTCCCTCCGCTGTTTTACTCCTCCAAATATAAAAAAGGACACAAATTATTTAAAACAAATAGAGAGTTTTTTTTTCGCTTAAGTCACCGATTTAATGTTCTACAACTATTAACAAATTGTCAGAAAAAAAAATCATTTCCGGCAAATTTGAATCCTTTTGTAAACTAACTTTAAATGAATTTAAGAAAGGATTCGTATCTTCGTGAATTTATTTACAATTAGAGTACTATTACCATGCTTGGCGATTTCAACATCAAAACGAGAAAGGAAAAAATATTCGCCCACAGATCAGAATCAGAATCAATTTAACCAATAGGAACAACTGAATTAAATTTCTTAATAGACTACATGGCATTTTCAGGATAGGAATGACCGTCTTCAAACAATTGGTGGAAGAAATAATGGAGTGCAAGCGGTCATGCTTTAGAATGACCATCTATGGAGAGAACTTCGCATGAACTGGCACCTTTCCAAGTGCAGGTTTCACTAAAAAATGGATGTAGGGCCATAAAAAATTAAATGGACCACTACCAAGTAGGCTATTATCAAAGAGACTTCCACTAAAATAACCACTACCAAGTGGGCCAACACCAAATAGATCACCATTAAAGATAGTTCCACTAAACTGTAGACCACCAAATGAAGCACTACCAATTGGACCACTATCAAATGGACCACCATTACAACCACTATCAAATGGACCACCATTAAAGAAACATCTACTAAATGAACCACGATCCATTGGCCCACCAAATGGACCACCATTAAAAAAAGTTTCACTAAATGTACCACTACCAATTGGACCATCAGCAAATAGATCACCGTTAAAGAGAGATTCACTAAACCATTACCAATTGGAGCACCGTAAAATGAATTAACTTTAAAGGGAGTTCCACTACATGGGCTAATACCAAATTGACCTCCAACAAATGATTCACCATCAAAGAGACTTTTACTAAATGAACCACTATCAATTGACCCACCAAATGGGGCATCATTAAAGGAACTTCCACTCAATGGACCACTACAAATCGGACCACCACCAAGTGGATTACCATTAAAAAAATTTCAACTAAATAGATCACTACCAAATAGAGCACCACTAAATGGACCATCATAAAGTGACTTCCACTAAATAAACCACCACCAAATGGACCACCAATAAAGAACTTACACTAAATATATCACTACCAAATGAACCCCCACCAAATTGACCATCATAACTCATTTTGCAAATATTGACGTCAGCAATAATCGAAGCAAGCTTGCTAATTTTTTGTTGTATACAGTGAAGTACTAAACAGGCTACAAAATGTTATTTACTTCACAAGTAACATGTTCTCCGCCTCTTCACTTATTGCAACCGCGCCACCAAACGAAACTTTCTTACAAAGCAACCGTTTCCCAAAAATTGCTGCTACGATTTTCGATTTCAAAACAATGCAATTGAAGTCCGATTAAAATTAAACTTTCTGCTATTTCACATCAGAAGCATTGAATTTTGTGTTCATTGACAGAATAAGCGACCGTTAAACTGTTAAACCGTTTAACTGGGCATTGGGAAAGTCGCCCATAAACTAGCAATATTCATCCGCTGCGCTGCAAATATTCTGTTTTCATTATTTCATGCTTAGCAAATATTTTGCACAAATTATACAAGATACTTTATTTCATACAGTTTCGATTGCAACATGTTGCAAGTTCGTTACGCTGCAAACATGTTCGTAGAAATCGTAGCAGGACCGTATGAGTTTTATATTCAACACAACGACACGATTATCCTTGCTGCTTTTTCTTGTTTGCTGTGCGCAGCGCGGCGCGTCGTGCTGACAGCGCAGTTTTCATTGGTGTTGCAGCCGGCGGCATTACACATACTGTGGGTGAGTATGTGTGTGAATGTAGCACACTTTTGAATGACCACAACCGGTCAATGCAGGACATGTGGGTGGGCGAGTATGCACATACACACGCACACACATGTATCATATGTTATC
Organism: Leucophenga maculata; assembly: GCA_035044805.1. Lineage (NCBI taxonomy): Eukaryota > Metazoa > Arthropoda > Insecta > Diptera > Drosophilidae > Leucophenga > Leucophenga maculata. The sequence continues at coordinate 1,677,906 of JAWNNP010000387.1, forward strand.
TATATGTGTTTACTGTTTACACATGTGGAGCCTGCTGGGAATTCCGTCATAGCATACATTCGGGCGTAAACTTTTGCAGGACATTTCAGTTTGAGCATGGAATACAAGTATGTGTGCAAAAGTATCAATGCCAATCGGATGACCGCTCTGGCGTATACAATTCGGACAGCATTGGTCGGTAGAGATTGCGTTTGAAGTGGGTGGAGCGCATCGCATGGATATTGGACGGCCTCTTTGTGTGGGCGTGTGTGGTCAAGCGTATACAGTTACAAAGGATAACAGCGTCGCTGCGCTGCGCTGCGCTGCGCTGACACGACAGCAATGTGAATGCGATGCTGTGTTTTAGTTTTATATTTCTAAAGAATATTTTAAAAGCTTTTGAGAGTGTTGGCAACAGTCATAAGGATATACGCAAGGACTTTTGCGCATAGTGCTGTATTTGTAGTTGTTTGCACGAGTTTGTTTGGCATATCAAAATTTTGTTTATGTGCTCTTCACTCAAATTGTTTGAATAGTTTTTTGTAATCATATATATATATATATATATATATATATATATATATATATATATATATATATATATATATATATATATATATGACAAAGCAGGTAAAAAGAATACATTAAAAATGTTAGAATCATTTCTGATCTGATCTATCTTGCATTAAAATCCAAATGGACCACTGTCATATAGGCTACCATTAAAGAAAATTTCCACCAAGTGTTCCACTACCAAATGGACCACTACAAATGGGACCAGCACTGCCACTAAAGAAGCTTCCACTACCAAATGGCCCACTACAAATGGGACCAGCACCAAATGAACTACCACTAAAGAAGCTTCCACTAATTGGACCACTACCAAATGGACCATCTCCAAATGGACCACCACTAAAGATACCTCCACTAAATGAACCACTATTAATTGGCCCACCATTAAAAACACTTCCACTAAATGTACCACCACCAAGTAGACCATCATTAAATAGGCCTCCACTAAATGGACCACTACCAAATGGACCAATCACCAAATCGATCTCCATTAAAGAGAGTTCCACCAAGTGGGCCTCCACCAAATAGACCACTATAAATTGGAACACCACCAAATAGATTACCACTAAAGAAACTTCCACTAAATGGTCCACTACCAAATGGACCATCACCAATTGGACCATAATTAAAGAGACTTACATTAAATGGACCACTACCAAAGCTTCCACTAAACAGACCACCACCAAATTGAAGACTAGCAAATATACTACCATTAAATGGACCATTAATAAAGAGACTCACACCAAATGGGCCACTACCAAATGGACCTTCACCTAATATTTCAATTCTTTTAAGGTAAAACTAGAGCTTTGATACCAACCAAAATAAATTGCGGTAACAATTTTGGAGTAAGATTTCGTGGCGTTCAATTCAGGCAAAAAGAGAACACTTCACCAAGAAATATTGGTAAGCTTAATAGTCGATGCGATCAACTGTGCTGAAGAAAAAAACTCACAGAATATCTTAATTAAATGTTACCATATATACCTAGGCGTACTCCTGATCTAATCTATCTTACATATATAACTCTTACATAATTTTCCAGATAGGGTTGTATGAAAAAGTTTTGTTCATAGGCGTATATGAACTGGTATATATAAACTATGTTAATCTTAATAAAATATTCAATAAAGGTATTTATCGGACCTCAAAAATTGGTAGAAACGATATAGACATGTCCGTCTGTCTGGATAACGATAATTTGGAGAGTACATATACATATTAAGATAGAGTCTTTAAGTTTGTATATTTAGTCTCTAATTTTTGCTAGCATTCAATAAACTTACCAACCCTTCTCTAAGAGGTAATTTCTTAGTATTTATGAAATGGAATTTTTTTTTCTTGCTATTTCAGCTAAAAAGGCCAATTTATTGCATACTTATTATTATGAAGTTTTATATTTGTTCAATTTAATACAAATCTTGCATCAATTTTGAAACACCCTGTATATATATATATCAGATGTAAATAGTTTTAGTTAAAATAAAGCAATTTAAAACTATTTTGTTAAAATTATCAACAAATCCTACACTTCACATTCACACTACATTCTACGTGTATTTGTGTATATTGAATACACTACATTGTAATACATATATAAAAAGCCTTGCATTGCCATATATTAAATTTAGTTGCATGTCCCGAAACTATTTCTATTTATGAAGCAAAAAGTGCATTCACATATGCACAGTTCGGCATTGTTTGCATAAGGGGTGCCTTTTTGATATGCAAACTTAAGGGGATGTTTCGGGAATGTTTTGCAGCGACATCTGTTGAGCAAAATTGTTTATAAAAAGCTTCCTCAAAGTATGCTATAAATATTGTACAAACGATCAGGACTTGTTGCATATCCTTACAAAAATTTTATAGCATACTTTTAGCTGCTGATATTTGATGCAATAACGATCGTATGGCAAGATCGAAACAAGTGTTGCATACTTTTAGCCGACATGTGCTATAATTATGGCATCTATAATGCGAATTGGCTCTTATTAGAATACGGGGAAAACACAAGTTGGGATATATATATATATATATATTTATATATATATTTATATATATAAATATGTATAAATATTTATATATGAAGGACTTAACTATATTATGCCCTGCGCACATACAGTCGTTTAAAAAAATTTTCGCACCAAATTCATATAAGAATATTTATTGGAATATGTATGTCTATATTACGCTCTACGAACCAGAGCTCGCATATAAGAGTTAACCGTTTTTCTCTTTGCGGTCTTTGCACTTTTTCACTTTGCCTTGCTGGCAATATTGCCCTCTCGTTTCCATAAAACTGTTGGAAAAATCAACAGACTTTAATTTCAAAGAACACCAATGCGGAGGTACTAAAAAGAGAACTACTGAATTGATGCCCATTAACAAGAAAGATATATGTTTCTATTTTTTTTCCAATGCCAATAAATTAAATTAATTTTTTTTGGTATAAAAAAGTCTTCAGGCCAATGCACTTGACTTCATTGATGCAGATGATCCTGTATTGCAAAATTCAAGCACATGCGAAAATATACAGAATTTTTTCAAAGAACACTAATAAAAAGCTACTTGAGGAGTGGATTGAAACCTAAGTTAACTTAAACACTCAATTTGATACTGGAATTGATTGAATGATGCTGTTGAGAGTTTTACTAATGTGATTCAGGAAGCTACCTATACGTCAATCCGCTGACGACTCCGGTTCTTTATGCAGGAAAAAGGGATATTGCACAGAGCATGAAATGTGATGAAACTCTTTTAAACAGGACAACAAAGCAATTGAGCAGTTACTATTTGAGAATAAAAATAATGCTACCGATTTTTTTCTAAAAAGAAGCAGTATACCTATAAACACTTTAAAAAAAAAAATTTAACTGGTTGCAAAACGAAATTGACATGTACACCAAATTTTATCACTGTACCCTAAATCGATTCAAACATATGTTGAATATTGCTTATCGCATCTGTAGTGGACGTGGCATCGCCTCATACAATTTCGACTAGACTCTACATGATTACTTCTCCCAATTTCATTAACATGTATACCAAATTTTATCTCCGTACCTCATGTGAATGGAAAGATCTGATGAATTTTGTTAATCGATTGTATAGTGCGTGGCTTCTCATCTTAACTTCGGAGGGATCCCTTCATCAGATCCTGACTGACCATCACAAGAGTAAGGGTATACAAAGGGTATACCAAACATCAAAATCGGTTCAAAAACGACGAAGTTATCCGCGAACATACATACAAAATATATATACGATCGGATTGAGAACTTCCTCCTTTTTTAAAGACGGTTAAAAAGGCTAAAGAAAACAAACAATCCAATTAGCGATGCGCAACGGAACTTAGCGTGCTTTTTTTGGCCTTGGTCGATTCTTAGCGCTTTTGGTCTCAACCAAACGCCTATGTTTCATCACCGGCTATGACCTTTTTGAGCCAATTTGTATTATCGTGGAAGTTATTCAACTGCTCCTGAGCGATGCGAATGCAATGGTTCTTTTAATAAAAAATTTAGCAATTTCAGAAAAAACCGCGCTGTCACATATTTCATACATAAAACCTATGAAAAAGTTGCATGGCAGGAGTCACCCCCATATACCTATATCTTCAGCAACTATTCTAATAGCACAACACCACAATAATTGCACTAAAAAGGATGTTATTTAAGGATAGAAACAAAAAATAAGAAAATTTAAAGACCAAAAATACATAAGAAGGGATCCTTACGTTCAATAATGTCTGAGGGTACTTTCCACATGATTACAAAAGCGCTCCGTTTCGATAAAGTTTCGAGTCGAAGGTAGCTGCGTAGCAACGATAAATTTGCTTCTATTCGTGAAATGTAGGACCATTGGAAACTTTTTGAAATCTTTAGGCCCTGTACCGAAGGTACAAGAGCCTATTGGTTTTGTGCAAATGTATGTAGCAGGTAGAAATAATAATCGGAGACCCCCTAAAGTTACCCCCATTATGGTCAGGAGCGATAGAGGAGTCGATATAGACATGTCCGTCTGTCCGTCTGGCCGTCCGTATGAACGAAAGGATCTCGGAAACGGTAATAGATAGAGACTTCGTGTTTTTTGCATTCGACTAGGACTGCTCCGGAATTTTACAAGTTTATTTTAAAATTTTGCCCCTCCCCCCTTCCCCATAAAATCACCCCCAAGGGTACATGCCCCGAGCAGGGACCCTGGCATCCAGGACATCCATACACAAGGGTGTAGAAGGCTTAAAAAACCAATAGACACGACTTAGATAAAATTCAAAAAAAAAAATATATTGTACTGCGTTAGCTAATATTGTTTCGGCTAGTAAAACAACAGATGATCAACAGCGAGCAGATTAGAATCAGCTTACACATGAGCAACAAAGAACAAACGAGCAATAGCGGACAGATAATCTAGAGCGGACAGATAAACTACAGCGAACAAATGATCAACGGCGAACAAACGAGCAACAGCGGACAGGAGTCCAACTCGGATAGCGAAGCTGAACGGACGTGTTCGCGGACAACAGCAGCTGGGACAAGACAAAACCAGAGACAGCGACAGCAGACATAGCAACGACAACAGCGGTGAATACAACGGCGGTGACAGCATACGAAACAACAGCAACGCCAGTAGTAGCATCAGCGGGGCAACGGCAGAAATTATTTTAGTTATTAGATTTACCTAATAAAAGCTGCGCTCAGATCCGAGTTAGGCCATAAGCATCTGTTTGTACAAATAGTAAATAATAAATTTGAATTAAAAAAACAAAACTAAGTCGTGGTCATTCCTGGAAATTTCCAACTGCCAGTGGTTACTGAAATTATAAAAATTTCTGTAACGAACGCCTGGGCATCCGGCGAGCATACCTCGGCCTGTGCCTCGTTACAGTGGCCATGCCATTGCAAGGCAATGCTTACCCTTCTATATATTAATTTATTATTTTTATTGACAAAAAATTAAATTAAAATTGAGACGACGACATCTCGTTTAAAACATTTTCTAATAATGAAGTTTCTGTTTTAATAGTTGGTATGAAAGCCTACGGAGATGCTTTTAAAATTAATTTTTTATTGGACATTTTTTCAAAAGTTTGCTTTGCTAATTATTCAGAACTATACTTTTTTCGTATATATTGGAGAATGCAGCAGTGGCTCAACTTTTTACTCATACCGAGCTTTGTCGGCAATCTCAGCCGCCAGACTGGATTTTCCCAGCTTAGTGCTACTGTTTTGTGGATGTATGCGAGTTACTGACTCAGATGCATACCCAAATAGCAAACATACCATTTATTTCAGGTATCACCAAGCGCAACAGTACAGCTCACCATATGCTGAAGTCTGGCAGAAACTTCTGTGAAATCTTTATCGTTTGTTTTGAGTAAAGCACCGGTCCAAGGATACTTACCTGAACTACTCCCGCTCCAATGCAACGATCCATTAATTGGTGGCGAAACAAGTTCGTCCAAAGCATGTGGGATGTACTAAGCTGCTGGGAGGAAAGACTTAATAAGCACATCATTTCCATTTCTAGAAGTGCTTTAGCAATTCAACCATCCGCACACCTTCATAGCCGAGGGCTTTGATGGATTTGCTTCACTTTAAAGCAGACACTATTGAATTTCTTAGCTTGACGTGCCCAATGAACCAACCAAAACCTATTGCTCAATGGGATGAAGTTGAAGGAGAAAGTAAAATACTTTTTTGCTAAAGATATATACGGATCGAATAAAAGCAAGAGATCATCCACTGGATTATCAGACAAGAAACCCATTTATTTTCTGAACTCCTTTGGATTTTGGGTGTTTCCAGTTTTCAAGAATAGTACCTGCCAATTATTGTTGGACCTCTGTATGAAATATGAAGGATGGATTAAAAACACCGGATTCATGACTTAGACTTAATTATTTCTATTGAGTTTCTCTTTGTCAGGGTTAAATTACAAATTCTGCAATTGAACTAAAAACTTTTTGGGAATTTTTGATTGCTGGCTCAAGTTCAACGAAGAAGCGATTAAGCGACACCTGCAAGGACTGATGACGCTGCGGCATTTCACGCATTCAGCGTATCTGGATCATCAAAAATTCGCAGATACAAAATATCGTTACTATTCGGGTAATGCATATGTGAAGCGCAGAGCAGTCTGACGGGGTGCAACCAGAACAGAGTTATATGAAATAGTTTCAATAAATTGGCGAAAAGTGAATTTAAGCGCAGTCAGTATACCAAAAATATGTCTCCACTATATGAAGTATATTTGGTATATATCAAGTTTGTTCTATTTAGACTCTCCTAAACCTTATTCAGATAACTTGTGTGGCATTGCTCGATGAAGATGCGTGCCAAACGCAAAAAGAACCTGCAAAAGCTTTGGGAGTTAATCAAGCAACTATTTCCAGACGCAGTTTAAAAGCGTTGGGATTCATCCAAAAGCTCGGAAATTGGGTGCCGTAGAAATTGAGACATCAAACGCCGATTCTGCATGTCAGAGATTTTGCTTGAACGCCACAAAAAGAAGTAATTTTTGCATTGGATTGTCACTGGTGATGAAAAATGGATTCTTTACGATAACCCCAAGCGCAAGAAATCGTAAGTGCAGCCTGGCCAACCCTCAACAACCACGGCTTAGCCGAATAACCATGGAGGGATCACAAGGGTGTGTTGTATTATGAGCTCTTGAAATCGGCTCAGACGATCAAAGGGAACCTCTACTGAACACAATTGCTTCGTTTAAGACGACCAGAATATGTGACACATATCCATAATTTTCCATATGGAAAACAGGGGGTGGAAAGCTCTACCTCACCCGCCCTATAGCTCAGACATGGCCTTCATGATTACTACTTCAGATCAAAGCAAAATGCCTTCACCGGAATACGTTTCACTTCAGAAGAAGGCACAAAAAATTGGCTCGGAGAAGTTCTTTTGAGATGGAATAAACTGCCAGAAAGATGGGGAAGCTTCGTAGCCTCCGATGGAAAATATTTTGAACACTGTACTCATGTGTTGGTCATTCTCCATATCCGTCTTTGCTCGAAATTTTTTTTAATGCCCATGAAATGAAATAGTTTTGCACATATGCCGAATACCGAAGAAAGTTTTGTACTCTTAAAATTACAACCAAAATGTTAATCAATATTAAATGCTAAAAGCGAGCAATTGTAGTGTACATTTGTAGAGACTTACCTTACCCAATTATTGCAATGAAAAGAGAGCAGCTTCTACTATATTTGATTTGTTTTAAATCTTATTAACGAGTTTGTATTCGGCGATTTTAAGCGATTATTATTTTTATTTTAATATAATTTTTATTATTATTTTTATTTTATTATAATTTTTATTATTATTTTTATTTTATTATAATTTTTATTATTAGTTTTATTTTATTATAATTTTTATTATTATTTTTATTTTATTATAATTTTTATTATTATTTTTATTTTATTATTATTTTTATTTTATTATAAATAATTTGAATTAGATTTTGCAATTTACAGAATTCCACAGAATTCTATGGCATAGGAGAGAGCAGCAGCTTCATTTGCTTTGCATTATTTCATCATCAAACACTCGAAAAAAACAACAACAAAAAATGAGAGCAGCTTCGTTGGCTCCGCTTTATAGATGCTCGCTCACAAGAGAATAAACACAATTTCGAATTGGAAAATAAAACACAAGACAAGCCAAATTTAATTGCAAAAATATATTTAATTGATTGCTTTTATTCAATAACGGAACTTTCACACACACACACACACATTTTTAAACCAATTTTTTTTTTGTATTTTACTTTGCTTTGCATTTTACACTTTGGCTTAGCCTTGCAATATAAAGAGCGCATTTGCTTTGCTTTCAAACACAAAAAAAAAAGAAACAAAAAAAAAACAAGCCAAATTTTATTGGAAAAACTTATTTTAATGAAGTAACACTTTGCAAACACTTTAATCTGAACTTTCATCGATTTTATTTATCACTTTGCACTTTATTTTGTTAAATAATTTAACACAAATTATTTCAATTAAATTTCTTCACTTTCACACACACGCGACACGCATTTGACTTTATCATTGACCGACGCGCAACTAACTCTTCTCATTGTCTTCAAATTCTTCTACTTCTTCTTCTGACACCCGTCATGTAAGAACAACAAAATCTGCACTCTTTGACCTTGGATGAATATTGATGAATATTATGATGCATTAGTAGCGAAAGAGAATGGGAGCGCGCTGGCCACTATCAATTGGCAAAATAAATGTTACAAAAAAATCAATGGAAAATTCCTATGCAATGAGAAGAGTGCAAGCAAGAACAGTATGCAATAGTTTGACCGATAATTTGAAGATGCTCGACTTGAGAAGAGATTACGCTTCTTTAGTACCGTTACTCTCAATTTCAATTTGAATCTGTACTCGAGTTAAAACATGAAAAATGATTAAAAAATGAAATTTTAATTGTTTGAAAGATGCTTAAAGAGTTTTTAATTAAATACAAAAACAAAATTTATGCAAAATTGATTGCATGGATTACATGGTGGAACTCAAACTTGGTTAGTGGACAACGTAGTAGAGAAAGATGTTGGTTCAAGCTTCGGCTTTTTTCTGTTTCCAATGTATTTGGTTCTGTTAAATTCGAAAATCATATTGAAACATTTTTCTATGGATAGTTTTTCGAGATTTGCGCAATTTTTTTGTTTATTTTTGTTTTCGGTATTACTATTTAGTTAGACTGCTTGCAATGACTTAAAGAAGTGGTTGGATATGCTATAAATTAGCAACATTCATGTCCATCTATTCGTCTGTCTGAGTAATTGAAGTTTGGGTACCGCTCTTGTACTTACTACTTGTTCTCTCCATTCTTTGCAAATGAGAAAAAAAGGCATTTTTTATGATTCTCAAATTTTTTATATTTATTTTTTTTTGTTTGTTTGTTTTCATTCTTTCATTTCATCTTCTTTGTTTTTATCTTTAACACAGACAACTATTTTATTTATTAATATTAATTATAATTTATTAATATTATTTTTATTATTAATAGAAAAAAAAATTACACACATTTGGGAAATATGCCGCATGAATATGCTAATATGTTTTTAGAGCATATTTACTTATTTATTTGCTGCTGCTTAAATGTCTCAAGTATAATTTTAAAATTTACAACATTTCTTTTTTAAAGTTTTTCATCTGTTATTATTTTTTTCTTTTTTTTTTGTATTTGTATATGCTTTAATTTTAGTGTGTTGTAGTATGTGTTAATAACTAACTGTAAATATTTACTATAAATAATTTTGATGATAGTTTAATTGCTGATGTTCTATATACCTACATACATAAATCGAATTTATTTGTTTTTATTATTATTTAATTTTTTTTTTAATTACCATATATTATTGTTTGCTTATTTTTTTAATTTAAACATTACAATTTAGCTAAACGATTCTCTGTCTGGGTTTTTTTTTTGTATGCGTGAAGATTTTTGTTAAGAATAAGAACTTATAAAATGAAAATAATAAATAAAACTCAATTTTTTTTATATTTTTCAAATAATTTTCTTTTTATTTCATTTAATTGCAAATATCTTTGTTTACAATTTTTTTACTTTTCATGTAGCATCAACTAATTCAATTAATAGCTCTTTTTATTAGTAACATAATAAAAAAAAAATGTATAAAAATATGCACAGTGTACTTAGTTAATTTTTAAGCAAATAAATAATATTTAAAAGCAAGAAAAAATTTAAATCGAAAGTATTATTAAATATAATTCAATAAGAAAATATTTAATAGTAGCTTCGATTTATTTTTTTTAGTATATAATAAAATATTGAGATAAACTTAATTTTAAAACTAATTTTGACAATTCTCAGCACTTATTTTTTTTTTTTTTCATAAATTTTTTACTAAAAACAAATTTTTGCTGCAAAACAAATTACAAACTTTAAATCAACAGCGAGAAAAAAATTAAGCAAAACAACAAAAACAAAAACATTTGTTGAATGATTTTTTTTTAATGCTTGCACTGAAAAAAATATATTTTTTTAATTTATTCAAAAGAGAAAAAGAATTTTTATTAGTTGTCAGTCTTCTATATCTAGTTATAGTGGTTGTTGTTGTGTGTTCGACTTGTTTGGTTGTTGTTGTTTAAATTTTTTATTTAAAACTTAAATCATTTTTTTTTGTCTTCTTTCAAATTTATATATTATTTTTATCTTTTTTTTAGTTTTACATACAATACAAATGTCACATATATTTTTTTAGTTTTTATAATTTTTTTATTTATTTGCTTATAATTTTCTTTGTTTTTAAACAGCTTAAAACTAATTATATATAATAAAAAAAAAATTTTGTATATATATAATTCTATGCGTATGAAAAAAAATGTTACATATATTTATTGATTACTGTTAATATTTTCTAAACAAAAAAAAAATTTAAAAAAAAATGTATTTTATATTAATTATTTTAAATACGTCTTTAACACTATTTATACAAGTATTTTTTTAAAGTTTTGTTTTTAATTAAATTTTTAAAGATTTTTACTAATATTTTACATAATTGGTTTATTTTATTTGTTAGTTTTTTTTTGTCTTAAAAATTATAAGTATAATTTTTTGTTTAAAATTTTTGTTTGTTTTTTTAGTTAATTTTTATTACTATTATTTTTTTTTTTTTTTTTGCTACATTTATTTAAAAATGTACTTTTCAATTAATTATTTTTTTAATTATTATTTTAGTGTTAGAATTTTTTTTACAAAAGTTCTTATAGATAAAAAGAACACTGGATCGAGTTAAAAAAAAATTATTGCTCAAATAATTTAATTGTTTCAAAAACTAATTTTTTGTTGCTTTCAACAAATGCAGTTGAGGCTTAAAAATTATTAAAAAAAAAATTAATTATTTTAGTTTAAAAAAAAAAGTTAACTGCAAACTTATGATTACATAACGTTTATTGCTTTGGTTTAAAATGCCTCTAAGTCGTTTTGTGCACCTGCCCAACCGTTTTTGTTTATATTTTTTTTTGTTGAAAGATAAGATGGAAACGGTTACAGCACAGTAGTGAGGCAGTGCGCGACCAAGACAATGCCGAACATAATGACGACATGCTAACTGGGGGTTGGGGGGAGGAAATCTTTTTAAAAGATGTGTTTCGATCGAATATGAACTAGAGCTACTACAAAATACAGAGATACATACAAACAACTACAGCTAAGCGCTAAAGAGCAGATATCGAAATGAATCGTATGTAGCGTTGGTCGGCTATATAGAATTTTGATTTAGCTATATACAATAAAGATAAAGAGAGAAAGGGAGAGAGTGAAAAATAGCGTGTTGAAGTGTGAGCAGGGTTGTCGTACTAGACTATACTATATACAAAGTTAAACCACGACAAGGGTTGAATTGCGCCTGAGTTGCGTACTCCGCGCCGTAAGAGTGGGTACTTTTTTTTGTTTACTGGCCAAGTACTGTCTAAAAAATGCGGGACATAACACGATTTCGCGTCACGCTCGACAGCTGATGCGTTGTTTGCGCTGGCGGCAGCGTTGGTGTCAGCGACTGCGGCGGCAACGTTTGCAGAGCGTGCTGCAACTGCGGCAGATGAGGCGAATGATGCGTATGTGGATGCGTATGTGGATGATGCAGATGTTGCTGATGTTGATGATGATGATGCAATTGCAGCAAATGATGCGAATGCGGTGTTAAATTGCCGGTGCCAGCACCGACAACACTATTACCGCCGGCGCTGCCTCTGCTCCAGCTACGGAAAAGTCATGCCTCTTCCTTCAACGACATTGGATGCGCTGGCAGACTGGAAGATGCATTGGAATCGTTGTCACCGCTAATGCTGCTCGGCAGTGACATGGCATTGCCGACATTGAAGCTGTGCGGCGGAAATTGTGCCAACGAGCAGGGCGGTGAGAGTTGTTGCGACGGTAGTTGCGCTTGCAAGTGCTGTGCAGCCTGTGCTGCTGCAGCCGCCTGTGCCGCTGCAACAGCGTTTGCAGCATTGGCAGCCGCTGCTGCTGCTTTACCTTGATTGACGACACACTTGCGCATGTGTTTCTCCAGTGTTGACGGCACACTGAATGGCATATCGCAGAAACGACAACGGTAGACGTCCTTGCCGGTGCGGCCGTGCGTTTTCATGTGACGCGTCAATTTGGAGCTCTGTGCGCAGGCATACGAGCAGAGTTCACATTTGTATGGCTTCTCGCCGGTATGCGAGCGTCGATGCACGGTCAAATTGGAACAATTCTTGAAGACTTTGCCGCAAAATTCGCAGGTGTCATTGCGCGTGCGACTCTCCTTCTTCATCATAGGACTCTGCAACAGCGAATTGGCCGAGCCTATGCCCAGCGGTTTCAGTTTCAGATTCTCGAAGAGCGCCTCGTTGCGATGCAACGCTGACATGTTCCACCAGTCACTGTTGTCCATTTTTATGCGTTTCGACAGTTCAAAGGGATTCTGGAATGGATTGAACAGTTGCACACCGGCGGCAGCTGCTGCGGCGGCGTCCTGGTTGGGCGGCTGCTGAAACATATTCTTGGCGAATTCATCACGCAAACGCAGCGCAGCAACCGGCAGGCCGTTCAATTTATCACCAATTTGTGGCGGCATTGGCGAACGTGCGCTGTTGTTGTTGTCGCCGGTAAGCGAGGCGTCTTTGTTGCTCAAATGCTTCAGACTGCCCGACTCCTGTAGCGCCTGTTTGTATGCCTCGGAATATTGTGCAATATTCGAGAGTCCAAACTTGTCCATTAGCTCACCGACAAGCGATGTGGCACCTGTCGCAGCGCCGGTTGTCTTGGGACTTTGACTTTTGCCATCGATGCGGTTGCTGACACTCAAATCTTCGGCTTCATAGTCGAGCACATCTTCGCTCTCATCAATATCATCCTCATCCATGTCATCGTCCATGCCATCCTCATCGGCCAACTCCTCCTCGGGATCAGAGTCATCGTCTGCTTCATTAGTTTCTACGGAATCAGCATTGCTGGCGCCATCCTCCGGCGAGCGATGCACACGCATGTGCTTCATTAGTTTGCTGATGTGTGAACACTCAAACTCACAGGCGGTACACTTGTACGGCTTCTCGCCGCCAGTATGCGTGCGCTGATGCAATATTAGATTATTCTCGAAACGGAATTTCTTATCGCAGAAATTGCATGCATAGGCGCCGTTCTCTTGCTGCAGACTGGAGGGTTTCGAGGGTGGCGTCGAGGCCGAACGCGGCGTTGTATTGAGGGCGCCGTTCTCAGCCGCACCACCCGCTGCACCACCGCCGCCAATATTCGCATGCAGTTCATGTTGACGCCGCTCAGGCGGTGTCAGCGATTGTGGACGCATGCCGCTGTGATTGTTGTTGCTGCTGCTGTTGTTGTTGCTGCTGCTAGCATTGCTGGCATTATGCTGGCCAGCGCTCAACGGTGTCGTCGGAGGTAGTTGTGTATTCGCGGAGGGCGATGGGCTCGCAAAACGTGGCGATTGCTTTTGTCGTGGACTCGGCGAGCTCGAGTTAACAATGTTTCCAGCTCCAGGGCTTGTTGTACCCGCAAGCTGACGCAATCGCTGCGAATAAAAATCCATCTGTGGTTCCAAATTAAGTGCAGCTTGTGCTGGCAACACGGACGCTGCTGCACCGCCGGCTGTACCACCAGATTGATGCTGTTGCGATGACAAAGATGGCGGTGGCAATGCCGCCGGTGGCACCGAACCTCGATGACTGCTGTTATTCGATGGTGGACGTTGTTCACCACCAATAGCACCGATAGCACCACCAGCCAAAACACCGCCTGCAACACCAACACCACCACCGAGTAGTGTAGGAACCTGTGCGCTGGCGCTATTACTGCTACTGTTGGCGCTGCTGTTGCTGCTATTTGTGCCAGCAACATTGCCAGCGGCGGCACCGAATTGTGGGCCGGCAAGTGTATTGGCAGCGGCTACTGCTGCTGCAGCAGCTAAATTGAAGCCATGATGACGAAACTGCTCGCTGACAAGCTGTTCCATGCGATAATGATCGGGATGTGGGCGTGTAAACAGCGGCGTTACGCCAGGAACTACTGGTCCTTGTGCCAGTGCCGGCGGTAGCGGCATACGCAGCAAATTGAACGGATTTGCATGCATTGCATCATGCGGCGGCGGCAGCAAGGCATGATGACGCATACCGCCAACAGCGGCAGCAGCAGCTGCTAAGTTTTGTGCATTCTGCATGGCGGTGGTGAGGCTTGACTGTTGTTGTTGCTGCTGTTGCTGCTGCTGTTGATGTTGTTGTTGCTGTTGTTGCTGTTGATGTTGTACAGCGGCTGCAACTGCAGCGGCTTGTTGTTGCTGCTGATGATGATGTGCTTTATGCTGTTCAACAGCTGCAGCGGCTGCTACTGCAGCACGTTGCTGTTGCAACAAATGGCTGCTTGATGTCGGCGAATGTACGGCACTACTGTTATTGCTGCTGCTGCTTGTATTTGCAATGCTGCTGTTGTTGTTGCTGTTGCTGCTATTGTGGCTAGTGTTGTGGCTGTGGCTGCTGTGACGTTTATGCATGCCACTGCTAGCTGCAACGGCATTACTGCTGCTGTTGTTGATGTTGCTGGTGCAAGCGGAGGATTGCAGCAATGCATGCATTGGCAGTGCACTAATTGTGTTGTTATGATTAGTTATGCTGGCTGCTGTTGTAGCAGCGGCGGAGGCGGTTGCCATTGTTGTTGCGCTGCTATTTAATGCAGCTGGTGTTGCAACGGTCAGTGTGCTGCTGCCGGCTTCAACATAAATCTTAACGCCATGCAAATGCTGTACATGCTGTATAAGACGCCAGGCAGATGTGTAGCGTGTCTTACATGTGGAACAAGTATAGTTGCTGGGTTCTGTAGGAGAAAAGAAAGAAGAAAAAAAACAAATAGAAGCGGTTATAGTTGTGCCATATACTTTAGTTTAGCTACATAATTAATAGTTGCGCATGTGCGACAATCGCAGCTGGCATCGCCTGGCAACTCATTTGCACAATTTCGCTCAGTCATTAAACGTTTTTGAGGTGTGGACGACTGACTGCATCTTGCGTATTGTCTGTGTAGGCCACAGCAGTCTCCAAAGCTTAGCGAAATTTTGTTGTTTGGAGACGCTGTTTCAGCTTGGGCTGCATGGCTGGCTTGCTGGCTGACTGGCTAGCAACACACCTTGATTTCTTGGCTTATTAATTTGAAACCAACGCGATGTTTCGCTTTTGCATGCCCTTTTTACTTGTGTACTATGGCATATGTTTTGATTTCATTTAATTTTTTTACCGCACGCATCTGCGAGCCTTGGCAGCAAGGCGCAGCATCCTACGACCCACACATTTCATTCGATTAAACTCGATTCGCCTATGTAGTATGTACGAACGAGCGAGCGATCTAAACACGTTCATTGTGGCATGTGAACTATGGGCGCAAAAGCAAGCGCTTCCTGTTTCCTAAATACGCGCCTATAAGAAAAAATATAGATGTCGTAGATACACTACACAGAGCAGACTTGCTGCATATAGTTTTAGGCAAACGTTTGTAACAGTGAGTATAATTTAAAAAGTACTGTTAGCAGTTTCTAGGAGCAAGTAAAATGCACTTAAAATGTGAATGCTAAAAAACTACCAACTCTTTCTAGGAAACATTATGGAAATGAAACATATCGAATGGAACATGCTAAAGTTCAAATGACAGCTGAAGTGTATCAACTTTAGAAAACGAAAAAAAGATAAAAAGAAACAGAAACGTTTTTTTGTTTTTTTTTTTTAAATCAAAATCGAAAAGCAATATTAAAATATATATATAAATATATACATATATCGAAAGCAAAGACAACGACACATCTTGCATACAAATCAGCGACAATTTTTTGGCGTCTACTGCTGTTACATATGTATCTATACTTCCTATACACACATACAGACACGTGTAGACAGATAGATCGAAAGAAAAAAAATCGCGCAACATTAAGCAGGATGTCGACAGATTCACTGCCGCAGGATATTATACGGCGCCAAAAATAAAAGAAAGAAACGGCGCCCAAAATCTGTTACAGCGCATAAACCCCCCAAAATAAGCAACGTGCTGCTCCGCCCACAATTTAGCGGATATTGCATTTAACACACTACATGCTGCTGCTGTTGCCAGGATATACACATATAAAGCAAATCCTGCCAAGCCACAAGTGCAAAGAATTTTAAATTGCGTTCGATAGTTTTGCGGTTGCAATTTGTTAATTTTATGTGTTGTGTCGTCTTCGTCGTTGGAGAGAACGGAAATTACAAAGTCGCCATATTGCTAAATTGCCAACTTAAACTACTCATGTTCTTGCTCATGTCTAGTGCAACAGCTGTTGTTTTGCCTCAAAATGAAAAATGATAAATTTTGCAAACACATAAAAAAAAATTATTTTACAAAAAAAAAACAAACCTCAAATGCGTGTGTGTATGTGTTAATGCGTATCCTAAAAATTCAAGCAAAAAAAAAAACTAAACGCACGTAAAACCAATCATGTATATATCTCAAACGAAGGGCGTGCAAGGACATTAAACTGCAGCGTGAGGGTGTTAACGGTCTTAAGTTAAGGCTAGAATTTATGTGCGTATACAAATTGTCAGCGGAGGCGAGTTAAATTGAAGTTGTTATTTATTTTTTTTATTTTTTAGCAAGAAATTTATTAATATTTGCTGTATATGCTGCCGCAATGCATTGTAAGGCGCAGCTAGCAAGTGATAGCGAGTAAGAAAGACAGAGAATCTGTCAAAATCTAGAGTTTATTTTTGCGTTTCTAGTATTGTTAATGATTTTCTAAGTTTACTCCGCACATACTGCACAAACAGATAGATAGACAGAATACATATATAGAATTTAAATTTTTAATTAATTTATATTTTAATTTAATTTAATTTTAAATTATTTTTATAATATTTTTTCGACTGTTACAAATACTTTTTTGTTATGTAACGCATGCAGCATCCTTTTTCACTGCATGCGGCATGTGGCCTGATGCTGCACGTCTTCACTTTCGAATGTAGAAAAATATATTTTACAAAAAACGCATAAAAACGCCAAAGGAACTGTCAAAGGTGAACACGCTTTACATGATTTGGTTACGACCCCGCAGCGTTTAAATCATGTTTCATGCATGCATGCATGCGGGTCGCGCGGGTCTAATATAAAATAACAACGAAATATATGTAAAAAAAGAATTTTAAAAAGGAAAACCCTTTTTTTTGGCATATACAACGGAAATGCAAATGAATCTGACGTCAGATAATTTGTTTTCAATGCCCTTTTACCGCGACAAGCACACTTACTGCAAGGCAGAAATGTCCTTACGTCCTTCTCTCTGTCACATCCGGGTTTAAACTGTCTGCCATGCGCTAAACACTTTCATTGCATAAACAATTAACAAGCGCAGTATAGCCTGTTATGACACGCGCAAAAAGGGGTTGAAAAAAAGGATCATATACACAGGATCGTCATTGCAGATCTGATCTGATCTTTCACTTTTGTTTGCTGGTTTCGTTTTACGTTTTATGTCTATAAAATATGTTGAAATGAGAAATAAATTTCAACAAAAAAATACCCAAAAAAATTAAAGAAGGGATAATAATATATGCGGTAGGTATGCGCGCAGCACGCGTGTAACTTGTTTTTGGCGCGCG
Organism: Leucophenga maculata; assembly: GCA_035044805.1. Classification (NCBI taxonomy): domain Eukaryota; kingdom Metazoa; phylum Arthropoda; class Insecta; order Diptera; family Drosophilidae; genus Leucophenga; species Leucophenga maculata. Next base: position 1,696,108 of record JAWNNP010000387.1, read on the forward strand.
CCTCAGTCAACCGCGTAATAGTTTTATTTATGTTATTTTACTTTAAAATAAATTTTTACTGTCTTACTTTTTCTACAAATAATTGCCAACACAGCATGTTTTATGTTGCTGGCGCCCAAATGTTGCTCTTACTGGCGCCCAAATGTGGGTATCTAGCGAAAAAAAAAATAATAATAACCGCCCGTTGACAAGTGCTATGTGCTAAGTAACCGCAATCCACATCTAAAAATCAGTAGAAGAAAAACAATGGCGACAGCAACAACTGCAAAGGAAACAAGCCAAACGGAAATGGCAAATTGACCGCCTGCCGAACTGTGAACGACTCAAGCGCAAACCGGTGAAAGGGTTAAGCGGATAATGCACAAATTGAATGAATGAATGGGGTATGAAAAAATCGTATATAAAGAAAAAGAGATGTACTAGCAAAGAGCAGACAATGACAATAACAACGAGGATAACAATGTTGCTCGAGTGTCCTGCTTATGTGTTATAAACGCAAAAGCAGCGGGCGTTATATGCATGACAACATCAAAAAGGCGAATGACTGTTTTATTTTATTTTTTTTTTTGCTAGTCCTGCCACAGATACACACAGTTGCAATTATGGCCAGGCTTTTTTGCATGTCTCAACAATTTTTTTTTAGGCTGCATACACTACAATTAGAAAGTGTAGTATTATGATGGCATACTAGGGTCACCAAATAGTGAAAAAGTTTATAGAATTTGTTGGGGTCACCAATAATAGTAATAGTAATTCTAAGTGCTTTGTTACATTGTACGGGGTCACCAAATAATATCAAAAATTTGAGTGTGCAGCGTCTAAAATTTTCAATATTCCCTTTTTATAGCCTTTTCTTGGCGCACAATGATTTGAAACATCGAAAGTCGCATTAATCCTTTCTTTACTTTTTTTTTCTTTCTTAGCCTGCTATCTCCTATAACAAATACAAAGGATATTTGCTATACAAAAAAGTATAAGGTGCAAAGTATTGGACGTGCAATCGCATAAGCAGTGCGCATTATCCTTTCTTTTTTTTCTGTATGACCCAGGGTCGAGTTAAAAGAGCTGCTTTAAATGAATTTAAATGTGTTATGCGAAATACTCTAATGTTGGTACGACTTAAACTAAGACTGGCTGGCTTAATGCCAGCAGGAGTCGAGTATGAATGAATGTATGCAGGCAGGCAATCAGGCAGTCAGTGTGTGCGGGAGTAAAGCATCTACATGCATACAACACTACTTATAAAGGAGTGAGTGAATTATAGCCGTATCTATGCTTCAGTGCATCGTTATACGGTTGATTGAGTGAGTGAGTAAATGACTGACTGACTCAGTCAGTGAATGAATGAGTGAGTGTGTAGTTACCAATTTGGCTGCCTGCCTGCCTGACTGACTGAATGACTTTTTACTTGTTTTACTTTATATAAACTTTTTTTTTATTTGTCGATTTTCATTAATATTTGCCGAACTTTTGTTGATTGTATTTTATTGTAATGTTTGTGGTCGCGACCTGTGACACACACACATTAAAATGTGCTCTCGCTAATTAGCATTTAACACACGCTAAAACCGCATTAAAAATTTAACAGCAACAATTGACAGCGGAAATGTATTTTAACCTGGCAAAAAGTAAAAAAAAAGTTTTTCAGAAATAATAATTATTTTGTGAAAAGTTTTTTGGTATTTTTAATTTTAATAGACAGCTTTCCATCAAGCACGTTGACAAGTATAAATAAAAATTTAATTTTCTTCAATTAAAAACCACGAAATATTTGTACAGTCCTAATTTCAGAACTATGCTAATTATGCAAAATTTATGTCGTGTATAATTTGGCTTAATAACTCAGCTTTAATATGCTACTTTTTGCAAAAAAATATGTCGAGTATTTGCGTAGTTATTTGCAAAAATGGCAGACAAGCTCTTGTAATAAAATTTAATTAAGAAAAAACTCATTTTAATGGAAAGTTAGGTTATACTGATTTAATAAGCTTTAATTTGTTAGCTTATACGTTCATTTAAGTATCAAAGTCTTAAAAATGTAATAAAATTAAAAATTAAAGTACGTTCTAACTTTGGAACTAATGGCTTGTTTGGAAAGTAATATATGAAAAATTCTACTAAGTGAAATTATCTTTAAATTTATTTACAAATATATTTAAGTTTATGGAGTTTTTGCAGAGATATAGGCAGAATTGTAAAACAAACTAAAAAATTTTAAAACATTTCCCACACATTTTAACGCCTGGACATTCAGCAAACTTAACTTCCAGGTAATACACATTCTTTTGTAAGCGCCAAACAACAACTACTACGAACTACTTAGCTACCATTTTGTAGTAATTAAGCAGCCTTAAGACAATGTATGACGCAGACATATACGAGTACAACAATGATAATGAAGATGACAAAGCACACAAGAAAACCCATTGTTGTCAAAGGAACAAAGCATATATTTGAAGTATAGAAAGAGAAAGAAAACTAACAAACAAACAATCAAATAGCAAAGCATTCTTTTGTGTGTGTACGCGGTCAACTCAAGTCAATGCAAAAGGACAAAAGGACACAAGCGCCGAGCCAATTGCGTGCCATTGTTTCGCACAATTTAGCGTGAGCAATTGACTGTGTATATACATACATAATATGTATATGAAGTCAAAAAAAAAAAGGCTAAAATGATGTAGCGCGCAGCACACCTGTATAAACGCCAAGCATAGAAGTCAAAAAGCAGCACGTGCCAGCGATTTACCTGCTGTTTATACGCTTGACCAGCGTTCAACCCTTGCTCGCATGACGCGTGCTCTGTGCGTCTGTCCATCATCAAAGGTCAAACCTATTGCTGACCCGCACTGACCAAGGCTACTCACTTTTGGTATTTTCTTTTTTTTTTTTATATCTCAGTTTATGATTTGCATCTTTGAAATGCTTTTATGTCAAGTTCAGCCTTGCCATACAACATACCGCTCTTTGCCTTTGGTTCTAGTGTAGATCCTTTGTGTAGATTTTTTTATGTCTTTCATATGCATTCATATAGTGTGTGTATAAGTCCTTTCTGTTCGTCCATCATCAAGTTGCCAGTTACCCTCGAGCTTTAGCTTGATTTAACGCTGAAATTTTTGCTTTGTAGTTGTTGCTGTTGTTGGTTTGGTTTTCAATTTGAATTTTGAATACTGCTTTGGCTTTTCTTTTTTTTATTATTTGTGCGAAAAAAGGGTGTGTTATTTTTGTGAAGTTTTGAAATGTGTAATAAAGTAGTTTGCTTTTTTATTTTATGTTGCAACACTTTCTGTCTGCCCTCGTGCTGTTTTCAATTGCTAGTTTAAAAAAATTAAGCTTTGTTGCTGCTGTTGTCTATATGCATGCAAAATTTTGCATCATAACTGCCAGAACTGCATGCAGATACAGCTACTGCTAATGTATCTGTGTTTCTATGTATTAATGTATCTATATTGTAATCGCTTCTCAATGCTTTGCTAGACAAGTGCGTAACAAACTTAAATTTCATAAACTTGAAAAATTCTTTTTTTTTATAAGTTGTAGATAAAGTTTTAGTTCAAAAAAAAAAACATGTCAATGTATCTGTATGCTCTTTTAAGTTTTTAAAAATTTTATAGCTTTTTTTGTATTAATTTCATCACACATTGCAGCTGCAGACAAAATGCCTCGCAGGCTGATCAACGAGTGGGAAATATAGCGCATTGTGATGTCCTTTGAGCGTTGACATCAAACACATTTTTTGTCGCTTGCACAAATGTAATAATGTCCGCGCAAAAATGCAAACAGTGCCGCGAGTATGTCTGTCATGCATATACATAATACTGGTCAGTGCAGAGTAGCATGTCAATGTCAGCCAGACAAAGCCGGCCTCAAGCTTTATGCACATTTTACTGTATGCGTCTATATTTTGATTAAAAATATTGACTTTGAAATATACAAGAGCATGCCAAAAATTTCAATTTAATTATGCGCAATTTTTAGCTATATATAGGAGTATATATATATTGTATCTACCTGTGTGTATCGTATTGGCCTCAGCATCAACCACTTCGATTTTAGGCCTTTTACGCATTGGCTGTTCCTGATCATCAGCAACATCGTTGTCATCATCATTATCGGAATTTTGTGCTGCTACTGGCACATCAACTTCATCAGCACGTTCCTGTTTAATTGTTATGACCTTTGGCTTGTCTTCAGTATTATCAGCGGTGGTAATTGTTGTTGCAGCATCAATGGTTACTGCAGCAGCTTCATCATCAGCTGCAAGCGTGCAACCATTTCTTGTTTCAGTTGCGGCTTTTGGACTTGTGCTGCTGACCTCAACTGTGGTTGTTGTTATAGTGTTTGCCGTAGCAGTTGTATCACTGTCCTTAGGTGTGGTATTGTCATTTTCTAAGAATGGTAAAAAAAAACAAAAAGAATCGTATTAAAAATATTTTAAAAAATATATAAAATAAAAATAAATACTCACCATCAACCAAACGCTTTGGCGTCGATGATGCACCATCCGCTAACAAATCCGCCGGACTTGGTGGCGGTGTATGTATGCGTGAACCGGATGCGCTTGGTTTGCGATTTGTTATTGGTGCCGAAATTGAAGGACGGCGATTGACTAAACTAAGTGGGCGGCCTTCTTCGGCATCGCGATCCATAGTGGGACCTATTTGTATTAAAAGAAATTTTTAGCTTAAGCTATATATAAATAGTTTTCCTTTTTAACTAAATACCTTGCGTTGTGCACTGTCCATAGTTTTCTTTGTTGCATTGTAGAACTTTGTGTTGTATAAATTTAACAATATCTGCAAGTGCAAATGTCTTTTGACATGGGCCACAGGTGAGTATATCCTGTGCGACAGCATCGTTTTCTGTTGAATCAGAATCTGTAATCAAATGAAAGTTTGGAAGTTAGAAATTAATATTGATTAAAATAATTTAAAAAATTTGTAATTAGTATACACAAGTTTTCATTCAAAAACTTTAAATAAGTTGTGGCTTCAACTAAATTTATAGCATACGCCCCCAAGGTAGGGTATTTAGCATATGCATAGTATACAAGTGAACTGCAGCAGTAATAGCAGAAATTAAATAACTAAACTTTAAGGCGCTAACTGTTATAGGCGACAAGTACGAGATGCTCATATGCGAGACAGACAGACAGACAGACGGACATGTGGAAATATATATGTACTATTTTTTTTAAATGCTGGCATTTGCTAATGGTTTTATATAAAAAAATAAACACACACACATACGCTTACATATTCAAAATAAATATATTATAGCATACTTCTGTGCGCCAATTGCCAAATTAAGCTTAAATGGCATGAAATAAAATGCCTATTTGACTGTGTGTGACTAGCTAAAAGTCTATAAAGCACATTTAGCCGAAAATTTATTTCATATAGTACATAAGTATTTTGCACAACAATAAATTTTAGCTTAATTTTGTGTCACGGCAATACACAAATAGAGAGATATCAGCCAATAAAATACAACTTGTATCTTCTACGCTAAAGGCAACTAGTTTTATTAGGCAGCGCAATTGACGCAGCTGGTATGTACGAGAGAAAGTCATGCATAATTTTGCTAATTTTCAGCACTTTCGAGTGTATCAAATGAAGCCATGTGTGTGTGTGGGTGTTGTGTGGTGTAGCAAATTAATTGCAGCAGTGCTCGTTCTCTATATATAAATTATATGTGAGGAGGGCTTTGCGCGCACATAACATATTTTTATTTACGAAAAATTAACATACCACAAAAACGCCCAAAAACTGCCCAACACTCAGGGACACACACAGAAACAACAAACAGCTCAAACCCGCACACACTAAAATACTTAAAGCGTCGCACAGAAACAGAATGTCCTTCGTTACAACGACGCCGCGTTATGTAGATTTTGCTCATATGGCAATAAATTCCAGTAGCTATGCGAAAAAGTAATTAATTTGAATTGAGCGACAGTGCGTGTAGCGTAGAAGTTGCTTGTGCAGGGCGGGCGTGCGGGGCGTTGTGTTTGCAAATGCGCGCTTAGCATAAAATATTGGTAACTAAGCAAGCATATCCTGCGATAGCGCTAATTTTAATGAGTACTGCAACATTTTATGCAATATTGAAGCAAACATTTGATGCGTATTTGCCTATTTTTGTGCGCCGGCCATGCGCTAATCCTGCAAACAGACAGACAGATGGGACAATATGTATCTATAGCTATTATAAGCCGAAAAATTTTGTCAAAAATTTTGTTTGTATTTGCTAGCTGCAGGCTAATAACTTTGTACACCTAAACAAAAAAACAACAAGGATAATGCAAATAAAGCAGAGTTTGCTATTTGTCCGTTTCTGTGCACCTTAAGCTATATAAGACAAATCGAACATATGTGTTAGCTAACTAACAAAACTTGACCCAGAACAAAAAAAAAAATATTATAGCAAAGAGTGGCAAAAAAAGCGCCAAAGGCTGCTACAAACAAATAACGAAGGGCATGATTTTTTGGCAAAACTTTGTCTACGCCTAATCAAAAAGGTATAGCTTAGAAATAGAAATGAAAATGGTATAAAAAAGAGTGTACTATAGTCAAACTTTGAAATAAATATGCTAAATACGGTTAATAAATGCAGAGCACACACATATGCCTACACTTTATGTGCATTTGTTGCGCTAGTGTCTGATTTAGATGCTTAAAATGTACGGACAGACGGACATGACTCTTTAGACTCAACTTTGTACAATATACACATACATGCAGAGCACACTTTGTGTGTATTTATTGCGCGAGAGCCTCATTTAGATGCTCTATACATACGTACAGACGGACTTGACTTATTAGACTCAACTAAAAGTGCAATATGAAGTGTTATATGTATCTAAAATATTTTGGCAATACACACAGACATGCAGAGCATACACAGGTGCCTACACTTGGTGTTTATTTTTTATGCAAGTGACGGATTTAGTTGCGGACAGACAGACATGACCTTAGACTCGACTTTAAGTGCTATATGAAGTATCTATAAATGTATCTATAAGTTTTTAGCACACTTATACAACAGTTGAGCATAAATTTAATATGTAGCTATAAATCAAATCAAATAAAAAAAATAGCAACATTTTCATTATCAAAATGCATTTTAAACTATTGTAAAATTCTGCAATTATGCGCTTCATAATCTATTTTCAATAATTCAAAAAAATATCCTCGACACACATGTTCAGCACAATATCAATTTCACAAAACATACCAAAGTGTAACTAATTCTAACAAAGAAATAAAAAAATATAAAAAACAGGACACATATAATAATATCGCTAATAATAGTAATAATCACATTTGCAGCGGTTTGTTGCAGGAACTATGCTGGCTAGCCAATTAGTCCAGTCAGTATTTATTGACAGGACGGCAGACAGACAGACAGCGCGCAGCATGCGTCAGTCATACCATAAGTATCTCTAAGCTATTGTATCTTATTGTAACGTCCACTCTAATGTGCTAATGCTGTGCGGCTAACCAAAGCACAAACACAAATATACAAAAAAAAAAAAAAAACACAATGCCTTTGGGCAACTGTGTGTGGGGTGACTACTATTATTTTTTATCAATTGATTGTCAGGGTGACAACAAGGCATAAAAAAAGCAAAAAAAAAAAAAAATACACAGTCAGTCAGGACACATATGCGTAGGCTATACCCGGCTGTCTTACTGATTGTCTCCTTGTAACAACATATTTAGCTCTGGTAATTTTTTTGATTGAATGGGAGTTTTTTTTCTTTTTGGATTGGATACGCTTTCGTTATTGATTTGTTGCTGGCTTTTATTTTCATTAGCTTGTTGTTATGATGATACAAATAACAAAAAAATATGTTTTACTGCCCTTTTTTTGGTTGATTTCTGTGCTAGTTTATTGATTGGCAATCATTTGGCGTGAAATATTTGCCCTACAGCATATTAGATGGCAGCATATAAGTTATTTATGTTTAATAACTCAAGCAGAACATTTATTTTAGGCGTGCTAATTGGTCAAGATATAAAAGTATCTGTTAGATATAGGTAAGAAAAAATTTCGTTAGGTAGCTAACAGCTAGCCAGCGGTCAGCCACTCAGTAGGCGTTAACCAAATATGTTTTGTGCTGCAACCAATGAGCGTTAAGCGCTTAAAATTAATATGTATATGAAGTTGCCAAAAACAAAAAAAAGGAAAAAGAGTTATAATGCAATAATATTGACAGACAGTTGATGGACAGCTGTGCAATGAGGCGCAAGGATTTGTCTATATTAAATTTAGAAAATATTTGTAGAGCGAGAGAGAGAGAGAGAGAGTGTGTTAAAGCGTTAGCCAGCTCGACCAGTAGCTATTTAAGCAAGCTAAGGTTGCGAGGGTGCGCCACAAAAATTGCCTAAAGCCTGTCAAATGTCATATACAATGCATATTGCGCGCTGACAAGTGTCAACAAGAACAGGCACTTATGTATGGCATATATATGTATAAATGTATACGAGGGTACAGTAGTATGCAATTTAAAATAAATATGAAAATAAAATATATATCGCAGTTGTTGGTGCTCAAACGACGACCAGAAAGACAGACCAGATATGCTGCATAAATAAAAATCAAAGTATTTCTTAAAAAAATTATCTCAATAAAAAAACAAAGCAAAATATAAAGCAATTTTTTTTCATAAATATTTTTTGCTGATTTATTTCATTCTTTTAGCTACTTTTTTTGACAGAGGTCAACAACAACAACAAAAGGCCAGCAGCAGTAATAACAAATTGATTTATCAAATGCTTTGAACCGTAGTACCAACCCCCCTCCCCCACCAAAAAAAAAATTATCTACACGCAACCCTTTCACATTTTGTGCAACGTGTTTTTGATTTGACATGCGGCATTGACAGTAGCGAATTGTGACAACAATGACCAAGCCAGAAAAGATACTTGCAGCAGCAGCACTTCCACACAGTTACAGATACAGCTGCGCTTTTGTGTTGAAAGCATGTGATAACACTTTCGAGTTGAATGACAGCAGATATTAACACTTATTACGCAAAAAAAAGGCTGGAAATTCGCCTTTGACTGACGGCTAGGCTCTATTGTTTGACCTTTTAACAATTTTGTAAAACAATATGTTACATTTTCAACTCAGCATTGATTGCTGACACATGATTTGACATTTTTGTTGTGTTATTGCACTTTAAGATACAAAAGTAACTTATAATATTTTTTAGTTTTTGAGATACAAAAGTATCTTTCTATAGTTCCAATAAATTGCCAATGCAAACACAAAACTTAACTTGCGCTAATTAAAGAAATCTTTTATTATTTGGCAGTAAATAAATTTAAGTGCACGCACGATTTAGTAGTTGCTGTTGTTGTTATCTACGCATAAGACGCAGGGCGTGTGTAATATTAACGACAGCAAGTAGCAACCCTCAAACTTAAGCCAACAATCCAACCAACCACTTTGTTACACTGATTGACTAACTTTTTTCAACAAGAATATAAACGCATATCTGCGTCGAAAGTAGGACAATTAAGAATTAACATATTAATAGGACTTTTGCGCAAATTATCGCAGACAAATATGTTATTCAAGTAGCAGACAGAGATACATTTTATGTGTGTGTATCTTTGTAATATGTTATTTATAACATTTTCATGTTATTGACTACAAAGATCAAGAACGTTAAATGTGGCTAAAAGCAGCGCATAAAATACATACAAGCACAAGCAGGACTATATTAGATACATAGCTAGCTCTATATATGTAACTGACAATACAAAAATAAAACAAAACGCTGCGCTAATTTATGCCATTTCTTTTTCTTTTTGTACACGTTATCGGCACACAAACACATTACTACTACTACTAAATATGTATCTGTAGCTTAACTACGTGCAACAAAAGGCCAAAAACTAAATGGCGCCCAAAGGTTATGACTTTTAGCCAGCATACAAAATACTGCTAGTATATGTAGTCCTGTATACTATATTTTTTATTGGTACTAGTAAATTTTGTCTTACTTGTGCACATACTTGGCAAAATAAAAGCAAAATTTGTACTGTACCGTAGTTTAGCTGCAAATTATTTCAAAAAAATTCTGTTTATTTAACTTTCAATAATTTTATTTATTATTTTTCTTTTTTAGATATTAATTTTATTAAAAAAAAAGAAAAAGACAAGCTTTGCAAACACAAAAAACCTAGACTCAATAACAATTTCTAAAAATATAGCTCACACATGCAAACTATTGTTCAAAGCGCAAGTCACTTAAACAAAAATTAATTGCAAACATATTTTTAAACATATTTTTGTCAATTCTTTACGAAAAAGTGAACTGTGCGTCAAAAAACAAAAAAAAGATACTTTTTGTATAAGACGCTGCTATTGTTTTCTGTGCTTGTCCCTTACTTAAAAAGTATATCAAAAGCATATACGAAAAAATATACAAAAAAAGCTGTGTAAATATTTAAACAAAATGCGACACATTTATATTTAATTTTTCTTCTTTCAGGGTTTTATTTTTTTCTTCTTTATAATGTCTTGTCCAACAGCTCATTTATTTTATCGTACTTGTTGTTGCTTATTTTATTGTACAGGCCATACACATATAGCTTTAAAAAAAAAATTTCACTAAAACTGACGCTGGTCGAGTGAGACTTGTCAAGACTTGTTGTGGGGGAGCGGACCAAAAAAAAGGTTAAATAAATTTAGTTTAAACAAAAAAAAGATAACAAATACCACTGAAAAAAAAACTTAAAGCGAGGGCGGGCACAACTACAAACACAGCAGCGTTAAGTACACATGTCCATTACATATACACATACATATGTATATAGCGTAGCGAGAGAGATCTAATTTTTTTTTTTAAATTCAAACTAATTAATATGTCTGTCTGGCTTAAATTTTGTGCGCTTAAAGAGTGTTAAATACACAACTAATGATGCAGTTTGCTTAAATATTTTATGTAGTTTAATATTGGCAACTGTTAGAAAAAGCCAGCACAACTTATGCACTGACGTGTAACTTTTTTCTTAATTGTATCTTTTTTTTTTTATTTTGTATCTTTTGTTATAGCGCTATTGTTAATATTATTTACAACACAATTTTTTAACTTTATTTGCGTTAATATTTTCGAATTGTTTGCGCGGGTGTTGCTGGCGACAAAGACGCTTATCAGTAAAGCGTTTTAGCATATGAAATTCGGTTTTATTTACACTTCATTTTGTAGATACTTTTATATATAGCGGTATGTATTTCATTTTTTTGTTTTTTTTTTTTGTACATTTTATCTGTACTGCAGCGTCATACGCGGTCGGTCGGTTGCTTACCAAGAGGGCCAGTGTATGTATCTCACAACCAGGTGAAACGTTGGCGTCCAAAAGCTAGCGGCTGTCAACTGATAACACCCGCATAAACAGTCATACATATGTATATATACGTGTATATAAAGATAGCCTATATGTAGACATATGTATTTGAATAACAACGACAACAACGAAGACGACATGGCAGCTGAATGAGCAATGAGTACTGAGTATGGTAAAAAAAAAATTACATATAAAATAAAAGAAACCAGGGCGTGAGTGTGAAGGTGACGCTGGTAAGGTGAGCCTGAGCTATATGCAAATAAAGTCAAACAGACAGACAGACAGTTGTACTGATAGCTGAACGTTGAGTGATCGCTCAATTTTAGTTAGTCCCCCGCGACTAAGCGTGAAATCCTGCTGCACTGCTAGCTGGACATATCATTTAAAAAAAATATGTAGCAAAGTGCAAAAGAGCTAGCATGCTGATAAGTCAATTATTTAACTATAAAAAAAAATTATACAAAAAAAATGTTTGCATAGTGGCAGGCGCATAAGCAGACAGCGTTGCCGGACTGCGCTTAAAGTGTGTATGGCATTGTTTTTTTTTTCCTGCTGATAAGACATGTCGCACATTTGTTTTTCTAGGTGTTATTTGGTCTATGCTATGCTAACTTTTTAAGTCAACAAAAAATAAAAGAAATATAGGCATAATATATGCGAGGGCTGTTTGTTAATTTTAGTATGACAATGCGATACAATGTAGCTCTATTTATATCAGAGATTTAGAGTAAAAATTTGATGGTTCAATTTCTTTATAGTTTAAAAAAAAATTTCATGGTAGACTTCGAGCTACAGGCGTATCTGAGAACAGACTGTAGTACAGTACTATAGTAAAGAAGTACTTATTTTTTTCTAGCAATTAGTAGTTTCTAAAAATATCAATTTTATGGCACCCACACTTTTAGTTCGTATGCTAGTTCATTTTCTAATTCACTTAGATTTTTCGTAGAATGAATTAAATTGTTTAGATTTATCATCATTTAATTTATACTCATTCTATTCCTGCTAACTATACCCCCTTTATAGACTACACAAATTTCTCAAACAACCCACTTTAAAAAAAAACTCAATTCATAATTGGTATAAAATTTGCTCCTTTTGCACTTATGTAAATAATTCAGAAAATCTCTTTTTTTTTTTTTTTTGATACATGCCGCCTTTACTTCCTTTGTCGTTTGTTAATTCTGTTTAAATTTGTCTCTTTCAAAATCACATTGTTGTTGTTCTTGTTCTTAAGTTCTTATTAGGATTGCTTATCAATTTTCATAAGAAATGCAACATCAAACGAAGTACAACAAATGTTTGTGCTATATACTTGTGCATATAAGTTAAGAAAGTTGAACGCAAGTGGCAGTGCGAGGGTGTTACAGTTACAATTTCCGTGAATTTGCCGGGTACAGGGTTCTTATCAGGTTAGTTAGGATAATTTTTTGAAGCTTCAAATAACAGCTTACCAATCAGCGTGCAGTAGCTGCGCTTTTATTATGAAGCATTAATGGTAATTGTTTAAACTATTGATGAATTATAAGTTAATGTTAATGAAAACTTTTAATAAGAATTTAAAGAGTTAGCATTCAAAGTGGCCCATTTTTTTTAGAATTATTTGTTTAATAATTTACACATAATTAAACTAAAAAAAAATGTTGAACTAAATTAACTAGGAAAGTTTTTCTATGCTAAGTAACAGCCAGTTTAGTTCAACCCGGCTTAACTAATTTTAAATATTCAAATTAATAGTTAACGCGTGCTTAACTGGTTCAAAATTAATTAAAGCCTTTATATTTAGCTCCATGAAAATTTAGAAACTAATTGCTTAAATTAAGTCACTAATTTTGTCAGTTACACAGTGCCTAGTTAAAGTCTAGATTGACTTGAAAATAACCGTCTACAGCTTAATTTTATTCTTTAATTTTCCGCTAAAATTTTGCAAAACTTAATTTTTTCAAATTATTTTTCAAAACTTACGACTCAGCGAACGAAATCCGTGATCCTCACTGATTGATAATATTTTGTTATACATTTTAATTATTGTAAAAAAAAAGTTTTATATTTAAAACACGATTTATATTTAACACATCACATTTATTAATATTTTTTGTAAGGTTTTTGTTTTGCAGTTTTTTTTGGAAACTTTAATTTTTAAAATAATATTTTTTTATTTTCTTTTTTTCACAACATAACAGTAGGTAATCCAAAAGTCCTGCGCTGTTTGTGTGAATGTATTTTTTATTAATAATAATAAAAAAAATAAGTTTATAGTTTTCTTTGCTTTAAATCCACAGAGTTAAAAAAAAAAAAATTTCGAAGAATATTCTTATTCATTGCAGCACGTCTTGAAAGTTACAGTTATTTTTTCGACGAAGCGAGTAGTGTATGACTTATAACGAGTAACGTATGACGAGTTGAGTGAGCGTGTGTGTTGTTGACCCCACAGAGGCTTCACGTGGACTGACAATTGTAAATCTTGGCAGTACGTTCCTGCGACGGTCGACGACGACGACGTTGATGAGGACGGCAGCAATGCAGCGCAGCCTCAGCTCAGGACCGTAGTGTAAAACGTCTCCGTCGTCAATGTGCTGTCCGTCGCAGTCGGCAGTAACGCTTTGCGTGTGAGCGGTCTGTGTACGTTTGTGCGCTCGCTCGCACACACACACACACATATGTACCAAAGCAACCCAAAAACTATAAATACAAACAAAACGCAAAAAAGGAAGAAACCGAAAAAAAATGTGTGTAGTCACCAGTGCACACACACGCAGGCAGACAGACAGACGGACGAACGTGCTTATGTATTTTACATTTGTGCGAACGCTGTGTTAGCGGCGGGGTTGATTGTCGAGCGAGCGCTCTTTCACTCTAGCCCCCTTCGTGTGCCATTTGCGCCATCACATTCTAGCACTGGACATGCTGTACAAAATTGGCTTGTGTGTGTGTGTATGCTTGAAGTGGAGTTTAGTGGAGTGTGTATGCGTATAGTTGGACGCAAACAAGTATGAAACGATTGTAAGTTGGACCATATATTGCCCTTAAAGGGGGTTGAAAAGATACAGCAAACGGACACGCAGAAGACGTTTACGTTGACGCCAACGCAGCAGTAGCTGTGCTGCTACGTCAACGTTGACTGCTCCGTTGGCGGTACAGCAGCAGTAGCAGCCCCCTTTCCCTTTGGCGATTGCTAGTCAGAATTGCGCCGGCGCTCAAATCTTTATTTTTGAGATACTTTTGTATCTTTTACGTTGCGTATAAGGATTTACTGTTTGTTGCTACTGACTGGGCAAAGGATGCTGCGTGTGTTTACATTGTTCTTGTGCGCATAGTGTGTGCTGTTGTAGCTTTTGTTTTTGCTGTTACTTTTGCCTAGTGCGCAGTTGTGTATCTTGTAGCTGTAATTAGACCAATACCGCGCAGCAGCAACAGCATACACTTTCATTTTTTTTTTTCCATCTTTTGTTTTATTTTTGTTCCACTTTTCCCTGTTGCGTCGCAAATTTACGCAAATGCTTGGAGAACGTCATATAATAAAACATACATTCAGTTGCAACATAAAAATTTATAAAAGATACACTAAACATTTTGTATAAAAAAATCTTATTGGAAACTTGATGCAATTTGCATAACACTTGATTATTTAGTACACTAAAGAGCGACACGTGTTGTACATTTTAAGTCATAATTATGTATATATATATACATTTTTTTTTTTTTGCTACGGAGTCAATTGTTTCAGTTTTAGCTGGGCTGGCTAAACAGTTTGCTGGCTGTGACTATGCATTTTTTGCTACTTACAAACACATGCCACTCAGTTTAAAGCACTAAGGCAGTTAACACTGTATTTTTCGAATTGTGGTCAACTGAAAGATACTCCAAATGCTTCTATAAATCAAATTAATGACAAAAATTTGAAGTATTATGCAACTTAATATGATTTAAATAAACTTTTGATATTTAAACAGCTCACAAAAAAGAAAGAAGAAACAACGCTGCAGTGGGCTCCACTTCAAGATACGCTGATATTTAAATTTGTATGGAGCATATATTCCAATCTTGATGCATATATGATAATTTGTTGGTATTAGTTTAATATAAACCAAACTTGTCGTTTCAAGCTAAACTTAACTGGAACCAAATAATTTTCCTACAAACCCCTATTAAGGGAGCCCTTTCTCGTGGTTCGATATGGAACTAAATGGCATATAACATTAGAATAAAAGTAAGATACATCAAATATGACATGTTTCCCTACAATGACAAAAAAATGAGAATTTTTTTCATTCAAAAACTCAAAAAAGTGGGACAGATTTGCATGTGTATTACCCCTAAGAGAGAGGTGGGCCCCTTCATTAAATACAACCAATCTGAAGAGGGAATACTGTACATTAAATATTCAAACTTGAAGGTTGTATCTTTTATAGTCTTCAAGTTTTTGTTGATCAAAGTGAGACAGACAGACGGACATGCTTATATTGACTTGACTTTTGCAGGGGACCAGCTCTTTTAGTGTTCCGATTTGGACCCTAATGAAATATTTTATTAGCATTAATACATAATACACTAAATTCGAAATTTTTAGCTAGCTAATAAACAACAAAACAATTTTTCCATACAAAAACCCTTCTAAGTAGAACAGAATTGTATGGAAACCACCACTGCTTGTGGTCCTAACTGAAACTCACTGAATAATTGCAAAAGAATTGATACAAAATGAAATGAATAAAATTTTTCTAACAAAAAATCAGAGTGAAGAATTGGTTTGCTTAGTAAGTCCCAACCGCCCACTCCAACAACTTTTGAGCAAATATTGATGGATTTCTAAGCAAAGGTATGTTGAATTAAATTGAAAACCTCCACGACGAAATTTATTATTGAAAGCTTCTGCAGAGAGAAAGAGTCTTCAATTCAGCACATAACTATGTATTCTGAACTTTGGCAGTTTAAGTAACTTAGCAGAGAGGTTCTATGGAACTGTCTGACTGATGAACACTGATTGAGGGACTAACTAAATTAACAATGTCTCTCTTCAGTGAAAGAGCCAGACTCAGGAGCATCATCCGTTGGCTTATTTAAGAAGCATAGCAGCAGATATTGTCTGCAATTTTTAATGAAAATTTCATTAAGAATTACTGTGTATACTTTCTGGTACTTAGCTCTTGGTTTGAACATATTTTTATGCGCTGCTGGCTTGAAACACCATATTTTGGCTACCTCATTAATCTTTATGAAATATTTCATTTAGCTTTAGATCGGACTACTTTGTTAGTAGTATCTATTCCCATACAAATCCATCCAACCTTGCTGAGCTTTTGTATGACAAACTTTTTTATTGTTGTTGTGCATTGAACTAGTAACGCCAAATATGCTGTTTCTTGCATGATAACTACGAAAGTATTTCATATAGGCTAAGTTCGGATCACTAGAGGGGATAGCACGCACATAAATAATAGATGTAGGGTATCCCTCGTTGTTGTATATGTTTAGGCGCTGTGCCGAAGGTACAAGAGCCTATTTGTTTTGTGCAAATGTATGTAACAGATAGAAATAATGGTCGGAGACCCTGCAAAGTTACCCCCATTATGGTCAGGAGTGATAGAGGAGTCGATATAGACATGTCCGTCTGTCCGTCCATCCGTCTGTATGAACGAAAGGATCTCGGAAACGGTAGTAGATAGAAACTTCGTGTTTTTTGCATTCGACTAGAACTGCTCCGAAATTTTACAAGTTTATTTTAAAATTTTGCCCCTCCCCCCCTATCCCATAAAATCACCCCTTAGGGTAAAAATATCTTCGGTACAAAAAAAATTAAACTGGTACAGGGCCGCTTACAGTCGGTTACGCGCGTCTTTAATTTTTCTACTTGTTTTATATAAATTTTGTTCAAATTTCCAATCGCTGCATGTTCAAATTAAGTAATAATTTTTTATTAAAAGGGCTTTGAATAAGAGCTTTTCGAACTATGAAAAAATTACAATGAACCGTTACATTGGTTTTTTCTTTTCATGCAGGGGCTTAAGCTACAAAAAAAAAAAACAAAAAATATACCACAGAAGATTTCTATCTAAAACACGCAAACAAAAAAAAAATGTACAGAAATTTATATCGAACAAGAAATAAAAAAAAACTATTCCAAATTTATGCAAAATTTTAAATTTTTCTTCACTCGTTACTCGAGTTACCGGCAAAAGTTTTCCGTTAAAAATCAACATATTTTAAAGGCTTTGCTCATTTAAACCAAACCAGCCGCAAAAAAAAAATTTGTTTTGAAAAAATGTTTTTTCTAATAAAAAAATTTTATCTGCATAAGATTAAAAGTAGCTGAGCATGTGAGTAAAAAAAAAATAGTTTAGAAAAAAACGCGCGCAATTATGCCATGCAGGATGGCAGGATCGCTGGCTCAGCTTCCACTTAAATATACTACAAGCCTGCTTCCTGTTTTTCTTATATTTTTTCTCAATACCTTTTTTCCTTGGGAGATTTATTGACAAACGTCGTCGCATGAATTAAATTAAAAAAGGAAGCAATCAATGCATTTCGGTTAAGATTTCGCGCGCCTTTTGTAAGACGGCTAGGAGGACCTTTTATGCATTGCAATGCAATATAGTATAAAATAATAATAGGAAAAAAAAAAAAACGGCTGCATAAAAAACGACATACGCACATATGACAGTTTCGGGGGTAATTTTTTTTATATACGCATCTTTTGCCCGGCTGCCTAGACGCCCTCCCCTTTTTTTGCCTAACGATGCGGCGCATATCTTGGGAAAATCTTAAAAAGCGAAACAAGAGAAGCCCGGTCGAGCTACAGAAAGAAAAAAAAATATACACAAAAGAAAAACAAGAGGTAAAAAAAACAAAAATTTTAACGAGGGGTGCTGCTTAAAAAATTGATAGAGAAGAGAAAAAAATTTGCATAGAAAAATAAATAATAATAAGAAGAAGCGCATCATCAAGCAATGCCGTTACACACAGGCTGTGCTACCTAAGCACACTCACTGTCAGGACATGCTGATCGTCGTTGTCTGGGTGATGCTGAATTATGAGGGGTGACAATTTGCAGATACTTTTACACAGTTTAAAGATGCTAAAAAAAATATTTCTGCAAAAGAAAACTTACGAACCCCTAAAAAATAGCCACAGTGTAGGGAAAAAAATATCTGCACAAATCGCACAGATCGTTTGCTGTTTTGCTTAAGATATTGTAGCAGTTCCCTGGACATGCAGGCAGGCAGGACACATTGACACTCCTCAGCGCGGTGCTCCCTTTACCGATTCAACGAATTTTTTTTTGCTGCGCAGAAAATTACTAAATCAAAACGCATAAAAAAAAAACATATCGAGTACAACAACAATGTCCTTTTTTCTGAGGACATTAGCAGCATCCTTTTACCTTCTTGTGCTAGAAAAGCGTTGAAGCGGGACAAGAAAAAAATTCTCAGGGTACGTGTTTATTTTTTGTATATAGCTATTTTTAAGACTGCTGCGTCGTTCGTTCTTGCTTTCAATTTTTTTTTGTCCTTGCTCATATAAACAATTTCATAAGACATACACAGAACGATCCTGCGTGTAAGAGAAAGAGAGAGCAAAGCATATTAAAAAATTTAAAATAGGAACAAGGCAAGTGAGCTAACGGCGCCTGGGTAATGTGAAAAATGCAGAGCAGTTACGCCGATCTTTTTATATGCTACTAGGTTTAATTAACCTCAAAGAGGTCTTCACCAAAAAGCTGACTGCACCCTAAAGAAACCTACGTCCAGCATAATGAAACTTCATAAAATGCAGTCTCCTATAAAATAAGAGATTTCTTACATCCAAAAGTTGTCCACAAAAGTTTTTCTACACTTACTAAACTGATATTCCGCGTACTCAAAAGAGAACTCCACCAAAAACTATCTCCATCAAGAAAAGCAACTTACTGCTTAAAATGTCCTTCATAAAAAAGAAAAATTATCTCCACTATAAAAATGCTTTTATCAAAGGACTTCCAAACAGCAAAGAAGCTGCAGCCCTTTTTGGCACCAATAAATAAATACTTCCCCAAAAAAAGTACTTCTATTAAATGTCAGCTGACTCATAAAATGGGGTTCTCCTGGTTTCTACACACAAAAATGGGCTTCACGATGAATTTATCCCATCAGCATCATACAAAAGCAAAATAAAACGTACTAAACAAAATATAAATGCAATACAAAAGAGGTTTACAGTCAAAAGTGATTTTTATCTATCTAAAATTCAGTCCTCCAAATTGTACAGCTATTTCAGCAATTGTTTTGACTGTGTTACAAACAAAATGCACATTTTAACATACCGCTTAACACGCTACATGTGCAGTGTACAATATGAAACGAATCATTTGGGCTGCTGTGTCCTGTCAGAAGATGCAAGGGGTAAACGTACATACACACGTTTTTTTTTGCTTCATTCTTTTCTTAGCAGAGTAATTTTTTATTTTACTTCTTTTTTTTTCTTCTATGGAACCATTGTACTCTATTGCGCAACATGAAATAAGCAAGATCGCAAGGATCAGCGACAACAACGCAAGCAGCAAATAATCCTTTTGCCGTTACTACTGCAAGGATTACTGTTGCTGTCAATTGTATAGATACTATATACTTATACTTATATACATAGTTGTGTGTGTGCATTATTAATTCCTTTGTCTGTGTGTGCATTGTATCTTCAATTCTAAAATTGGAGCACAACTTGCCAACGCAGCTGCAGTTGAGATTTCATTACTTAATTTGGTAGATCCTTTGAAAAATCTCTAAATTATATGAAAGGATATAATCGAATTGTTTGGCAAGTCGTGCTATAAATAGCCTTACCGTTAGTATTACTATGTGTGGAAATTAGAGTAGAGAAGGAGCTGTAATAAATTGCGTTAAAGCATTTTTTGTCTTAAGATTTTTGGGATGTCTACATTGCTTAAAGACTTTTAGAATACACGAGTTGTATCTAAGATATTTCTACCATATATTTAGATCCCTCAAGTATATATATTCTTTATCAGCTTCAAAATGAAAGTCCATATGAACATGCCCGTCTGGCTGTGCATATGAACATCAAGAACTTAGAGACTATTGTAGATAGTGCCTTAAACATTGGATATTAAGTTACTTCTATTTTTCTACAGATAACTTGTATTCAATGAATAAGCTTCGCTTGGTGTTGCGGAAAACATAAACATTTTTTTAAATAATTTCTGCAGAGAATTACCTCCGACTTGGAACATTCAAAGCATCTTTGCTGCATTGAAGTTATCAAACTAAACAAAATATTTCATAAAGTGAAATCAAGAGTGTTTCTTTTCTGCGGTGTTTCTCAAGTATCTGTCCTTCCGCCCTCTACACTGTCCAGCTATATGTATTGTTTATTTACAGAAATCAATCATAAAAATACATCTTAAAGATACAAATGTATATCTGACAAGTACGTTTTGTATTTAGTTTTGTGTAATGCGTCGAGCACGTTTTGCTAATTCCGGAAAAAATGATTTTAAACAAGAAAAATAAACTACAAAGAAGAAAAAGAAAAAATATAATCTCAAGTCCATTCAGCGTTCGTCAAATATTTTTGACAATTATTGTTTGAAAAAGAAGTTTCCAAAAAAAAATTATTACTCCAAACTGAACTAAAAACTGAAGATGACGTTGATGAAATGTTTGTATGGTAGTTTTTTGTATCTTTATTGTTGTCACCGTGGACACAGGTCGCCTTAAAATCAGAAGAAAAATTTTCTGAATGAGGGAGCAGCGGCAGCAACAGAAATGTGTTGTGTAAAAAAAGCGTAACATATTAAGAAACGTTTCACGTCTGTGCGACAAAGAGATGCAAAATGAGATACGCAGATACTTTTTTTACTTTTTTTTTTTGTCGTTGAATAGCTGCACGTTGTCCAGCATGCGAACAGACGGACAGTCACGGCCAGTGTGACAAAGACAACGATGAGTATGATTGTACACCCGCACCTACAAAAAGTCACAGATACACAAGCACTGAGCTACAGATGCGCTTATATGACAAAAAAATAATGTAAAAAAAAATATGTAGATACTCGCTCTCATGGGAGCTGATGTTGACCGCGCTGCGACGTGACTGTTACCTATGATGAGATCAGCTAGTTGTTACTTTGACACGTTGCGAAAGAGATAGCGTTATACACTATGCAGCAAGTGCAAGAAAGCAATAGTACGAGTGAGTATACTATGTGAGAGGTGCAACTAAAATTTTTTCTTACAATTGAGATTCTGAGTGCCTTGAAGAGCAAATAAGCTGTCGCATCGGATAATTAGTCAAGTGCCAAAAGTTTTCAATACATGCAATTGAACATTTGTATCTACAAGATACTCGAAAAAAACAAACAGTTTGCTTGACATTCAGGTGGTCAGAAAAACCTGAGCCGTAGAGTGCTACGAAAACATCTATCGCCTGGCATTTTATACAAATGAAATCTTCTCAACAAAAAAAAAAAAAAAAGCGATTCATTAAGATGTTGCCTAATGTGTAAGTGAAGAATTTTGCGCGAAGTCTTAGGCATACATCTGTTTAAGATCCAACTGCAGTTATTGAAATCGTATCTAAATTTTGATGCAAAAATTAACTTAAGTGGCGAAGTTCACAAATAAATATATCGCATTTTAGAGCGATAGTGCACAGAAGTACTAGGCGTCTCCATTTCCATGGAAGAAACTTATTGTTTGATGCAGTTTTTGTTCAGGCGACCTGTTTGGGTCAGGTTTTGAAATGGATAACACGAAGACACCACTCCTAAAGCATGACAAGGAGACCACATATTTTGGTACACTTGCTTGATAGAAGATTGACTCTCATTAGTTAAATTAAGAAGAAGATTCGCGCATGTAAATCAAGAGGGTGATATATCTTCACTTCATTTGCAATGTTGTCATATGGTACGCAATCTAAAGAACAATTATTTTCTTAGAAACGCGCATAACTGAGCGATGAGTTTATATGAGAACTTCACCAAAATGTGATGGAGGTACACCTATTGGTATATATATGAGTAATTAAGATGCAAAAGAAGTCACAATATGGATTTTTAAGCAAATATTCGCCAAAATGTGATGGAGATACACCTATTCGTATATATATAGGGCTGAAAAGTGAAAGCTACAATTGGACTTCGGATCAATTACTTGCGCAACTGCCTAAGAACAGCTTCAAAAAAACATATTTTCTCTATTACATATACATATGTAACTAGATAATCTTTTTATCATTTCATATGCTTACAAAAGGAAAGCGCATTTTGGGCGCTACATTTCGAACTAAACTGCTGCGAATGCCCACGTTTCAGGTCAGCAACACAGCTTCTTCAACGACGACGTGTTTTGAATATCGCACGCAATGCAATGCAACGCAATGTATCTGAAAGATACACGCGCTTGCTTTCCTTGAAGACAAAACCGATAAGATCACATTTGAAGAAGCAAACGAAATAAATTAGAGAGCGCAATAAAATCTATAACGCAAATGAAGTATTTATTTAGTATCGTCGTCGTTGTCGTCGATGTAGTAGCCAACAGTTGTCGCCGCCGCAATTGGAATCGTATTAAATGTGAATGTATCTTAAAAATGTATCTCAACGTATTGCAACGCCTACACGGCTTTGTACGCGGCTTGCCGGTCGGTCTGTCGAACAGTGGCAACAGTGTCTTTGTTCTGCAGTTTAGAAGGCTGTTGTTGCTCGTAAATAATATGTGGCAACAACCACAAAATAAACAAAGCGTTCGGTCAACAGAACAGAATCGGTCAATCTTTGAAGCACATTTTGCACAAACAAAACCATTTACATTTCTGATGGGTGTGAACTGTATTTTCAAAATATTGGGAGTATCTTTAATAAAAATGACAACAAGTGCAGCTGTTTTGAAATAACCAAAAATTTCAGAAAATTTACAATTTTATGCGTATCTGAGATATCATTAATCAATATTTGGCAAATAAATTTATACAACTCTATATCATATTAGTCTCGTTCAAATCTCGCTCAGCTATACCCAACTTCTAAATGTTATTTCGCTTTGACGCATTATTATGTCAGCGTTAAATATGCGGGCGCAGCTTTAAAGGGTTAAATGCAGCGCAAACTCTGCTTGTATTTTAATTGCATTTTTCATAATTGTAGCTACAATTTAATTGAATCTGGGAATCGGCCGATACACTCCCGCATTTTAAAATTAACATGCATGAAATTTCATTCATTGATTGTTCAATCGAATTTAACTTAGATACAAGATACAAATTAAGATGTGTTCTTGTTTTTTTTTTTGGTGCTGCGATTTAATTTTGTATCTGATGTTGTAGGGTATTATTGAGTAACTAATTATTGAGATATTGTTAGATTAAAGTTTGAAGCAATAAACAGCAAGCAAAACACCCTGCAGTGGAGTGTGTGCGACTTCGAGATACGCTGTATCTTGTATCTTTTATGTGGAAAATATTTCTATTTCGTTGTGGATTAGTATAAGATATAACAAAATTTGACGTTTCAAAACCGTATGGGTGACTTTAATTTTAGTGATTCAACATGTATCTGTATGACATTTTTTGATTAGAGCTTTAGTAAGATATATATTTGACAAAACGTTGCTTTTGTTTTTATTTATTATAAATTTTTTTTTGCCCATTTTTTTGTCTAAATCTGAAGCTACAACATTTATTTCGCACATTTATGTGGTCAGTTCGTGAACTCTGCGATTTGCGAGCGTCGAGCGACGTCGTCGTGTGTCGTGTCCCGTGTCCACTCTTTTTTAAGTACAGTGCATGAAACTGGTTTAATTTTCCACAGCCACATAGTATTTTGGATCGCCAGTCACTTAGGCTACTTAGACTAAAGCTAAAGACTTTGAAAGTGGTAGAAATCGTTGGCAGCCAAAGTCGACTGCCAACGACTAAATGCAACAACGCTTATGTTTAGAGTGCGCCTGCGCTTCTTGTCTGCAAGTTCATATCGATAAGCATCAAATTCTCACGAACTTTTATTGTCCTCTGAGTACACACACACACAGAGTGGAGCTAACGGACAGACGGACAGATAGTTTTCCACGCTTACGAGTTGTTACCTCATCTATACGAATCCTAAACAGCAAAATCATTGCAACAATTGTGGGCCGCAGTGGCATGAACTTTGCTGCAAGTGAGACAGACGGACGGACGGACATACAGACAGACAGAATTTTCCCTTGATCCATGGCGGCTGCATCGGTAACAGCAACTGGGCTCTACTGTGCTCTGCTGTGCTGTGCTTTTTGCCTATTTGCCAGCATACGAATTGAATTGAAATGAAATGATTGTCGAGCTTTAAGGAATCGACTTGCAACAGCAACTTGCATCGAATCGCTTTGTATCGAATCGCGACAGTAGTTTGTTTGCCTTCAACGGTGTTGTTGCCCATTGCTGTGAGTTACGTGGGCATTGCACGCTCCAATGGCTTGCGGCAGTATTATTTAAACGCCCTACCTACCGATACTGCCGATCTTGCTGCTGCCTCCCATCCACATAAAACGAAGCAGCAAGCGCCAACGACATTCGACATTTCAAGCAATTAATGCCAAATTTAGACAAGTCGCTTTTGAAATTAAACTACAATTGGCAATCCGCTACCAGAAGATCGAGCTATTTTCTAACATCGCTCAAAGACTTCGTTCAGTTTTGTGGTCAGTTTTGTGTTCTTTTCTGGTGAGCAAGTGCAAATAAAGGACTGCAAAAATGAAACAAACAGTTTTTGTATGCGCGCAGGGGGTTCACAATAGTACGAATTGTTTAATGGAGATAAGTTGTTCGAGCTCAGCACCTCCGCTAACTGCTAATTTCTGCTCAGATTTGGAATATTTCGAAGTATGTCAAATTGCACATAGTGCGAATGTTAACTGCAGTTCGAAAAATGAATGTGGAGGACAACTTTGATGTCTCTGAAGAACTCCCCGAAAACTTTTTCAAATGTCAAATTCTATATAGAGTAAGTGGCTGTATGCCTACAAACTGTGAGAAAGTATTATCAGCAATTAACAACGAACAAAAATTGCGGGGGAGGAACACAGTGAAAATCATTTCTGTTGAGGACCACTTTGATGCTTCCCAAGAACTACCCAGAGTTTCTTCAAAGAGAGTGAATTTGCCCAATGCCTAACAACTGCTACAAATTAGTATCAGCCATTGCAGTAAAAAATTCTTTCGAGGACGAGTTGCTTCGAAAGAACTCTCCAAAGAGTTTTCAATTGTTAAATTGCAATAAGAGTGAATGTGTTGTACGTCTTATTGGACAATTAAAAAAAATGTTTGTGGAGTACCACTTTGGTGCTTCCCCAAAATTCTTTGAAGGACGACCTTAATGCTTCTGATGAATCTCCGCAAAGCTTCTTAAAATGTCAGTTTGCATATAAATTGCATGTGCCCATTGGTAAAAACTACTACAAACTAGTATTAGAAATTACAGTTAAAAAACTTCTGAGGAGGACCACTTTGATGCTTCCGAAGAACTTTCCAAAACTGCTTGAATTGTCAAATTACATATAGAGTGCATGAAAAATGCTACCAAATGGTATGATTAGTTGCAGTATGCATATTTTCTATGGAGAACTACTTTGATGCTTCTGAAGATCTTCTCAAATTGCATGAGAAGACATGTGTTATGCCTAAAAAAAATAATACCAAAAAATATCAACATTTTTGCAATACTACCAACAAAAAATCTGCTTTTTAACTTCACAAATATTATGGAGATACTTTAAAAGTGTAATTGAGGTAAGTGTTATTATTGGTCCAAGCGATGAAGCTTGTGGTATAAAAAATTTACAGCGAAATCAATTTAAATTTACTGTTTTTAAAGAAATCAACCTAGTTCTTTACTCTCCAAATGAATCAACGTATAATTTCTAACCAGAAAGAAGTATTTGGAAAATGGTGTCTGAAACCTATGTAGAAACTACTTCAGTGACGCTTGAAACAGAAAAACTGAAACACAAAATATGAAACTGAGTGAGTGGCACAGGCGGTAAGTGGTGATGCGTCCAGTATTAATTTTGCATTTGTAAATGTCCAAAGTAGTTTTTTTTTTTTGGCGTTGGAATACTTTGCAGTTTTTTTTTGTGCCATCTATTAATATCTCCGATAGATATCTCTGATACAATTTATTTAAATGGAAGAATTTAAAATATAGAAAGAAAAAATAACTGAAAATATCATTTCTTTTTTAAAGTCCACTTTAACGAATTTTTGTCAGCTCCCACCAGCTACATATATAGCGAACTAATCGAGCGACAGCAGCAGCAATAGTGTAGACCTTCAGACTTTGCGATAAGGTTTTGCGGCGCACCCAATGTGACACCGGAAGTGCGCGCCTGACGCATGACGCACATCTCCGCCGTCGACTTGTGCTCCACTCGGGGGTGTACTGTGAGTCTTGTCGCGTTTTTTTTTTGGCCAGTTAAGTTGTTTTTTGTTATTCATATGCTTCTACTGCTGACAATTGTATCTCATATATGCATACTTGGGCGTATTCTTTGACCCAATTATTGAATGCCGAAAAGAACAATTTATTTTTTTTTTAACATGTGTTGCGCTTGAATGGAGCTTCATGTATGTTATGTCTCATATAGAGATATTTAAAGGTATTGTAGGTAGGTCATGACAAAAACTTAAACGTTTATTATTTGTCTTGTGATAAGAATAAACATGAAAACTTGTAAGAGTTTGTGCACCAAAAAAAAAAGAAGAAGATATTTTTATATAGCACACATATTTTTTTAAGAGTTTGTTTTAGCTTTGAATTGAAAAAAATTCTTTCATGAAATAATGTCTTTGGAAATGTTCGATCGATTCTATTCCAATAAGTTCAGAAAAGAAGAGCAGATTTCATTTCTGTCTGAGTCTTTCTCTCTCTCAATACATAAAACCAAAAAGACAGATCAATATCTAATTGATATTTGATGTGTATCACATGTGATGTATATCACAAAAAATATAATTTTTTATATTGCTAGTGAACAGCTAACGACAAGTAGTTAGCAATTCGTTAGTGCATACGAACATTTAATTTAGTTTTGAGCAGAGTTTTACAGTGAAAACAAATTCTAATGAGCTCTTCTAAGCTGTATTAGATCTGTTTATTAAGTTTCCGTGTACCAGATTGGGGCCACCACGACGAAGCGTTGCTTTGTGTTGCTGCTCTGCACAAAATCCAAATCGCAAATAAAACCAAATTGCAACAATCCCATTAACATCATTACACATACTTACACTAAGTACTACACAAGGGCGTCCTGTCTTCAGCTAATAGCTAGCTACAAGCCATTGACAATGGCTTGTCTACACCTGTCAATCACACATGTTGGAGGAGACATGCATTAAGTAAAATAAAAAATTTCCCACAAATTTACAAAAATGAAGGTGCACGCTGGACAGTACGCTGAAATAGAGTAAATAATGAGACGGCTGGACGGACGGACCAACCCACAGGATAACAGTATAAAATTTCATTAAAATATTTTTCCGCTCGGTTTAACGATTTTGGCAATGAAAAATAATAATAAAACGCCAATCTATAGAATGTGCAACGCGATTACTGAGTGCATTAAATGCTCATAGACATTGTACACAAAGGACAGGCCAGCACAAAGGATATACGAGCGCCGGATCAACGAGCGGTGATCGAATACGCTGAAAATTTTGATGCACTTGTACGCTACGTCGTCAAATTTCATGTGAATAGTGAAGCAGATAGGGCAATGAAATGTTGCCAATGAAAAGGACATACGAAGGAGATACAAATGCTTTTGTTCTTGCTCAAAAAAAATCTCAAATTCAAACTACACTTGTTGTAATATGAACGTCCAGCAAGAGCGCAACAACAATACGCGTATATCCTGCTAACGGTATATGCATCTTAAGAAATTCAACATACAGATTGGGAGCGCCAAAAAAAAAAACGAAAAAAAAGCAAGAGAAAGGAATGCAAGCTACACAAAATAGCAAGACAAAGCGTTAAAAGAAGATGTCCTTTCGAATTTTGTTCTTCTATTTTTTTTTTTTTTTTTTTTTAGTTATTGTGCATGACAATGTCTAAATATCGCAAGGACATCGCGAAAATGTACCAGAAAATTCGTTCACTCACCATGGGAAAATCAAGCAGGTGACAACGATCGAAAAAATCTTTCATGTTCCCCTTGCAAAAAAAAATCTAGAAAAAAGCAGGAGCAGCAGCAATAATTGAATTGATCGTGATTTGCCATTGTTAGCTGTCAAAATCCTTTAGAGCCTGACATGCCCATGCCATGCAGTTTCATGATAAAAAAAATGAAAAGCCTCATTTTACCTGATGTCTTTCGGTGTCGCGTCGTATGTGGATGATGACTACTGCTGCAGCAGCAGCACCAGCACTGCAGGACAATGAGTTTGCGATTTACAATATATGATTTGGCAAATGCTGAGAATGCAGCTCGAGGTCCGTCTGGCCATCGTCGTTGTTTCTTACTTTGCGATTTTCTGGTGCGTGAGAAAGGATTAACCAAATACATTTGAGTGCACGAATATGTGAATAAAATGTACTTTCGCTTGTGAAAATGTGTGAAACGCAGACAAAGAACGTATTTCGTATGTTTGGATTGTCCTGCCAAGAAGTTTTTTAAATTATTTTTAAAGAAATATTTTATGTGCATTTGTGTCGTACGGGTCATGGAGAGTCTTTCTATATAGTTTTGAGCTTGTGTCCGATAAGATGGGAGAAACCATTTTTTTTGTGACTCCATCGAAATCATGTCAGGATTATCAATATATGTATGCCTTGATAAAGAAAATCTTGCCTGTGACATCATCATAGACAAATACTTTGCAACAATTTTTGTGCATGGGGAAAATTCACTCACTTTGAAAAGGCTTTGAAGAGTTCTTCGGAAGAGTCCAAGTCATCTTCCAAAGAAATTTGGAAATTTGCATAGCGTTATTTTAAAATTATAATTTTACATCATAGCTGAAACTGAAACATTTGTCTCAGCAGCTCTGTTTAATTTAAGTAAAAAAAGTTTAAAAATTAAATTATATATTATATATTCTAATATAAAGACTAAAAATTTATACCAATTTACATAGTGACCAATATTTCGATTCATAGTGAATGCCTATGTACACATATTACACCTTATATCCAGCTGAATTGCATTTTCTTTTAAAGTTCAATGTTACCTGAACGAGTGCACTGCAGTTCAATTCGTGTTGCCATAGTTTATTGTTTTCATTATTAAACAGCGCAGAAAATACCGTTAGACTCACCTGTAAAGAGTAAAGAGAAAAAAAGAAGAAGAAAAATATTAGCATTTCATTATTTTTTATAAAAATCTTACACAAACGTATTTTAAATTATTATTTGCACCAGAAAAACATACAAAATCAGTTAACTGCATAATTCTAATTAGTGTAGGGTGTAAAGAGACACACAATAGTTAGATGGGTGGCTGGGCTGAGGAGGTCATGTGAAATCTGTTGGTCAGAGCTGGGAAAATCACATCGAATGTGGCGTGGAGTCATTCAAGGCGTTGAGTAGACTTAAACATGCAGTGCAATTTAAATTCACTCCGTTGAAGTGGTTGGTTTTGCTGTTGGCCGTATAAATCGGTCTGAAATAATCAGTGCAGCGACCAGTGACGACCTCATATACAGCTACATGAAACTTCATAAACAAGGTATGACTTAAAAGTTGAGCGAAAGTTTGTATACAACTATTGGAAGTAGGCGATATATGGAGAGAGTATTGAAACCAAGTCGGTGAAACATAAAAAGCCAATATTCAGTCTTGATCATAGTGTAATAATACATATTAACGCCACTTTATGCATGCGCTCTCAAAATAGTTGCACTTCGTTCTGTATTTTCAACGAGTAGTTGCACTCAGTATGGCAAACGTAGAAAACTCAAACCACTGAAAGTATTTCCAGCGCTCGTTGTTTCTATATTCTACCTTACTCAAGTCTCACAAAGTTCAGATACTTTCAAATCCAATCTTGTCGAACTACCGAAAGCGACCTCTTCAAGTGCATGTGAACTGTTTGTCGGCAGTTCACACCATTTGTGAATGCATTTTAAAATGCAGTTAAGACAAAAACAATAACAAAATTTATACGAAAGCCGTTGCAAATTTTTAAACTGTGCTACTACTGCCGAAGAAGCCGAAGACAAACGACGACGTTGCAATAGTTGTAACTTCCTCTTTTTATCATTTTCAGCCAAATAAGAGCAACAACCACAACTGCCGTTGCCCAGCAAATTTCACATGCAATCAAAGTGCTAAGTACTACGAAGCCAAGAGCCGAACGAACCTACGAACGAACGAGTAACGAACGGGATTCTCGCGTATACACAGCCGATTTTCCGAATGTTCGCGCGCGAATTAATTTTGCTGATCGGCAACAGCAACAGCCGAAGGGCAAGAGAGAGAGAGAGAGAAAAGGGAGTACGGACGAGCGCGTAATAGTTGCGACTGGCGCCTCCACTTTTGCTCACACCTAACTCAAGTGGACGACGTTGCATGCAACACCCTCACCCAACGTCGCTTGAAAATGCTTTCTATTCGCTCCCGCATGTTACCAGTTCTTCCAAAACTGAAAGTGGGTTGTTTAAAAAATATGCGAAAAACGTTTATTTTATTATGTTCCACCAAAGAAACATAGAAAAAAAACTGACCAATGGATCTCTGGAGATTTTGCAGTTATTGCCCGAGATTAAAAGTGTAATGTGATACACAGATATCAAACTTGAGTACACGTTTGTATAAACTCCAACAATTCTTAAGCCTTATAACTGGATCTCTCATATATACAAAATATATACATATATTATTCTATTCAATATTCAAGACTAATCAATATGTCCTCTTTCAGCTACATTGGCATGTAATAAGCGTAGAGCAATGCAATGTCTAGAGAGGGGGAAGGTGGCTAACAGTGTGTGCCCCGCTAGAGACAATGGTGAGAATATTCTCATATTAAGAAATCGCGATTACTGTCGCGCGTTGCACAAAATACGAGTATGTTTGCATGGCGAGCCGAGCGTATAATAATCCCAACAACAACAACCAACCGCAAGTGATGAACCAACCCAAAAGAATGGTGTACTAAAGTCCGAACAGAAACGAACTAATACACGCTCTCACAGCAGCAAAAACCGAGGGTGCTAATAAATGTTAGTTGAGTTTTTTAAGAGATCCCATTCCATACTACTGTCTCATATATGAACTGTTCTATGAAAACTTTTCAATATTTTATGACTTTCTGGTTTTCCCCAATAAAAAAAAGGAAAATAGTTTCTTAACACCATAGGCCAGGGGGCCACAGATAAGTATCGCTCAATACATTTTTTATGTTATGGGAATTTCCGTATGGGAATTTCCGTATCAAAAAAAGAAGTAAAGCTTGCTTGAAACAGTTCGGTATTGCCATTATTTTTTTTATTCACTTTTAACTTATTAACTTATTGAACAGATATTTCGTTTGTGGGTTAACAACACCTTGGATACTTGGCTGATATAAGAAGTCCTTTTACAACCGTTATATTAATAAAATGGATCGATTTTGCTGCTATCTCTAATTCCGCGTAATTTTTCCTTTGCGGAGTTTATTAGAAAAAGTAGTGCGCACAATATTTTGAAAATTTTCTCAAATTTCAAGACAAAGAAAGAACGGACAGCTCTTGATCACGTCTAGAAAAGTTTATTGGTCGTCGTATATGCTTTCAATTCAATTCAATCCAGGGAAGGGTCAGATGTAGATCCAGAAACTGGAAAACAGTTTAAAGAAAAGCATAAATTTAGCCTGAGAATATATTTCGATTGATAAATCATTTACAAAAACATCTGTTCCTATTTTATTTCAACTTTTAGATAATTTGGAAAATCGCCTATATTTCTGATTTTTTAGATCAAAATAAAAAATAAATAAACATTTCAACAAAAACGACTCAAAAGACTCTCTATAAACATTAAAATTGCTACAGCTCATGGTGTAATCAGGATATTATCCATTAAAAATGTTGGTATAATCGAGCTTTTTAAGAATTTAGCAGTTTGAGTAGTTTGAACAGTTTAAATAGTTTGAATAGTTTTAATTTAAAGTAGTTTAAATGAATACATGGGCGCTTGCAAAAGCTACTCGACGTTTAAGGAAGCTTTATTTTTTTTCATTAATTTTTCTCCTCCTTTAAAAATTTGTTTAGCTTTTTTTTTTGGAATTAATAGTACATATATTGTCAAAATATATTTTTTCAGCAACATTTTCGAAAAAACTAATGGTATTGAAAATCGGCCATCTCTATTGTAATCATCATGGCTCGGTGACCATTTGGGAGCTATGGCTTCTCTGAAACGTTCTTACGACGCATAATCCTTTTGCTACCAGATAAATGATTAACAATAGTGCCTAGCGTTGAACAAATTTTAACCATATTTCTTGAATATTTTCGCCATGAAGCTTACAATTTTGAAAAAGTAGAACTTAGAACCAGAACTCATGCACACATCTAATACTAATTGCATAACTCTCTTTAAGCGTGATCCCAACCGAACAAGTAATCAAAATTTTTCTCCAGTATATTAAAGAACTTTTGTTAGACATCTCGTTCAGTGCTACGGTTCAAGTTCGATACTATGTATTTAGTTTACCCATAGGTTCCTAAGTTCTTGCCTCCCACTACTAAGAAAAGCAGCAACAAAAGTGTTTACTATTCTTCTACTGATTGTTGTTTTTGTGGTTTGTACTGCTTGCATGGCGATAACTTTCCTCGTACTCGCTCTCTCTCTCTCTCTCTTATTAAATAAACTCAGCATCATCATCATCATCGTCGTTAACTACCGTACACTTAGCAAACATTTTTCGTGGCAAATTCGCAGCGTGTCGTGTCGCGCTTGTCATGTCCGAGCCAGCCGAGCCGAGCAACAACAACAAGAAAAATAATAATAACAACAAAGAACGCCATGTACAAATAAACATTAGAAGTAAATAGTAAAAAAAAAAGGGGGGAAAGAACTTATGGAAAGGAAATAAAAAGTGAAGTAGCAAGGGAATGTCAGAAAGGCTGACTGCAAGTTTTAGCAACAATAACAACAACAACCGCGTTAACTGCATTTTACACATAAAAATAAATTGTAATGAAGCAAAAAAATAAAATAAAACAAAGATGAGCAACAACAATTCTTACATGCAAAAACAAAGCGGAAACGTGCAAAGTACACAAGGGCAATAAGAGAAACAACAACAAACATATTAGGCGCAAATATTTTTGATTCTATATCAAAATAAAAAGCAAAAACAATAAAAATAGTAATAAAAAAATAACCGCAAAGACAAAAACCAACAACAAACAAATAAACAAAGCCAAAAGCAACAACAACTCTGCAAACTATGAGTCTTTTAAGACTTATTTTTCGGAAGTTTCGCCGCTTTTTAGCGCTTTTAAAAAATTGTATCCATATAAAGCATCATGCAAAATGCTGTTCCATGGGATCACTTTCAAACTCAGTTTTATATTAAAAATAATTTCAACGTTAAGGCAGGAAAATGGATGATCAAAGGTTGTTCTATGGCGGACGTTAGTTAACATTCTTTTAAGACTCTATTTTCGGAGTGTGTGGCTAAGTTTCAACATGTAGTCCTATTTCGATGGCTTAGTAGTTATTTTCTGATGAATTTAAGCTATATAAGATAAAAAGAAATGACGTATAACAGACAGCATGACTGTTTGGGCTGAGCAAGCAAATTAGAAGTAAAGGGCTTTTACTAGGAAGACGAAAATCTGGTATCTAGTAATCTGCTATCTAGTAGACGCCGGCATAATAATTATTTAATTTTGACTGTTACAAGTATTAATCTTCTCTGCGTTCATGATTTATGGAAGATAAAAAAAACTATACATTCATTGATTTATGGGAGATAAAAAAAACTATACAAAATAATTCTAGAATTATTTTTTTCTTTTATTATACAGTTGACTGACTATTTGCACATAAAAACAAGTAAGGAAATTTCAGTCGGGCGTAACCGACTGTAAGAGGCCCTGTACCAGTTCAGGTCGCCTAACAAACATTATTTTTATCTTTATACTAGCATACTCCATTTTTTGCCTTGGGGATGATGTTATGGGGAAGGGGGGAGGGTCAAAATTTTAAAATAAACTTGTAAAATTCCGGAGCAGTCCTAGTCGAATGCAAAAAACACGAAGTCTCTATTACCGTTTCCGAGATCCTTTCGTTCATACGGACGGACAGACGGACATGGCTATATCGACTCCTCTATCACTCCTGACCATAATGGGGGTAACTTTCTCTTCCTCTTTCAAACCTTTCAAAATTTGTTGGCCTGTGTTATTGTTTTAAAATTTTTGACAGTAGTAGGTCATATCAGATAACCAAAATTCTGTTGCACCAAGGAACCTACGCAGATGTCTCAACTGAAAGCTTTATAGGAAATTTTAAGGCAAGCTAAATTCTTTAATATTTGGCAACATTCCCCTTATTAATTTTTACCATATATATATACATTTATATAGTTTCCTTGTCAACAACTTGTGAAATCCAATCGAACGCAACTCTTTCCAGCATTGAATACGCGGAACGCTGAACTCATTAGTGGGTGGCAAAGGCTTTTCTTTGGTGCGGTTTTCATTCCATTCATTAAATCGACAGCAGCAGCAACAACAACAATGGCTACAGTTGATTCACATATGTAGTATGTACAAGTACCTTACGAGAAGTATATATGGGCGAATATAACTTTGGCACTTTTTACAATCTCAAAGACGAAGACTACGCTCCGCTCCGGACTGCTGTCTAATCGTTTGTTAGTTTGGTTTGTTGAGCTGAGCTGAGCTTCTTGAGCTGCACAATGGCAAAGTTTGAATTTAACAATTTGTTGCAACTGAAAAATTGTTGATTGTTTAAGGTAACGATAGACAGACAGACAGACAGACATATATACTCTTTCCTTTTCTCAATGTGTGTGTGTGTTTCTGTTTTTCTTTGCTTGCACTGAGCCAATTAATTAGCCATGATTCTCACGACCTCAAATTAAGAGAAAACCCATGCCAAATAGGAAAATGCATTAAAACCAACAACAACAAAAGCAATAGCAACTGCCACAATACAATAGTCAAGTGGCAACAACAGCCACAACAACATCAGCTGGGCGAGTCGCGAGGAGTTGAGTAGCTAAAGTAGCTGAAAGGTGCTTCTTCTTTGTATATGGAGTCAGCGTGAAATTTTTGAACCATTTCAAGCTTTTATAGCCGCTGCTGCTGTTAGCGATTATTGTATAGAGTATCTTAAGCAGCGTTGGCGTTTCGTTACAATTCGTTCGTTTGGCTCTGAACTCTGCCGTTGAGCTTTAACCGCTACACAAACGCAAAGCAAAGGGATAGGATATTAAGTGGAGGCCTTTGTCAGTAACAACGGCGACCGCTTGCGCTTGCCGTTTGCAATTGAGCGTTTTATAAGCGTTGGGAAAAGCTTAGCAACAAGTAGCAAGCGGCATAGATCTGATTTAAAATGAAATTAGGAATAATGAGTACGAGATACTACATGACAGAAAGAAAGAAAGAAATAAAAGAACGTAGAACAAACGAACGACGAAACATGTACGGACTGACGGGCATATAAAACTATCTATAACACGAGTATGTAGCGTAGGTGGCTTGAAGAATTTAAACGAATTTAGAGGGAATAAATGATTTATTTCTGTTTGTGCGCGCATATGGCAAAAGCTACTTATTTGCATGCAAAATTGAATTGGTGAAAGTTAAGCAGTTTTATTTTGTTTGGCTTTTAGCGTTTATTTCAAC
The DNA here is from genome assembly GCA_035044805.1 of Leucophenga maculata. Taxonomy (NCBI): domain Eukaryota; kingdom Metazoa; phylum Arthropoda; class Insecta; order Diptera; family Drosophilidae; genus Leucophenga; species Leucophenga maculata. Next base: position 1,732,296 of record JAWNNP010000387.1, read on the forward strand.
AAAATCGAACTTCAGCATCAAAAGTTATGAGTGTTCAAATATAAATTAAGTTTCTAAGCTGCACAATAAGGTTATTCAAACTGTTTCCCAGCGCTTTTTAAAGCTATGACATATGTGCTAAGTAAACTGTAATATATTTATATGCATAAAAGGATGAAAAAAAAAAAAAAAGGGGGGGGGTGGTGTGGTAGTATTTAATTAACATATTAATACATTTAAATCCGAAGAACGCAAGGGTAATCCAAATTCAGATAAAGCTATTGACCCATCAGAAGGAACTATTCTCTCTCTTTACTTGCTCTCTCTCCGCTTTTACAATGTGTTTAAAAAAAAAAAGGTGGGGTGTGGTAGTATTAAATTTACATATTATGCTCTCTCTCCGCTTTTACAATTTGCCATATAGACAGTGTGGTTGATTTCGTTGGCGGAAAATAAGAGAATGAAAATGTTTGCTATAAACAATTTGGCGAGAGAAAATGAGAGAGTGAAAGTGTTTGTCATAAACAAATTGGCGAGAGAAAATGAGAGAGTGAAACTGTTTGCCATTTGCGTGTGTCATTTATATGACTACAGATTATTAAAGCTTTCTACGCCTAAAATATTCAACCGATTTTGATAAAATATAGTTGGTGCATTACCACTGTGCCACACATTTTTTTCATTTCGTGTGTTTGGAAAACTTTTTAAAATCAACCCTTTTTTTTTAAGTTCTAAGCAACAACAATGCAAGTCCAAACGTTGACAGTCACAGCGTAGAACTCAAAGTATCTAATAGTAGCAATGAAAAACGAACGAATGGGAGGAAAAAAAACTATCTCACGGATAATCCGCACAGCGCACATTTCGTAGCTACGTTGATTTCTTTTACGCTGCTGCTGCTACTATTGCCAAGTGGCAGCGTGACCACTTGCCGCCCCCGCGCCAACTGTGCCACAAGTAGCTGGATCAGTGCAACTAACTGTGCAACTGCAACTGACGTACTAAATGTCGGACTGATGGACTGCCAGCCAACAGTATGTCCGTCTGACTGACTGACTGTAAAAACTCTGAGCTTGACTATCCCTCTGACAAGCCGCTGACGACGACGATGCTGTGTTGGGTCTCAAGCGCGCTCAGGGGAAATGCCCTTTGCAAATGCGGAGGCGGCGACGACGAAGGTGACGACGACGTTGGTGACGTTGAACTGTGAACGGATGCAACTCAAACTGAGTCAAAGCGACGAGCTAGCTTGGACTGCGAGCGTGAAACAATGGCATGCAGCGCACACAATACACCTGACTTAAAAGTGTTTTACTTTGTTCATAGTTGCAACAACCTCCCACTTCCATGCCTGATGCTCCATATCAAGCTCTGCTGCTGTGGCTGCCACTTCTGTCCATGGTGCTGCTGCTGCTGCGGCTGCTGCTGCTGCTTAGCTCTTGTTTCGTCTTCATGTTGTTTTGAATTTTTTTTTTTTTCTTTTTTTTTTTTAAGAGAAAGGGTAACAGATTCCCACACTCGCCGTTTGACAACTGTGCTACCAGGCGGGCGGGCAATAACAACAACAACAATACTATTGTACATAAATGAGTGACTGAATGAATGAATGAATTACAACGGACGCAAGCGAGCGAATGAGCAAGTAAGTTTGATTGAGATGAACTGAGAGAACAGCTGTTGGGGTTTCTGTTGTACCTGGAGTACCGTTGGTTCCTCCATTGTAAGTTTACTATGTGACTGTCTAACGGTTTTGCTTGTCTTCGAAATGGAGTGGTAGGGAATGAAATGGAATAGAGACACATTTTGGTGACAAAATGATGTACAACTTGACAGCTTCTGTCGATATTTTGATAGGTCTTTAATATCATTATTTAAGTGTTAGACATTTACAAACTTCAAATAAAACCTAAAAAACTTTTTGACTCAGTGGTGAGTTCACTTTATCCTGAGCTGGAAACTCGCATTTTTAGAGTAGAGTAGAGTAATGTTCTGAGCCAATGGTTAGATTAGGAAAACTTGTGGTTGTGGGCTTTTTCTTAATGATTACTGTTAGCTTCCAAACGGATGAAGAACTTTTATCCAGTGGTGTCATAAGTACATTCCAAGAAGTATTATGAAATTTTGTGACTTAATTCTTAATGCAGAATCTATACAAATAAATAAATTTGGAATGAATGTTTTGTAAAAACAATTTTTTTTTTTAAATTTTTTGTCTATTTGTCTGTCTGAATGTTTGTTTCGATTTATCTCCGAAAAAGGCTGAACCGATATTGACGAGACTTTGACTTCCTGATACCTGACGTTATAAGGACTAAAATTAAGCTACATTTATTTGAATTGCAGAGTGCAATGCACAAACCCCCTGTATAAACGGCAAACTTAATTCAGGAATGAAATTTGGTATACATCAAAATGGATCAAGAGAAGATCACGCCATGAGTTTGTTCAAAAATGATATTTGGTATACAATGGTGTCGCAAGTAGTAAGATCCATTGGAAAAGTGTGGAAGGGTTGGCTGTCTATAGGAAATATTCCCAGGTTCTATAAATATTCAAATGTAGGAGCTTAGGGGGCTTAAATGCAATCCAATTTTTGTAAAACTAACTACTTTTGCCTCCAATAATATGGAGTAAAGATGTTGAATCGAAATTACTGTTTGTCTGTTCACTGTATATACGAATATCGAGAGCTTGGCGAATATAAAAGATGGAGTCTTCTAGTTTGTATATTTAGATTCTTATATTTCTTCTTCAAATTACTTGTTTTCAAGGAGTATTCTAAACCAACACCATGAGGCGCGGTTTTTTGTATCATTGCTAAAAACATTAAATTTTTTTCCACCTTCTGTTAAACCTTATAAAATATTCGGTTGGATCTATACTTAAATAATATATCGAACCATTCAAAGTGGTTGCCTCCATACAAATTTGTTCAAAATTAAAAATAAAAAATTCCATTAATTCATTAATTTATTCGGAACACTAAAATAGTTCAAATTGATATAGAAATGGCCCTGTGGGTGGCTATGAACAACAAAAACTTGAATACTATAAAAGATACAACCTTTAAGTTTGAATATTTAATGTCTTCTATGCGCTCTTTAGATGTCAACCCATTTCTAAGGGGTACTACTCAAAGAAATCCTTAAATCCTTAAAACAAACAACAGCAATTAATAAATTCGTGGCTAGAAATCAATGAGCAACTTGAAAATAGAAGACTCCATGTAACGCTCTAAAAACTTCCGAAAAACATAACCGAGACAATGACATTCAATTTGCTCGGTCTCGGTCAGTTTGGCAAACTGCTGTACGAACTGCGCAAACTCAACAAACTTGAAGAGCAAACAAACAAAGAAGTAGCGCGCTAACACGACATAGTTATCCATCAATGTAAATACATGTAGCTAAAAGAAGAAGCAGAATATATATATATACATATATATATAAAATAAAACTTAACGTTTCACAAACTTTTGTGCAATCACTCTAATTAGCTGTAAGTCGACGAGTTGTCGACGAGGCGCACCACAGATACATTGATGCAGTGATGTGCGCGGCTAAATGTATCTGATCGATCGTTGTACTATCTAAGCTAGTAGTACATCAAAAGCAATGTTTGGCAGTCATTTCAATGTCATTTTCATATCATGTGGACAACGAGAAACCGACGAGGATGACGATGACGACGACGACTATGTTGAAGTCGAAGCTAATTAAGCGACAAGCACTATGAGTAGTTCCCATAGTACTTACTTACTTACTAGCTGGCTGGCTGGCTGCCCATTTGAGAGGCAGCCAGTAGAACATGCTCATCATCAACATTGACTTTGTCTATCATTTCTGTTGCGGCTGCCTTCTTGGGCTGTGGTCTGACATGGCACGCCAAACTATTGAGTTGTCAACGCAATTCAAGAAATCAATGCAAGTTGTTTTAAAATTAAAAAAAAACGAAAAAAAAAAAACTCTTCTGAACCATATCATGCCGCCAACGTCTAAATTTCCCCTTGCGTAATTATAAAGCAATCACGGTACGTCGTCCTAATCCGTATCCTGATTACATGAAGTGGTCATGTAAAGCGGCTTGTTCAGCTTGCCGCGACTACAAGTAGTGCCTGCAACTATACATAGCGCTGGCGTCAGTGGCAGTGGCAAAACACTTCATCTAACTCTTTAAAACTCCCAGCAGATACATGTATCTAGATACATTGATCTATGTATAAGACTAAGAGTCAACGCGCTGCTCTAAATGCATGTGAATGCGAACAAGTCAACTGGACCTTTGCTTCGTTTCGCATGCGCTCTGGGATTCAATTCAGTCTAAAGTTCCTTCTTTTTTTTTCATTTTTGAAGATTCAACCACGTTCGGCTTTGAATTTTGCAACGTTCTTCACTAGCAACGCCGCCGTTGACTGTATTTGTTGCATGTGTTACATGATGTTGCAGCGTCGCCGTCTGCTGCCCTGCTCAAATGTGCTCAGCTCAACCACTCCACTGCACTCCACTTCAATGGAATGGTCGATGTGAAGCTGTTTTTTATACCCTTTTACATGCAATCACTTTGCATTTAAATGATGCAAGTATCTTACTTCGAGTATCTACAACAACTGACCAATTCAAAGATATTTTGTTGTTTAATGATGATCATGATGCATCATTTTGATTGCAATGTTTGCTTTAGCAAACATGCGTTGCACTTTGATCAATACAGCATTGAAACTTAAACTATTAAAGCAACAATGGTCGATTAATCGATTAAATGTTTCAAATTGTTTAAGTTTCTATATATAAAAATAGTATTATTTAATTCGGAGTTGCCGATTAAAATTTGCAAGTTTAAGCACAGCTTGTGGTTTTTTTCAGCTCATCTATGCTCAGTTCATAGAGATCGACGCAACGGCTTATTTTATCCGCTCTTCTGCTATAGACTAGAGATTGAAAACATGTACGGTAATCCCAAAGTAGAAGCTTGAATCGTTTAAGTTAAATATGATAGGATCCACTCCTTCTCTTATAAGCTCATAAGTTAAATAACTTTTTATCAGTCGGTTTTTGCTGAGTCTAGCTAGCATGAAGTAGATATTATGTTTACATTCTACAGATAATTTCGTTGAGCTCATATCTAAGTCGTTGATGGCCCATGAGCCACCTTATGTATCTTCTGTGGAGTAATAAGTCTTTATTTGAATGATTTCATAGCATAAGGGGCTAAGCTTGCTGAATACCATGACCAGTACTGAAAGGCAGCCGTCCAGAATAAGTTAACAATTAAATCCGAAAAAAGGTGCTGGTTCTACCATGTTTGTTTTTTATTTACCAGCGAATGATCTGGACAGCTCGTCTTATATTTGTTAGCTTTATTAATTCTCATTTTTAGTGCATAAGATAGCCTCGCTATATTATGTACATTTTTTTTATTCTATGACAATTTTCTGGTATGTTTTTGTCGCCACCTGCTTGTTTTTTTACTGCTTTCTTAGTGATTTTCCCTTTTCTGTGCAAATAGCTGGGCTAAACTATGTTCAAGTTTTTTTAAATTCTATGACATTTTTCTGATATTTTCCCTTGCTACATACTTATTTTTTACTGCTTTCCCAGCGCCCTTTCTTTTTCCCTTTTTTGCGCAACATCAAAAAGCCTCGCTTTAATATGTAAAAGTTTTTTTATATTCTACGATAATTTTTTGATATTTTTCCTAGTATTTCTTTCATTTTCCGCAACATCAAATAGCCTCGCTACAGTATGCAAAGCAAGGCAAATTAATAAATGTATTTCGAATATATCAAGCGAATGAAATTTCTTTGTCACTTTTACTCCTACAGCCTGAATTTGTGTTCAAAAAGTTCTTTGCTTCACTCTTTTTTTTCTCCGGCTCGTTGATTCTTTCTGAAATTCGCTTGTTGTGGTTCAACTGTGCGCACAACCTTAGAAAATCTTTTGAAAACTTTAAACACTACTTGAAACTTATATTTAAATTTAAGTATAGTTTGATTTAAATGTTTTAATACGCAATTATCTGTGAAGCTGCATCGCATTTGGTGTGACTGTACTCCAAATAGCGCTCTATTGACAATGCATAACAGTTATGACATTCGATTATATATATTTAATAATGAGATATAGTTTCTACTAACAAAAATCAAACTGATCAAGTTCCTAATGACATTTTTCCCGTTGGCGCCCGAGCAGGGATACTTTATCTTATTACAAGTTAGCACCTATGCGTTTGTTAAAGATGTTACATTTTGACAAAACTGTAGAAAACCTCATGACAATATAACCAAAAATCGTTAATAATGTGTTCAGTCCCCAAACAATAAAGACAGCGAAGACACTGACAACAATTGCTGGTGTCTATTAGAAATTGAAGTGTAAAGCACATTGTGTAGTTCAATTTGTCCACATAAGTTACACAGAACTGTGTCTAAGCAGTCTAAACAGGCATCAGCCAGTCATTGATTCCTTCAAATATCAGCTTTGTATGCGCATTAGTATGCCAGCAGACAAAATGCCGTTTGCAGTCTGTCAATCCTGTAGACAGATAGACTTTCGATAACTAGAATCACGCCAGAAATACATCCTTGCTAATTCGTATGCCTGCGTGTGTGTTTTGAAATTGTTTTATACGGTGTCAATGAATCGCACGCTTTCACACTTCTTCAATCTATGTACATACATATATGTATTTAAGCTGCCTGCCTTGCTGCTGTAGCTGTAAGTTATGCCACAGATACATACTCGTAGATACTTTGCATTGCATAACAAAAGCACTTGTCGTTTGAAATCGTTGTTGCGGTATGTCGCAGATTATGTCCAACATCCGCTTAGCTTACACGCCCCCAACTAACAAACTTCGACACATGCCCTCTCAACTCGAAATCAATGCAAACGTACCGCAATCCAATTTTTGCGCAGATACGCAGATACTTTTAAGTTTAGATACTGTTTTTGTTGGTGTTGCTGCTGCCACTGCTGCCAGTTAGTCATTGAATGCTCTTAATACAAATTAAAAAGTTAACCACGAAACACGACCAACGGCGAACGTATGCATGAGAAGTAACTAAAAGTAAATGTATCTGTGTGTATCTTGCGAATCGCGCTGCAAAGTGTCTGCGTTGCGGTGAAGATGTTGCTGCTGCTGCTGTCCGTTGTAGTTGTTGTTGCCACTTAACCAACCGAATTGCTATATGCCGTCAAAAATCGAAACGACCGAACCGAAAACCTAAATCCAATTCAAAGTCCAAGTCAAAGTTGTCGTCGTCGTCTTCGTTTGAAGCAGAAGATACAAAATATATCTATTGATGTAAGCAGCATCAGCATGAGGCAAAATGCTTACATGAAGTATTTGCTTGTTGTTGTTCTTGTAGCTTACAAGTTATTTGTTGTTGTTGTTCTTTTTGTAAGCGTATTGCCAGACATTTGAAAAGGTCTCGTTTCGCATGTATTTATTTAAAACAACACAAAAAAAAGAGTACTTTGGCGGTACAACAGTTTTATTACTCTTCCTAATACGTATAACACATGAACAGTCCAATAGTACTCGGGCGCCAATGTACTCCATAATAACAAAACATAGATTGTAACAATGCTGGCTTTTATTTGAATATACGTAACAAGTATAACAAATAATGATGTATCCCTGCTCGGGCGCCAGTTCATCAGGAAAAAAAATGTAAGTCAATGTTGGCCATTATTTGTAACATTTATAACAAGTGCATTGGTTATAGTTTGTATTAAAGAAATGTCACTGCTTGGGCGTCATATGCCCAATAAAATTCTAACTAACCAATGCTGCTTATTATTTGCTGCTTAATATTTTATACAAACTGTACGACAAACTTTTCATAGCCACTTCATACACTATATGTAAAGGGTATAGAAATAGGCGCTTCTTCAGGTGCTTAGACAACACAAAAATCACTGTGCTATTGCTTTTGTAGTTGTTGTTGTTGTCATTCGTGCCTTGATGCATTGCGTCATGTGCAACGTCCTCAACATCATCCTCAACGTCGTCATCATCATCGTGTCGTGCCTATGTATCTAGATACTTTGCCATCTTTATTTCAATTCAATTGATGTGCGCAAAAAAAATGTATCTCTTTGAAGAAAAAAAAAATTAATAAAACAATTTTTTTTTCGTTTGTTCATATTTGACAACCAGTTGACTTTCGAATGTCTGTCTGTCTATGTATCTGTGCATCTGTCTATAGCTGTCTCAACTGTGAAACTAAGCTTACATTTGTCGAATGCAATGCAAATCATTGTTGCTGCAACACTTGCCAACATTCGCTACAATTTGCTCACACGCTGGCGTTTCGTTACCGTTCATGATGTATTTTGTTTTCATTTTTTTTTAAGTTTTTTGTCAGTCTTCAACTTTCAACTTTTAACTTTATTTAGCAACATTGGCATCAAAAATTGTCGTCGTCGTCGTTGAAAACGTTTAACATTGAGTGAGTATATGCTTATTGTTTATAAAGTATTTCACAAACTATTCAGCAAAATTTTTGCCCTTTCATTTATTTTTTGTTTGAGTTAGCCAATAGAAATGTTGCCACAGAGCTTTTGTGAGCTTTTAGATGCAAACGAATAACATTCATATCGATTGTAGTATTACGATGAGTCAATGCTCGGGCGCCAGTGCACGCATTGAACTAATTACCTATGCAGAGAGAGAGAGAGAGTCTTTAGATTGTGTGCCCAAAACTCGGGCGCCAATTAGCATGTGAGACATTATAAGAAAAAACGAGTCAGACAAATTTGCCATTTTACCGACTTTTACTACGATTTACTGACTGAATTTTTTTCAGGGGATTTTCTGGTGGCACCACCTTTTGGTGAGGAAGAGACAGTATGTTTTTGTCAATATTAAGTTTGGTTTTAAACTTGGTAAAACTTTTACCGAAACTCACAATTTGATGAAACAAGTTTTTGGGAGTTTGGAAGTTTTTTTTTTGTCCATATCGTACCACCATTTACGACTGGTATACACGTTTCAAAGACTTGAATGACGACGAACGTTCGGCACGGCCGAAATCTTCAATGAACAAACAAAACATCAAAAATGCCCGTGAATTCATCGAAAATGAGCCGAAATCGTCATTGCTGTTCATTAATTCCAAATTGGGATTGTCCAAAGACACAATCCATCGCATTTTGGTCGATCAGTTGGGCTTCAGAAAAAAGTGTGCACGATTTGTTCCCCATTAATTCAAAGACGACGAAAAGGCGCTTCGGGTTCAACATTCGAAAGACATCATTAAAGATGCCAAAAAGTATTAAAACTTCCTTTTTAGGCCCTGTACCGAAGGTACAAGAGCCTATTGGGTTTGTGCAAATGTATGTAACAGGTAGAAATAATGGTCGGAGACCCCCCAAAGTTACCCCCATTATGGTCAGGAGTGATAGAGGAGTCGATATAGCCATGTCCGTCTGTCCGTCTGTCCGTCTGGCCGTCCGTATGAACGAAAGGATCTCGGAAACGGTAATAGATAGAGACTTCGTGTTTTTTGCATTCGACTAGGACTGCTCCGGAATTTTACAAGTTTATTTTGAAATCTTGCCCCTCCCCCCCTTCCCCATAAAATCACCCCCAAGGCTAAAAATTTCCTCGGCACAAAAAAAAGTAAGTAAGCCAGTATAAAGATATCGTCTTTCTAAGCCAAAATCCAAAAAGTTCATCAAAATCGGATAATAAATGACGATTTTATAAGCAATTGAATTTGAGCGACCCCCCTTTTCGTTTCATACATAAAAAAATGTTTTATAAGGCACTTAGTGGTGCAGTGAGAAGTGGTCATGTGTTTGGTCATAAGCTAGGGGAACATTTAGTGTGTTTGTTAGGCGACCTGTGCTGGTACAGGGCCTCTTACAGTCGGTTACGCCCGACTGTGATTTTCTTACTTGTTAACATTGTTACTGGTGACGAGACATGGTATTTTCAATACCTGAAACCAAGCGTCAAAATGCCGAATAGTAGCCCGGTGATTCAAAACCCAAAAAATCACGTTTGGAAAAGTCAAAAGTGAAGATACGATTCGAAGGGCATTATTCACCAAGAGTTCGTTCCACCGGGCCAAAAAATGTATGTGCCATTTTATCTTGATGTTATGAGACGTTTGCTTCGTATCCGTCGTATTCGGTCAGAATATCGCGATGAAGGAATATGGCGTTTGTTGTACGATAATGCGGCATCTCATCGACCGAGACTTGTGACTGATTTTTTTTTACCAAAAATCAAATTTTGACTATCAACCACTCGCCGTATTCGCTGGAATTATCCATGAAAGGACGGCGCTACGCTGATGTGGAGACCATCCCAAAGGCGTGCAACATCGTCGTGAAGGTCATTCCGGTCATCGAGCTAAAACACTCATTTTAAATATTATTGGATCGATTATTGAATAATAATAAAACAAGTACTCAGAAATCTATTGTAGTTTTCATTTTATTCCAAAAGTTCGGGAAATTTTGAGACACACCATGTAAGTAACAAGTGTAACAAATATAGAGTCATGAAAAATTATGAAATGTGCTTGCTCGTGCGCCAGTCCATCCGAAAAAGAATCTAAATCAATGTTTGATACTATTTGTATACTCGTATAGATAACATCTATAACAAATGCATAGGCGCTTGTGTATACAATAATAAAGTAAAATGTCCCTGCTCAAGCGCCAATGTGTATCATTCTAACAGAATATGAAATAAGCCAATGCTGAATTTTTTTTATTTGTATTGTTATTAATATACAAATAAAAAAATAAAATAAAATAACAAATATAGAGTCTTTAAATTGAAATAATGAAGTGTCCTTGCTCGGGCGCCAGTCTATTAGCAAGGCCAATGCTGCTTACAATTTTTATACTCGAAAACTTAACATCCATAATAAATGCATATTTGCTAGTTTATAATTGAATAAAATATCCCTGCTCGTGCGCTAATTTTTATTTAAATTTTTTTTATTAATTTTGCAAGAAATACCAAATTTATTTCACCTTACGTAAATTCTTATAGAATATTCCATTTAGGTCCAAATCGATTCACTAGATGTGATAGCGCCCATACAAATCTCTTCCAACTCTCTGATTTTTTGTATGAACATTTTGTTGTTGTTGTGTTTAATTAAGCTTGAAACCCCATACTTGATATAATTTGCATTAAACCTAAAAAAATATTCCAATCGTTTCCAAGTCGAACTGCTAAAAAGAGTCCGTCTTTCTGCCTAAGAACGATTTGAACTTCGAAATTATTATAGATAGAGTCTTCAGTTTTAAATGTTTCAGGTCTCCAATTAGTTCTACAGATAGGTAATGGTTTAATGAATACATCAACCCTTCGCTAAGTGGAAGTACTCATAAATATATGTACCTCTTTTCTGAGTTTTTGAATGAAAAAATTATTGCCTTTCTTGTTATCTTTTTTTATAAAATGTCTACATGGAACCGAGTTTCGAAACCTTCAAAGCTTCATACTAAAATAAGACAATTATAAAGAAAATAATAATCACTTGAACCCCAAAAAAGCCCACTTCCGCATTGCTTAAAATGTAACGAAAAAAAGTTGAAAAAAAAAATACAATATTAAATATTCTCCCACGCATTCAATGAGTTACAAAGCGCAGGCAATATCTCCAATATCCGTACCGATACGTTGCGATGAGAGATGAGATGAGATGTATCGCAAAGTGGTTAACACTCAAAGCAAAAGATACAACCAGAAAAAGAAAGGAAAAAAGTAACGATAAAACAAAGCAATTGGTTTATTCAACTTGGTGCTTGGCTTTGGTTGTTGTTGTCGTCGTCACCAAGTCGTCTTGTCTTCTTCGTTGCTGTTGTTGCTATTCGTATAGTTGTAATAAAATCAAAACGTAAATGAAATCTATTGTATTCTATATGAATAATGAGACAATTTTAATAATTTATAGACAACTTTTGGTTAACCACAATTCAAGCTAAATCGAAGCGTTGCAAAGCGATGCGCTAAACTGAGCCGAGCCGAGCTGAACGCTATGAAATTGATCCCACAGCAAACAACCAACAACAGCAGCAACTTCAGTTTACCACAAAAAGTTCGATGCTCTTTTGTTGTTATAATATATTTATATATAGGAACTCCAGAGTGCACTATATATCGGTTATCGTATCAGCTGCAATATATGCCCAAAAGCTGAGCTAAAAAATTTATTTAATTTATTTTCAAATAATATTTAAAATACCTGCTTATTTTTTTGATCTGTTTGACACTGGTCAATATGTTGTTGCCTCAATTTAATTATGAGCAAGAATAGATACAAAATGTATCTTTTACATTTGTCTTTTGGTAATTGTATCTTCTAAGCATTGTTGCTCTTGTCAACGAACTTTAACGCCAGCTTTAACTACTCTTTTGCTTTGTCAATTCATCGATAAATTTATCTCCTCATGCCTGCCATAGTGTATAATGATTATATAGTTCGATTTACATTGCTGCGTTTCGATTACAATTAGTTTGGCTCGAGACTGGCTTAGCTACAACAAATGCGTGAGGGGTTTTAACAATTATGTAAAAAACAGATGAAACTTGAATGACATTTTTGCAAATTTTTTATATTTAAAATGTATATTCAAAATCGGTAAAAAGTGACCAACTTCGGACCGATTACTGTCACAAGTGTACGAAAGCGTATACTGTGCGATTATTTTATTTGAGGCGAATAATGTTGGAATGTCGAGTAGTTTGCTAATAATTTTAGTGCATATACAAAGGTGTCCCAACCCAAACAAAACAAATGTCCCAAACAAGCAAATTGCGTTTTAAAGGAATATTTTATTGAAATTAATGCAAAATACACAAATCTCCGCATTCTAAGCTGAATTAATTACAACAAAATTTTTTGTGGAAAACTTTTCTCTCCAAACGGTAGACGAAACATATGAATGGGGAAAATTAGACATAGAACAATATTTAATGCCTATGTCTTGCAATTTTATTCGTTAAAAATATTAGGGACTACTAGGTATTTGGACTAAAGAAAGCCCCTGAAATGAAACTAGAGATGTACTGTCTATAACCGAAAGTAGTTCCAGGTTCAACGTGGACTGAAATAAATTATTAATTGTTTTCGCCGAATTTTTTAAATTATCAACAACATTGCAAAATTTAACCAAATATGTTATCGGTCTTATTTGATAATGTTCTTTAATTGAAAATGTTCTTTATCGTTTGTTTGGCGTTATATATCAATACGCAATGGTCATTTTATATATTTTTAGCAACACTGCAAAACTAATTGATATTTATATATATTATCGGTCTTATTTGAAACTTTATGATATCGCTTGTTTGATCTTTTTTTCGTCAAGTGATAATTTTTATTGTTTTTAGAATATTTAGCAGCACTGCAAAATTAATCGATAACTAAGAATGCTATCGGTCTTATTTGAAACTATTAATTATCGCTTTTAGATATTTTTAGAATTTTTAAAACAATTTTTAACCAGATTAAAATACTAATCGATATTTTAGTATATTATCCAAACTGTTTTTTATCGCTTGTTTGTTCTTATTTATCGAAGTGATCATTTTAAATATTTTATATTATTTGTTCTCTTAGAAATTTTCAAACTACACTCGTAGCGGCGTACAAGCGTATGTGATATGCAATGTGTTGGCTATATCAATATTTTTGCTATTATTGTGGTTGTTGGTCTTGGGCTGTTGCTGCTGCTGCAACCACTGCCATTGTTTTTATTGTTTCATTTTTATTATTGCAATGTGGAAAAACTAATGTCAGAACGTCGACTTATAGAAACACAAATTGTTGCATACAAAACTGAAAGAGGTGTACATACAGATACACACACACAATCGTATATGTAAATATCACAGGACAACAAAACAAACAAACAAACAAACAATCTGCATAAAATCTTTCTACATTTCAACATTTTTGTTGTTGCTATTTGACAATGAGAATTAAATGGCTTCGCGCATAAACGATTATTAGCAAAGTTCTATTGCTTCACAGTTTAAAGCTAGTTCCATGACAAATACCGACTATATGGCATGTATCTACAAGTGCAGATAGTTGTATGAATGAACTAATAGACAGGCAGACGGATAGACGGCGGACGGACAAACTGTGCAAACAGCGCTAGTCAGTTGTACTAAGTTGTAGCTCAACTTCACTTCATGCCAACCGATTTAAGTTAGTTGGCTGCAGACTATTTTTATAAAATTGCGGTTGAAGTTTTATGCTCGACTTGCGGTATGATGTCTGACGTGCTTTGGGCTTCAAGTGTCGCCAGCCAGCAGAGCACAAACAGTGGTTTACAATTGCACCAGATACATTTATGTATCTATGAGATACACGTCTCGAATGTATGTATATAAGATGCTCTATTACAGATTACTGATATGAGGTGTCATTGGCATCACTTGCAGTTTACATTGTGTTCTATTAAAGATTTTTTTAATTAAGTTAGTTCGACGTTGAGCTTCAATTGACTCAAACTCCACTTAAAAAATATTAAACTTAAAAATTCATAAGTTGTCATCGAGATTTCAATTTGCTGAAATATTTTATAATGTATTGTGTATTGAAACAATGATACTGCACTTATTTTTGGACCGTAGTACGCTTTAATGCTGCATATGTGGAAAGATTTTAAAAAGCAATATTATCCATTTAAAGCTATATTAGTTAATAAACATATATGTATCTACATCTTTTGTTTAGGCTTCTCCAAGTTTGTATTATATAGCCGATGCCGTACATACAATATTTAATTACGATATTAAAACATTTGTCATGGCAGATACACAATCTATAATCACGGCGAAAATTTCATTAAACAAATGCATTTTTGTTTAATAAATAATAAGACTACAGAATGTACGTGTGAGTGGAAAGGTGCTGGCAGAGGAAAAATAAATGTGCTGGTCACGTAGCAAATGGATTTTATACAAAATATGAAAATTAAATTATAAAAAAAATATTTGATACATTCCAAATATTCAATTTAATCCGCGACAAACAGTATTTGCAGCATGTAAAGGGCTTATCATAAAATAGCAATAAATATTTCAGTTAGTTTTGCAGTAAAACATTTAAGCATATAATAATATCTTAGACTTGATGTTTTTGTCTGTTTGTTCATGCGCGCATCACATAAAAGCCATTCATTGTATGCAAAATCGAATTAAAGAAACAAAAAAAGTTTTTTTTTGTTTAACATTTAGCATTTATTTCATCAAAATTGAACTGTTGCATCAAAAGATATTGTGGGTTAAATAAAAATTAAATTTCTAAGCTTAAATTTTGATAAAAGCTAACGGTATTCAAACTGTTTGCTGGTGATTATCAAACCTATAACATATGTGCTAGTCAAACTATATCTATATATATATATATATTTATATGTCTCATCTGTACAAAAAGAAGAAAAAGCTGAGGCATAACAGCGCAAGCTGCAGTAGTCAACCTATAACATACAGAACTTTTAATATCAATTTTGTATTTGAATACAATTGATGTATTTTGAATACAATTGATCTAAAGCATTAATTAGAGAATCTAAATATGCGAGTTCAAAGCGTCAATCTCTTAAAGTTTCCAACATTTCGATGTTCTTACCGATAGCCAGATAGACGGACATATCTATATCGACTCTTGAATATAGATGCTGATCAAGATTTTATGGGTAAACTTCTTTCGATGAAACGAAAAAGCGACACTTAAAGGAGACAACCGTATAAATCTATAAGATTTAGCCAGCGAGAGAGAATGAAATAAAATACAAATATTCAAAGTGTTCTATTATCTTCGTCTCTTGACGCGGTGCGGTCTCTTGATGGACCGTAGCTTCGGTCGATGAGTTCTACGTTCGTTTACGATTGGCAAGAGGCGTCATAGTCAGCGTGGGGTTTTTTCACACATACTTCTTTTTTTTTTGGCGGAGATGCCGCAGTAACATTATTGTCATGTATCCAAACGGTTCCAACGATTTTGAAGTGCTGCTTTTGGACTCGAAATGAGTCAACAAATTTTGCAAACTCGCACGAAAGTAAAACTTTTGTGTAGCATTTAGTTCTGGGCGAATGAAAAGAGTTCATAGCAACATCATGCACATGCGTTCCTGCTTGACG